>OX578135.1:5191443-5786443 GCA_951213105.1 Amaurobius ferox | reverse complement strand
GCCATTCAGACACATTCATCTTTGCACTCAATTTAGTACAAAGAATATATTTGCAAGATAGAAACAAAAGTCATCCAATTACATACTTTTCCCTTCTTAAACTTTTTCAGAAGTCTTGCATCCCTAGCAAAATTTTCTAGATCTTCAGGTGTGTCCTCTAACACTTTTCTTTTTCTTTTCTTTTTAGCCATCTGTTTCTTTTGCTCTTGTTTTTTAGCTTTCCATCTTTTTTCCTATTTAATATGTAATCAAAAGCATTCAATGATTTCAATGGCATACAAATTACAAAGAAATTTACAGAAATGCCATAGAAAGAAAAACTTCAAAATATGATAATCAGGGTGAGTACACTTTCCTTAAGAAAAAATTCAAGGACTTTCAAGTACCATGTAATTATTTTTCAAGGACATCATTTCTTCCATATTATGAAGTTGTGTGCATTTTGGGAGAAAAAATCATAGCAAACTAACATTATTGTTTTAATGTTGGAGCCATTGAAGAGAAATTTTGGGGGAAAAAACAATGTTGTTTAGGAAAATTTCAGCGACAGCATAACTGCTAGGGAAATTTCCAGAGAAAGCAGAACTTCTAAGAAGAAACTGCAGAACAAAAAAACACAATGCTGTGAATCTGCAGAACACTTTCAACCCTGCTTTTTTCAAGGACAATTTTCAAGTGCCATAGATATTAGAACTGAAAATATTAACCCAAATCAAAGAAGATCCTTTTTTTTCTCTATATATTAAAAACAAGTAGTCGACATTGACGTCACCGCGGTTTGATAAATTTCTCATTTCTCATGTTTCTCTTCTTTGTACCGCAAAAACAATAACTTATAAAAATATAAAATTGGGTACACTTGTAGAAAAATGTTTGGGGAACACACTGAAATAAACCATTTTTTTTATTTAAACTTTAGTTTAAGAAACAGTTAATGTCAAAGATTTTGATTTTGTCAAAGATATTTGAGCTGTGTATTTGCGTCCTGGACAAACTAACAATAGCAAGACCATGAATTTTCGCAAACATGTACCCACATAGTTAAGTTTTTGCAAGAAATTGGCCCTTTTCTATAATTCATGTAGTTTATGAGTTATTCTACATTTTATGTACTTCTGAAGTGAAAAATGTTCTTCATATTGGCACATCCTTCAAGTTTCTCTGTCTCGTACCATAAAAACTATAGCATACAAAAATATGAAATTGGGTACTTTTCTAAAGAAATAATTGAGGAACATGGTGAAATAAACTGTTTATCGATTTAAACTTTAATTTGGCTTGAAATAGCTCATGAAGTGAGCTGTGCGAGAGGGAGATTAAGACTCCTGGGCCACAAAGTGAGCTATAGGGGATGGCAAAGTATAGAATGAAAAAAAAAAATTAAATAAGGGCAAACAAGACTGTATTCATTATGTCCAATACACAACTTTCTACACAATACAATATGAAATTTTCATGTGGAGTGCAAACAAATAACACAGTTAGAACTTTTATGCAACCTGATCCTACTCAAAATCAATAGGTTACTACTCATTAAACATATGCATACCCAATTTCAAGAAAATCATTTAATTCCTTCGAGATATATTACCAGGGTGAGTACACTTTTCTTAAAAAAATTTCAAGGACTTTCCAAAGACTTTCAAGTAACATGCAATTATTTTTCAAGGACATCATTTCTTCCATATTATGAAGTTTTAATCATCTCTGGGAGGAAACATCATAGCAAACTAACATTATTATTTAATGTTGAAGCCACTGAGGAAATTTTTTGGAAGAAACAATGTTGTTTAGGAAAATTTCAGCGACAACATAACTGCTAAGAAAACTTCCAGAGAAAGAAGAACTTCTCAGAAAAAACACAATACGCTGAATCTGCAGAACACTTTCAACCCTTCTTCTTTCAAGCACTTTCAAGGACTTAACCAAAAAATGGGAATTTTTAAGTACTTTCAAGGCCTTGAAAATATTAATCTAAAATTCAAGAACTTTCCCAATTTTCAAGCACCTATATGCACCCTGGATATTGTGCTGACAGAGATCATTTAAAAGTGTCTATCCAAATGAAATCTGAACCATCCAAATTTGAATCAGATTTTTAATCCCATCATAATATTTTCCCTTTACATATATTATGTATTGTAGGGTAATAAAAACAAAATACACTAGAGTTCTGATTATTCAATGTAAATGGCACAATGGGAGAGCATGATAACTAAAAATGTTGCGTAATCCAGTGTTGTCAGAAACACATTAAGTTCAGTAAGACAAAATAAAGACATATTATACATAAATAATGATAAAGACTTATTATGCTAAAGATTTATAAAGACATTGTTTTATTACTTTACAACATATGCCTACCAAACAGAAATATATTTATACACAATACCTTACATCAAAAATAACAAAAAGTATGGCTTTAATTTTTTTTAGTTAAAAGTTTAGTTCTAATACAGATGCCAAAATAACCATCAGCAATACTGGAGATAATATAGTGTAATGATACAATGATCACCATTCTCAAAAGTATAATTCAAATAGTAATTGTTTCTCTTTAAAAACATTTGCTTCTCACAAACAGTAGGTATACTGTGTAACAAATACATATGTAGACACATATACAATGCATTTTTTGTATGAATTTAAATGTATACTTCATACACACAATACTGGGAATTGTGATAGCAAACTTCAAACTACTTTTACTGCTGGCAATAAAACACACTCTTAAAATTGACATTATTTTCTTTCTGTTTTTTTTACATCTTGACTATACTTGGATGAGTGTTGCATAATCGAATCTCTACTGTATATGATACAATCAGGAAATGGTTTATTTACAATAGCTTCTGTATTACCACTGGTCTTTTTATAGAACATAAAAGACAATTTACTGGAAGTGCTGTTTGGTACACTATCTCCATTTAACATGGAATTAGTTCATTTTGCTGGATGCTTTTGAATGCTAATAGTGGCTTTATAGTTTAAGTGACTAATAATAATGTATGAAAATAAATATTGCTCATTATTATATTTAGTATATCTGGCTAGAATGTGCCCCTGAAGACATTTCACCCATTTAAAACAGTTCTGCACATAAGTGTTTATGGATGTGAAATACTATCTATATCTAGTATGGACGAGCACATTGTATATAACTGTTTATCATTTTAATTTTCACATTAAGTTTTGTTTTCAAGTTTTGGGAGATATTCCTCCACCATGGGCTGCAATTACTGTAAACTTTCGGGTCTGTGCTCATAGGTGATTAATCTGAAGACATTTCTGTCAGATACTCATTGATTCATTTTCTTTTTCCAAATCCTCTAATGGTCTACTTTTCCTGCTCTCTCTCATTACATTTTGCATATTATCATCCATTAACTAATATTAAATTCAATGCAAGTTATTATACACCCCCGTTTGATTAGGAATAATAAAAGCAACTTTAGTGCGTCATCCACTATTAAGTATAGTCAAAATGTAAAATAATAATAATAATAATATCAATTTCAAAAGTGTGTTTCGTTGCCACTACCACTTAAAATGATTGCTCATAAAGCAAATTACAAGATGTCCAAATAAATAGAAAAATTGAATCTGGTAAGAGTTACCCTTTTCTCAGATATGTTTTTTCGGTGGTTAGGATTTTCTTTGAATTCTTTTAGACGAATCAACCTCTGCTTTTCTCTGTTCTTATCCCTAAAATAATTTAATTAACATATTAGTATGACATAATTTAATATAATGAAGATGAAAAATAAATATAGGATATCAAATAAACTTATTACTAATAAAATTATTACTAATAATAAAACTTCTAATAAAAGTTTATTTAAATGCTATAGCACATTAATTACAAAATTTTCGCCTTAGCGCTATGCCCTTCATCAGAGGTATACAACAAGTACACAGTACAAAAGAGATTAAATACTGGCAAATATAAATTCATAAAATATATATGATACTAAAAACCAGTCAGGAAAATTTATTTATTAACCCAATTTTTTTTTTAATTTAGGTATGCAAAATGTTTTTTAACTTCCATGGAATCGAGGATAAGACAAACACCAAGGAAAATTAAGTTTCTGAACAGAGCCGAAATTGCAAATAAAATCTTATACTATAACATAAATTAAACTTAATGGCCAAATCAATATATTTGTAAAAATAAATTGGCAATTTGGATTTTACGGTAGTCGTGTGGCAATCGTGTTGCAAAGAGTGGCTGCTATCTTGATGCGATGTAAAATATTGAATAAAGTTGCTGTTCCGAGGTTCTACGTTATTATTGTGAGTAATTATTATTAGTTTTAAATCAACAGTAAGATAAATAAACAAAGATTCATATAGTAATATGTTCCTGGGGGATTATTGCAATGCTTTAAAATAAAAGTCCTATCAAACACAGGAACAAATTGCTCATTGAAAACAAACAGTTTGGGAAAAAGCAGTGGATAATTTTCTATTTTTAATATCATGGACATGTTCAGTTAACCTAATACGAACCATTTATTTTGTACTACTAATATAAAATTTATAAACATTTTCAGGAGAAATAAGGGGAACATTGTACACTCCAGCCAGTCGATCTAAATATGGCTAAACATAACAACAGCGGTAGAATGGGCACCTAAATGTCGTATGGGAAAACTTAAACATCGTATAAACATGAAACAGGATGGCTATAGGATCTCAGATAAAAAATTCCCTGATATTTCCCTAATTTTCAAATAATATCTTCAAAATTCCCTGATATGTATCACTATCTGCTTTTGCTGAATATCAGTTTAACAAGCATAAAAAAGTTAATTAATAAAATTGAAAGTGATAATAAGAATAAATAATTAAAATTAATTACTTTCAGCAATGAGAAGTATAATAATCAAGGTATAGAACTTATGCAAGAGATATATAAGAACAGTAGTATTACAAGAATATTAATATAAGTATAATAATCTAATTACAGCATTTATGCAAGAGTTATATTCCCAATAAAATTATGTTTAAACAGAAACAGTATTTTTTTAATCTACTTTTCTGGTGATGTGAAATATCTTAATAACTTTCAAAACATTTAAGATGAGAGGGATCACTGAGAAATGTTAAAATTTAAAACTCTTCTTTTTATTGAGGTGTTTCAATAGGCTGTGTGTCCCATCACATTAAACATGAATAAGGAATTCTATGCATGTATATAGTCGTGAGTCGGAAAAAAAGCTATGAAGACCTTAAAAATTCCAATTTCCCTGATTTTATAGTTTTTTTAAGGAATTCTCAGATTTTTCCAGTATGTTGATATTTCCCTAATTATTCCAGAATGTTGATATTTCTTGATGTTTCCTCAATTTCTAGGTTCTGTAGTTACTCCATAAAATTTGGTACACAGGTATTTCAGGACCCAAAACAATACATGTTAGAGTTAATTTTTTTTAATTTGAATTAGAATTTTAGTTATTTTATGTTTAAGCATGATTTTCGCACAATTACCTTAGTGACCGAACATATTATTTCAGAGTTTCCATCTTATAACTATCATAGAGGTTTAAAAACCTTCCTCCAAACAAACTTTGAATGGAATCCACATGATTAATAGTCAAAATTTCATAAATATTCAAAAAATATATATTTTTCACGTGTTGAACATATCCGGACTCTGGGGCCAGAATATTCTTGTAGAGCATCTATCTTAACACTATCTCTGCAGCATTTTTGCTTGTTGGTTTGTTGTTATTAATTTAAACAGGTGTGTTAATATTTGTTAAAACATTCTTTAGTTTTTGAGAACTCTTTATGAGTTCTGGTGTTATTGTAATCAAAAGTTTGCATCTTAAGTTCCACGTAACTAATACATTTTCTAAAACATTCCTGTCTTTTCCGGGATTTAAGATACAAACCTCTGACAGAAGACGTAGAACTAATAGCAAATTCTCCAAAAGCAAAGAATTTTTTAACAATGTGCTTGCTTATAACAGAAATAAAATAAAATAAAATAACTGCTGTGTCTGTGCACACATAGCTACACCACAACCGTTTACCTCAAATCCCAGGTAACACCGGGTACATTTTCTAGTAATACATAAAAAAATCCTCAATTAAACATCCTTTCGATTACGTTAAACAAATAGCTATTCAAAACTACAAAATATCTTAAGTATAAAAATATCTTAAGTATACCATTTACATTACTATTTTCAGTAATTAATAATCACCAAAATAAATCTTTAAAAAATTGTGAATAAAATGATCAACAATACAACTCTGGCCATCCATTTTTACTTGTAAAATCAACATTTTATAAGCTAACATCATCAACATTGGTGGGTGCCAGTTTGAAATCTTACTCAGAAAAAGATTTAGGTACAAGGGCTCTGATATGCAGACAGATAAACAGACCCTTGCCTGCCCTTTTTCTTTTTTTAACACTTTACAACATTGCTAAAAAGTGTTTATATGACTTTATTCATTCTGACTATCTGTCTGTCCATTCGCATGATAACTGCCGCAAAAATGACTTTATCAAAATGAAATTGTAGTACAGGGCTCGACAAATCCCAGGCGCCAGGTCGCCAAAAAATTAGATGTGGTGACTAGAAATTTTAGATTAAAAATTTAAAAATTAACAACAGAGGAACTAGAATTTAAAATAAATTTTAAAAAATTGCCAGACAGAAAATTTGACTAAAATTTACTTAGATTGTTTTTACTGTTTTTATTATTATTTTTAATGCAATGATAATATTTGTTAGTAGACTATCAACAGCCAAAACGTTCAGATGGCCAAACATTGAAAACAAACTCTCACAGGGATATCATAAAATGCATGTGGTAGTCTCCTCATATCCAGGCTGCCAGCAATGCTCTGCCATGAAGCCCTCGCAGACAGCTGAAAACCCTAGGGGCAGCCGCTGAAAGTTCTACTGCGGTTTTCCATTTTTTTTTTAAATTAATTTTATTTCTCTTGCAGATATTTATTTATTCAGACTGACCACTCGCCCACGCAGTGAGTGAGTCATGTCATAAGTGCCCGAAAATCTATGTAAGCGCCAAGTACCAAAGAAAGTATCTGGGTGATAATATTTCGCAATTGCAACAGGGCCACAACCATTACCAGTTTGCATATTTTGAAACGGGTTTATTTTCCAATTGTAGTATCTTATAAATTTGTGTTTTGTTTATTTATTTGATGTTTTAAAATTTAAACGTAATTTACCAGATAAAATGGAAAAAACAATAAAACAGTCACGTTTAACAAGTTTCCTTGTTCTACGTACATAAGACAGAAATGATGGAATTAATGTTAATTATATGAACTTTTAATTCTAAGCAATGAAAAACGATTTCATATTATTAGATTATTATTATCAACTAGAAAATGTACCCGGGATGTAAGAAGATAAGTGTTTGTCACATGGTGATTTCCAAAATATGTGACATTGTGAAATTTTGGAGAAGAAGGCGACCTGCAAAGGACGGTCCCTAGCCCTGGTACAAATATGTATAGGGTCCCCCACTGGCCACCTGCAAGCGATAATTCAGGGGCTAGTGGGCAAGCCCTGCTGTCATGGACTGGCCACTGAGAGTGGAAGCCAAGTGTCCACCAGTAATATTAAGGGGGGCTTAAGTCCTGTCAGCAAATAATATTTGAGAGGGAGGAGACTTCAAATTACAAGTTTTTGGAGAGAGTTTTTTTCAGAAAAAAGAAATCGAGAGTGCCTCTTGTGAGCTGAATGAGTGAAGTTGTGTTATAGTTGACGGAGCAAAAGGATGCTCCTTCCGAACTCCAAGATGTCATCGCAGCCGAGCCCTTGCCGGACCCAGAGCCGAAGGTAGGCCTATTGGATTTTCATGCATTTACTTAGATCTTGAATTTCCTCTCTCTCAATTATTGCTTCTTAAGGAAATTAATGTTTTCTTCGACACGTCAAAGATTTATGATGTAATTTGGGATTTTTTTCAAATAGAATTAATTTTAAGAGGTTTTATGATGTTTTTGATACTTTGCTATGTCTTCGTACTTTAAGGGAGTAGCTTTCAAGCTCATGTGTTTTGAGCAAAACTTCTTCATGTTTTTATTTTTAAATGTTAATTTTGTAAATAAACTTGTTTTTTTCTTATTCATAAAATCTAATCCGTGTCCTCATTTCAAATCTTATTAATTACTTCTTAATTTTCAGTTTTAAACCACTTGCGATCTTACACGGCAATATCTAAATGTTCCTTGAACATTTTCAGTATTTTAGCGTTCAAATCGAACGTGATGTGATTTACCTCGCAGCATTAATGGTTCCGATGACCAGGATTCGAAATAAAAAATAATTAATAGAATTACTGAAATTTTTTTTTGTGGGTAGGCTAAATTTTACGTTTTTGTGCGCTAGGAAAATTTTAAATAAAGTTTTTTTTTCCGGAAATGAGGATTGTAAAGGAAATAAAAAAAAAAAAAAAAAATCATGTTTTTCAATTCTTTTCTTCAAATTGTTATGCCATGGTAAGGGGATATATGTATTATTTTAGGGAAACACGAGAACAAAATACGAAAATTTGAGGAAATTAGAAATGTTTGGTATGCATATTAGGAGTGTATTTTATATTGTGAAAGAATTTTATGTACCAGAATTGTAATGTTAGGAGTGTATTTATGTTGCATGAAAATTTGTGTTTATTATATGTGATAGGATTTTGGTAATAGGGGATAATTGCACTTAGGATATAGAATTTTGGTTAGGAAATCGCAGAAATTTTTTTTTTGCTTTTCAGTCATGGCAGAAGAATTTATTACGGGTATTACACATTTGTTAGGGGAATTAAATGGGGAAGACATGGAAGAAACAAAACTGTTTTTTGAAAACTTCACCGCTATATCAGAGCTGGGAAATTGGAACGATGCAGAAAAACTAGTTATTATTAAATCAAGATTACGAGATAATGCTAGGAAATTTTATATGAGTTCTCGGGAGTTGAGGAGTGAAACCTCATTTGAAGCTTTCAAGCACAGATTTTTAGATTTTTTCACAGACAAACCCCATATCACCGCCAACCAAGTAATTTTTTCATCAATTAAACAAAACCAAGGTGAAACTATAAAACAATTATCACACAGGATTAGAACACTAACTTTAGATTACATAGGAGAGGCACAGATAAATGATGAAACACAACAGATAATCGACAAATTAAGCCTCAGTAAATTCATCGAAGCAATTAGACCCGAATTCCAAATTGAAGTTTTAAAAGGTAACTCAAATATTATTTGCTGACAGGACTTAAGCCCCCCTTAATATTACTGGTGGACATTTGGCTTCCACTCTCAGTGGCCAGTCCATGACAGCAGGGCTTGCCCACTAGCCCCTGAATTATCGCTTGCAGGTGGCCAGTGGGGGACCCTATACATATTTGTACCAGGGCTAGGGACCGTCCTTTGCAGGTTTCCTTCTTCTCCAAAATTTCACAATGTCACATATTTTGGAAATCACCATGTGACAGTGTTCATGGCTGTGTGTGCACCGACATTACAGTTGTTTTATTTTATTTTTGTTATAAGCAGATTGTTAAATCGTTATTTGATCTTAGTGAATTCTTTGTGAGTTCTAGTGTAGTTTTTATCAGGAAATCGCAGGAATGATCTAGAAAATGTACTTGGAATTGTCCGGAATTTAAGATGCAAACTGATTACAATTACACCGGAACTCACAAAAATTCTTGAAAACCACAGAATGTTTTGACATATACAATACGCCCAGCTATAATAACAGAGAGAGGGGGACGCTGCGCCGATGGTGTTAAGATAGAGACTCTACTGGAATATCCCAGCCTGAGAGCCTGATATCAACAAGAGAAAAGTAAGAATTTTTAAAAATTCATGAAAATTCAACTATTAGTCGTATGGATTCTATCTAAAATTGATTTGAAAGAGAATTTTTTGATCTTTTCATTGATATTAAGATAGAAACTCTAAAATAATATTTTCGGTCTCCAAGGAACACATTTGTATGAAAATTGTACTAAAACATAAAAAAACTGAAAAAGTAATTCGAATTTTAAAAAAAATGTCGAGGCATATCATCCTGGGTCCTGAAGTACCTGCGTACAAAAATGTACATGATCAAGTGCAATATGTGCAGAAATGTAAAATTAATGATTAAAAGTTGAATATTTTTATATTATGTTAAATATATATCTCTCTATATATATATTGCTCTCCTTATAATTTTAAAATATTTTAAGGATTAGTGTTAACCACTATGTGTAATTATATCAGTGTAACTATTTATTATAAGTTCTCTATAACAAATGCTCATCAAAATGTAAAATACCGTAAAATTAAAAGCTGGTTCCTAACTTTTTGACCTGGCTCCTAGATTGTGGAGAAATTTGTCGAGCCCTGTTGTAGTATGTTGTTGAGACGGTCTGCGGGACATATGGAAATGTAAATTAATAATGTCATCCCATTAGTTTTGAATTGAACCTGGGTTGAAAATACTAAATACATTGAACCCTATGGGACCTCATTTTTTAAACATTTTTTAAGTCAATTTAAAATTCATCAATTGCTTCGAAAGTTTTAGGAAATATTCAAATTATCCCATAAAATATATAAAAAAATTTCAGCAAAATAAGTTTAGTAGTTTTTTAAATAAAAATTAAAATAATTAATTCATATAATATGAAGAGATCACGTGACCCACTTCAAAATAAAATAGGGTATCCATCTTTTTTTATCAGAATAAAAATTGTAATTTTTAAAGTTCTTTTAAATTCATATTGAGTGCTGCATCCATCCTAAAACCGCTTTATTTTTGCATATTTTCTGTGCATCTATATTTTGCACCAACGCAATTACAATATTTTTTAGTTTAAATGATCATCCAACTTCGATTTTTTCTACAACGAAGCCTCATTTTAATGGATGCAAAATGTAAACAAGTGATTGTAAGATGAGTTGTATAAGAATGGCTGAATTTTTTTCATGCAAAATTATTTAACTCTGGACTCTGGAATAAAAGTGTATGAAGCCAAGACGAATGCTTACGAGGTGCCTGTGCTGAAGCACTCAACCCCACATCGAAAGAAATAGTCACTGCTTTTACATAGAGAGCCAGACGATTTATATTTTGATGATGTCATTTGAATAACGTTCATTTTTTTCGATGAAGTTTTATGTTTTGAAGTAAAATAAATTATTGTAGTTCTGTGATTATTAAAAAAATATCACTGCTGAATGTATCACATTTTACAGATGTTTAAATAAAATTGCATTTGAGTTGGAAAGTGTTTCGGAATCAATGCTTTATGCATGATTGATCTTTCTTATTTTAACAATTCAAAGGGAAATGTAGCTAGTTACATTACACCCTACACAACAAAAGCTTTATTAGTTAACATGAGAAATTTGTCAATATTATCTGAGGGGAAGCATTGATTAATTCCTTACCATTCAGTAACTAACATATTAACATTCAGCCATGGGCAGTGATCATTTGGGGGAAATTGGCATTTTAGTGATTTTAATGATATTATGGTACATTACACTGGCATAGTTGCCAAAATAAATTAATACTTCAAACATTACTTAAAACATACTTTGATGCATGAAACATTAATTTTTATCTACTCTATTAAAAGCAAAAATAAACAGCTGCATCCCACAGGTAGGGTAAATCATTTTTATCTCGAATCGTAAAGCCAATAATTGGCCTAGGACCCTACTTTTTTTTTAATGTACCTTTCAATCTAAGAAAGCATTTGAAATGCTCGAGAATTAAAAAAAAATTGATATATTTTTAAATATTTGTAAAAAAGCCTCTAAAATCAAGGTAAAAACATGGGGTACGAAAAAAACTTTCTTTTTTGACTCTGATTACTGGAATGGGGTTACAGGTTTCAAAAGATGATCTTTGTGTGACATTTGCAGGAGGGGGCCGGCTGGTAGAGACTTTGAAGAATTTCTTTAGGTAGAGTAGAGAGTTTTCAAAGAATCAGTGCCCAGAATTAGGTCATGAGATATAGAGTGTGTATAATATGCATTGTTTGTTTTGTGGTGGGGGTAGAGAGGGCACCAACCTTGAAATTTTCACTTTTATTTGGACTATTTGGGGAAGGGGAAGGGGGGTAGTCCATATTTTTGGAATTAGTATTTTTATCTATCTTAGTGACTATTGCTCAGATTTTGATGAAATTTTCATATTGTATTTCCTACCCAGCAATGGATCCACTCAACCTGCTTATCCTGAATGCTGACTAACTTTTGTTGCTTTGCTACTTCTGCACCCTCATGTGATTGCAAAACTTGCTAAAACAATTATTAGTATAAAAATTGGTTGCCATATTTAGTGACCGCTAACTGTGGGCGGCACTGCAAGTAGGTGTAAATATATATGTAATGCAATACATCCATTTAAGTTGCTCTTTCTAAGTACCCGTCTTTCATGAATTTAACTAATTGTCTTTAATGGAACATTAAAGAATCATAAAGGCACTTACAGATAAGGAATTTCTTCATAATTTGCATCTACAGGATCAAAATTTTTCACCTTTTTGTTTCTTAGTTCAGGCATTTTTGGAAGTTTCAACAAAGCATATCCATTAGCTAATTTTCCAAGGTCCAAATCTTAATAAGAAAAAAATTATATTAGACAGACCAGAACATCCACATTCAAAATAGTATAATGCTTTATCTATTAAAAATGTTCTTTATACATACCTTTTACTCTGAATAACAATGTGCACTCATGTTTTGTATAAAACCGAATGAAAGAAACAAATGCTCGTAATCCCTTTTCAAATATCTCTCTATTGGGAGAAGAAAAAAAAAGATTATACAATAGGCAATGTATTAATAAAATAACAATAGTTTTAACCTCACAATTGTCATAATATTATTAACACTTCAACTTTTAAAAATATTAATTGAACACAAGGGAACATTTATTTTAAAGCCAGAGTTCATATGTATTTTAATTTGTCAGAAAAAAAAAAGGACTAACTGAGCTCTTATATTACAAAATGTGTCACCTTAAATAAATATTAAGTATGAGAAATGAAGCATTATCAACTGTTGAATGATATTCTAGCCAATGTGTGAACTACTCTCACAAGAAAGTGGGTCTCTAGCATTGGATACAATCTGCAATCCTATATCTATTTTAAAATACCTACTTTACTGTCTTATTGTGGTGGTGGTGGAAGTCATGACCTAATCTGCATATAACATCAGTATTTTCGGCATATAAAATTATGCTTCCAAATTATTTTAGCCATATATAAAAAGTATGTACTTTTAATGGTACTTAAGCAGAAATTAAGCAGAAAACAAAGCAGAAATGTAAGAAATTAAGCAGAAATTAAAGACTTTTAAGTACTTTTAATATGCAATACAAACCTTAAAAACTAACTCTGTAGTTAAATAAATGATTAAAATCAAGTAAAATTTTGAAATTTACAAGGTACTAAAATAATTATTTTACTGGCATTATTTACCAACTAAATACAACATATCAAAACAGATTTCTATCTAAAATTACTGATTGACAAACCCCATGATTGACATGTAATTTGTAATACTATGGTATCCACTATTGCTTATCATGTACAGTTGTTGCACAATTTGGTTGCACAATTTGAACTCAGTCAGTTTCCCATGGATCTATACATTTCAGGATCTCTAGAACATGAAAAAACTATTTTTAGAGTCACGTCTGTGTGTGTGTGTGTGTCTATGCAATGTATGTATCCACTCTAACTTAAAAACTAATTGCCACAAATTCACAAAATTTTGCAAAAATTTGCTGATTCACAAAAATTTGCTGATTAGATTTTGGTACAATTCGGAAAAAAATAACCTGCCTTTTTTTTGCGAAATGGCCCACAAAAATCACCAAAATCTAAAATAAAAGACTATGTATTCTCAAATGTATCCATTAAATGCTTATTTTATACATAGTTTTTGATAATGAAAAGAATAAGACCCACCCCATTATTCTAAGACTAGCCATTCTCAAGATATGTGTTTTCGCATTTTTGCTATGCCAATTTTGAAAATACATCCCGTTACCCAATGAAAACAAAAATTGAATTATAA
Source organism: Amaurobius ferox (assembly GCA_951213105.1). Taxonomy (NCBI): domain Eukaryota; kingdom Metazoa; phylum Arthropoda; class Arachnida; order Araneae; family Amaurobiidae; genus Amaurobius; species Amaurobius ferox. Next base: position 5,772,360 of record OX578135.1, on the reverse strand, counting down.
GTGCCAATTCAATGTAATATAAAATAATGTTGAGGGTTAATTTGTGCAATTAAACTCAATTTAATGAATTATTAAAGAAATAAAGAGGAAATGAATTTGAGTCCGTAGGGAAACCCATGGGCTGCCCACATTAGATTTTTTATAAATGTTTTCAAATCTTAATGTTTCTACACTGCCTAATCCAGTGAAAACTTATGGGTGTCACTAGCAAATCAGATGAAACAATTTATTCCAAACTGTATGAGTGAAATAATTAATTTTGCTGACTCCAAAAGGAAAGAGTAACTCAATACATCATAATAATATACACTCTACTGATGATTATTTGTAGGTTGAAGGAAGATCAATCTCTGAGTAGATGGTTGTAGAATATGAATGGTTATAGAACAATTAGAAGAAAGTATTAGCAGATGGTTATAGAACAATAGGAATGTAAATAATTTTGTTTTACATATACGACTGGGGCAACGGATGCAGCAGAAAGATGGAATAGGTAAATTAATTAAATACTTGATTCAAATGCAATACATTTACAAGTATTGTAGTAGTATATACTACGGGCAGGAGTAAACTATCTGGAAGGGAATTCACTCGTTTAACTCTTGGAATATTGCAGTGCGATCACTGCAAACAAACCGACAAGAGGCACAATACCAGTCGGTGAAAGAATTCATCTCTTATACCAGGGCATTTGTTAAAGGTGTTGGATATGCAAGAAATGGACTTTAAGATGAAAGAATGATTACCATGGAACCAATTTGAAGTATCACGAACTTGGGGTAACAGCAAGATGGATCCAGAGAATGAAGCTGCAGCATAATAACTGATTATGATGGTTGTGATTCGTGACTATACATGGAACATTCCATTTTGTGTGTCAATCAGAGAATGAAGACACAGAATAAGGATATAAGATACTTAACTAAATATTATTTATTCGAAGTCATATCAGCAATCAGCATCGTAAATTATATCAAATTTCACATATTCACTCACAGCATCGAGCGCAAAAGAATTTTTACGAAACAAAACAAACTCTGATTATTCCATTTATGCATTAATTATTCAAATGATTAAAATCCTGCCATATGATTATTAAATACTTCCCTGTTTCTGGAAGTGCTTCCATTTAACAATCCTACTCGTTCCGAACTTTTAAATAATTATTTCACATTTTAAATAAAAGAACATTTGCCCCGAGGGTAAAATGCGACCTTGCCCTTCAAGATTGCATTGCCAACTCTCACTAATAACTTTTTTAATATGGGATCAGCATTAGTGGAAATGCACTCAGGCATGACGTAACAAAAAGTAGCTCCAGTATATTCCAATATAAAAATTACATCTGGGTTAACGACAGAGGCGAAAAATGTGTATCACAACTCCTTTGGTTATAAGGCATAGACCAAAAGTCTCTTAAAGGTCAGGCCAAACATTTGGTGGCTTATCAATTTAGAATAAAATTAAGAATAGAATTTCAAATCGAAAACGAAATAGAACTTTGCAGAATATAATGGAACAAAATGGAATTTTGAAATCGCATTTCCTAAAATAGACTTTAGAAGAAATGAATTAATAAATGGGGGAAGAAGTTCCTAACAACAGCATAGGTTAACTTTGAATCCATCCAATAAATACTACCTGTATATATATTTTGTATACACCATGTGTAATTAATAAATCATGAGGAACACATATTTAATAGAGTTCTGCAAAACTAAGACTTATTTTCAATTTCTTAAGTCATCTGTCTATTTTGGCAAAGATTTTTTAAAGTCATATACAGAGTTTAGCCAATTATTAAAACAGAATGAAAATGGTATGGGTATATTTTTTAATACCATTTCAGTGCTTTCAGTTTGGCATATGTTGATCCAATTTCATAACACTTTCATTTTGGCATTTATTGATCCGATTTCATATTTTTTGTAAATGTGTTTTCACAAATGGGACCAGAATGTTTTGTCCTTTTGATCTGCCTGTAAAAACAATTTCATATAGTGAAATCAGAGATTCTTATACTTATTTTTAGGAAAATTAAATTAAATATTTTGATAGAATGTTTTAATAACAATATCATTTAGAATATTTGTCCATAACTGTGAATTTTAAGTTTCTTTATATTATATATTTTGTATGAAGAACAGGTATGCTGCTAGTTAAATAATAAAGATGCTGCAAACAAAGCAGCTCAAGCATTAAGAACAGATCTTGAATGAATGTGATTGGATGATTAAAGTATGAGATACAAGTAACAGATTACTTTTCGGTTCAATATATGAAATGAGAGTAAACTATCAAAACATTCCATGTAAATTACAGTACCTGTTTCTCAGTGCCAATTTCTTAATTAAGACAGATAAATCAGTTGCTTCAGAGGGCTTTATTTCTTTCAAGTCAACCTTAAACATAATTTGTTAACAAAATTGAGCATTTTTGAAATGTAAGGGAATAATTTAATAACAAAAAGAACAAAGTTACCTTCTGATTGACACTGAGGAAATTAACAAATGATTCTTCATTGGGCTGTAACATGACAAGAGCATTGCCTAGCTTGCCGATGCGCGCTGTACGCCCACACCGATGAACAAATGCACTGAAATTACATATAATTACACATTTATTGCAATTACACATTGGCTAGTATAAAAAAATATGAAAACTTGCTAGAATATTACGTTTTTTTAGTTCTACATAAAATTACATCTAAGAAAGCACATTCCAGGTAAAACATTTTTTTTTTAAATTACAGACACCAGTCTTAGTGAAATGTTGAAAACCGCAAAAATAAATAAATTTTTCCTATCAAATACCTGATGCAGTTTAAGTGTGTGTGTGTATATATATATATATATATATATATAAAGATAAATGTTAAAATTAATATTTTTTGAGGAGATTGGTGGAATTAAGATTTAAGAAAATTTTACTTGTATGTGACAGAAGCTATGCTTTAAGAATATGTGAGATTGAATTTCCTGAATCAATATTACAATAACTTATTTTGAATTATTGCAATAACTTATTTTAACTGTAGGTGGATTATCAATACAGAATATTAGCACTTTATACTCCATACAAGCCCTAAGTGAAGTTCAAAAATTTTGGGAAAATCAATCTTCAATAAATTTTATATGCCATTGTTTTCATTTTATTTTATAATAGTGTCCAGCAACAAGCTAGGAACACCTTTACATAGTGCTTTTTATTCTATAGCTGCAGCTATCAAGAAAAAAAAAAAAAAAAATATATATATATATATATATATATATATATATTCATATTTTCCATGTTTTTATTACAAAGAATATAAAAATTAAAATAATTTATTAGTTAAATCGTATTGGTATTTTATTACTAGTGTTTTGGGAAGTTCATATTAGGTTTCCATTATGGTAGAAAAAAACTTATTGTATGTAAACTTTATATTCTCACTATATCTGTTAATAGATCCTATTTCATAAAATATTACCTTCTTAAAATTCTCCTTAAATATTATCTCCTTAAATAATAATATAATTATAAACACCTTACGGACAATATAATTGTCCCTACTGATAATACAGACCAGCAAAGTCTGAGCGCTTTGTGCACCACGTGCATCCAAATACATCATGACCACATATCAGGGTGAGTACACTTTCCCTTAAAATAATTTCAAGCACTTTTCAAGGACTTTCAAGTACCATGTAATTGTTTAAGGACATCATTCAATCCCTCATTATGAAGTTCTATGTATTTCTGGGAAGATAAATGAATAGCAAACTAATATTATTGTTTATTGCTAAAGCCATTGAGGAAATTTTTGGAAAAAATGATGTTGTTTAGAAAATTTGGGGGAACAGCAGAACCGTTAGAGAAATTTCTAGGGAAAGCAGAACTTCTTGGAAAAAACACAATGCGACGGATCTGCAGAACATTTTTAAACCTGCCTTTTACAAGCACTTTCAAGGACTTAACGAAGAAAATGGGAATGTTCAAGTAATTTCAAGGACTTGAAAATGGTCATTTAAAATTCAAATACTTTCCTGATTTTCAAGCAACCGTATGCATCCAGACATATGGAAAACAGGAACCAGTAGACCTCCACTGCTGCTAACCCTCTCAACTACTCCTAATATCCACAGACATGTGCGAGTCATACACCCCTCCCATTATTACTATTTCTTATACGACTCCCTATCAAAGCATATATACTATACCAAACATTAACATAACGCAATTAATGGACACTTCCCGAAACCCTCTTGCAAACCCATTTATCAAGTTTAATACCTCAAACATTTTATCTCAAGTTTTCAATTTCGGGCCATACTCTGGAAGAAAAGGGACTCTCTCTCACTCACTTTAGGAGTTATAGCATTCAGTTCTAACCCATTTATCCATGAACACAGATTGCATTCATTGCATTGTTTAAAATGCAAACTTGAAGACAAATCAAGAAGCAAGCCTCTCTAATGCCATGGACATGGTTTAAATATTCCCATTCTGAATTTCTAAATTAGGATAACTTATTCATCTGAATCATAGGGGAGGGGGGGGGGTCTCATCTTTAATTCCAGGAGCTGAATACAGATTTTATTATTTCAGGTATTTCATGACATTGCAATTGCATCATGTTGTGGTAACACCTTCGGCCTGAGATTATAAACACAAAAACAGAAAAAAAGAGCTCAAACTTTGAGAAGCTATTTTCCAAGATCAGGAGTTAATTTTCAAAATGGACTTCAGATCTGGATTCAGTATAATCAAATGGATCTATAAGGGTCATTTTCTGTAAACGGGAGTTTTACATGTCCCAGGTATTTTAATAAAAGTTTGCATGACTTGGGACTGATTTTGAACAATAATCACTTTTACTATACTGTACTTCATATTTGTCACCCATTAGCTAAAAAATTAATTTATATTTTTAATATTTAAAATAAAAACAGTCATAAAAAATGCACTATGTATTAGAGCAATATTTTAAATTCATTTTTTACAACTGTCCTCTAACTTTTTTGTCATTCAACTGTCTTTAAATTTTAACACCTCATTCTGTACATAGATGGCAACATAATACAATTAAAGTACTATGCCTTTCTACCGAAGTCCATATTCACCATTTCAAGAGTTTGACTCTGTTCTAGCTATCATTCTGTGCAGGAAAATATTATTATACAATTATACAATTTTGGGTAAGTATTTTTATTCCTTGTCATTCACATGTCTTTTAAATATTCTCAGAATACAAAAGTAAATATTTTTGTTTTTAATGTAACAAACTAAATATCAAGTTAGGCTTATATGAAAATAAAATTCATATACTTAGAAAGTAAAATCACATGATTTGTCATTCCCCTGTCATCATTTACCTGTCTTCTTGGTAGACAAGGGAATGACATTAGAACAGATGAATTACATTTAAACTAGATTTTCTTTTTAGAAGAAATAAGAAGTTAGTTTTAAATAAATATAAAATTGCAATTAAAGCAAAACAAATATTTTATTTTTCTAATGACATATATGCATACTAACAAAGCAGTTGCCTATATTAAGTGCCATTCCCCTATCATGCTGTATTTACTTGTCTTGAAAATAAAAATTTGTATTTTCTATTTAATTTCCCCAAAATGATCACTGCTACTGTGTTTTAGTCTAGTATTTTTTTTAGTATTTTAATTATATTTTTTTTTTGTCTAAACAACCATGTTAAAATATAATGCAGAAAACAGGCTGAAAAATAGAAAAAATATATATTGTAACAAGAAAGATGAAAAAACCTGACTCATATGAGTTTTTTCAGTCATCAGGGTACTCTGACATACTGATACCGTGCATTTAGAGGTGATCATTTGATAAAGCTGGCACTTTTATTGGATCTATTTTGCAAAACTTGTCATGAAAGCAGATATCTAGAGGAACAGCAATCCATTGTTCCTTTTAAAGGCCACTCCTAAAGAACATAACAATTAAGGTATTTATTTTTCTGTGGGGTTCACCTTTTATTTTCAAATTAAAACAATCTGATATGGGCAGCATATGACCTTTTCTACAGATTAAAATACTTCCTTATATCTATCATAATGCATTCAATTTATACTTTAACAGCATCATCATACAAAATAACACACAGAAAACGGATACTCATTTGAAATTAGCATTAAATTTGTAAATATATCGCCACTGATGAAGAGCATGGTGATGCCCGAAAGTGCTTTGGAAATGTAATTTTTGTACGTCAAGGAAAGGAGTTTTTATTAAAGGACTTTTAAACCTATTTCTGGTTGTCTTTAATTTTAAGTTTAATTAAATTTGTAGTTTAAAACTTTTCAAAATTTAATTCATTTTAAAGTTCGTTATTTGCAAGTTACCTGGCTGAGCTGGGAGGATCAAACTGTATGACCCAATGAACATCAGGAATGTCAACACCTCGTGCCATGACATCAGTACATAACAAGATGCCCCTAAAAAGAGATAAGTATTAAAACAGTAAATATCTATCAAAGCATGTTCTGCCCCAGAAAAGAAAATTTGCATGCATAACTAGATATATAAAATAAGAATTATAAATTAAATAGTGAAATAATTAATTGTTTTATCTTTAAAAAATAATGAAAGGCATTTCGCTCTGCTAATGAGAGGAACTATTGTTTATATGTTAAAAAATAAACTGTTATGTTGCAAACACATTTTTCTGATACAGTGGAAGCTGTTTATAAAGACATTTTAGAGACCGGGAAAAAATATCATTATAGATAGTTTATTGTTATAGACAAGGTTGAATCTGATACACTTTATAAAAGAAGTTATATAATACAGATGCAACATCATTTTTAATAATATTGTGTTAAACTTAAATTTTTAAATAAAATATTATAAAAAGTATACAAAAATTACATATATTTTACTGATGTCACATGCAAGTGAACACCATTTCAAAAAAAAGGACTTCTGACCGTTATATAGCAAAATTCCGAGCACAGTGTGCACAAAAATATAGTGTGTTCACTATTTTCTGGAAAGATGAGCTCAAAATCTGTAAAAACAACCTTACAACCACATAGTTGGGTTTTTTTTATAAGAGTTATAAGGCACTGAAAAATAATTTTTCATTAGCATCACTGGGACAAAAAATTTCAAAATGGCCTAAAAATGGTCACAACCAATTTTTTCAGAGTAGAATGTTATTTGCCTATATAGTTTTTGATTATGTTTATAGGGACATGCTCAAATTTGAGTTGCAACTTATGGTTCGACAGATTTTAGTGTGGATACTCTACTCTTTATACATAGATAGGCAATATTGCTATGGTCAGGTGCCACTGTATTTTGATTTTGTTAATTTGAACAAAAGAATTATAAAAAATAGTTTTACACTAGCTGAATACCCATTGAAAATCAAAGATCTCGCAGTAAGCAAGCACACCCCTGAATATTGTCATTTTTTTTAATAATTCGCGTTTCACATTTATTCGGCAAATCTAATATTTTAGTGTGCAGAACTTCCTAAAGAAAAAAATATTGGAAAATTTAAATTGCGCACGTCTTCCTTTTGAACTGTCTATCAGTACACCAAATTAAAGTCTCTATCTCATCCCTCTTGGAAAATTTAAAAATTTGAATTTGAAGATAGCAAAGTACGCACTGGCATAGAGTCAATAAGTGTTGGCTGGGTCATGAAAGCACACAAGTCCAGTTTTAAAGAAAAACTTCGTTCACTTTATTTTGTGAAAACATAACTCGGCATATTACACGTACCTGGTAATTTTCCATGCCGTAAAACATCAAAATATACTATGTACAAAAAGTTTGCAGTTGTAAATGACTAGACAGAGATTTCTTGAAGCATTGGTAGAAAAATAACTATACTACCTCTATAACTTGCGTGTATTTGCAACTACCATTGAAGGTATCACACTTGGCAAAGGGAAACCAAAGGATAGAACATCAAAAAGTATTTAAAGCGACTTCCGAACGTTTGTAAGTAAATTTAACGTTCAATACACGCTGGTCTGAACTGACCACATCTGCATCCGTTTCGACTTAAAAACCGTCGTCAAACGATATCCCGCAGTGCTTCTGTCAATAACATTTCTGTCTGCCTGCATCAGACTATCGGTGTCTAATCGATCGTCATCTGATCGATCGAATGTCAATCTAATTGCTTCAAGAAACCTCTGCTCTATATATCCGAGAATGGACAGCTCCGGAAACGCCCCCGGATATGCAAATCAGATGCGTACGCATTGAGAACTGATTTGCATGAAACCTCATGTTGAAAAACGTCACGGTTCACGCCGGTGAACGGGAAGAGTCGTTCATATTAAATTTGCATAAACGCCCGTTCACGAGAACGTAAATCGCGATGTATTGATTTTTTCCAACAATCCCGAAGCATACTATTTTATCATCCCTGCTTTCGAACGTTTTTCTTTGGAGCATATCCATAAACGAACATTTTTGGGACAATATGCCAAATATCAAACCTCTATCACATTTAAAAGGAAGTGTGTCTCATTTATTTCGAAAATCGAGCATATTGGTGAAAGGCACCCCCTAAAGTAGCAAATATTGGAAATCTGAAATTTGCACATTTTTTTCCTTTCAAACAATTTACCAGTACACCAAATTTGATGTCTCTATACTATTGTAGAGCATGTTTTTCTATAACTTCATATTTCAAACATTTTTCTGTGTTGCAGCCCCTTAAATGATCGTTTTTGAAAAACCATAATAATCTTATGTTCTTTTTATCAAATGGTTATATCATATACTAAATTTTAAGCTTCTATCACACTCTAAAGGAGGCGTTTTCAGTTGTTCGTAAAATCGAACATTTTAGTGTGCGGCACACCCTACAATAGCAAATGTTGGAAAACTGAAATTCCACACTTTCTTCCTTTCCAACTATCTACCTTTATACCAAATTTGAAGGCTCTAACTCATTGCGAAGCATACTTTTTCTATCATTTCACCCTTTGAATGTTTTTCTGTGGAGTACCCACCCCCCTTAAATATACATTTTTGAAAAACTCCATTCTTCTTGGGTTTTCTATTAAATGATTTGCCCATGTACCAAATATCAAGCCTCTATCACGTTCTAAAAGGGGTATTTCTACTTCATTCCGAAAATCGAACATTATTGTGTGTAACACCCCCTAAAGTAGAAAATATTGAAAAACTGAAATTGTACACTTTCTTCCTTCCAAACTATTTACCCAAACACCAAATTTCAAATCTCCATCTCATCCCGAAGTATGTTTTCTTATCAATTCACCTTTAGAACGTTTTCCTCTATAGCACCTCCCTTAAACGAACGTTTTTGAAAAACTATGTTCGTCTTGGGTGTTTTCATCAAATGATTAGTCCATATACCTAATTTCAAGCCTCTATCAAATTTTAAATGAGCCTTTCTCATTTATTCGGTAAATCGAACATTTTGGTGTGTGGCACCCTCTTAAGTAGAAAATATTGGAAATCTGAAATTGCACACTTTCTTCCTTTCGAACGATTTATTCATACACCATCTCTCTCTTATGGCAAAGTGTGCTTTCCTATCACTTCACTTTTCGAACATTTTAGTGTGGAGCATTCCCTCTAGAGAACGTTTTCGAAGAGTTCGATTTTTCCAGGGGGGTTTCTCGAACGATCAACCTGTGTACCAAATTGCAAGTCTCTACCTATTCGGGAAGTGCCTAAAAAAGGCGTGACAGACAGACAGACGGATAGACACTTGGGAATTAGTATATATAGACTAGCCGAATACCCGTTGAAAATCAACGGTTTCATAATAAGCAACCCCTCAAATAATGTAAAATTTTGAATAATTTGAGTTTCACATTTAAATCGGAAAATCGAATATTTTGGTGTGCAGAACCCCTTAAAGAACTAAATATTGCAAAACTTAAATTGCACGCTTCTTCCTTTAGAACTATCTACCAATACACAAAATTAAAGTCTCTATCTCATCCCGGAGCATTTTATTTTATCATTTCCCCATTCGAACGAACGTCTTTCTGTGGAGCACAGCCATAAATGAAAATTTAGGAAAAACTCTATTCGCCTTGGGTTTTTTATCAGATGATTTGCCTACATAGCAAATATCAAGCCTCTATCGCATTTAAAAGGAAGTGTTGAAGACCCAGACCACACAACCGACCCAAAGGTTGACGGTAGCAAAATGTGTGGCCGGGAAGTTAAAAGTAAGTGTGTATAAGGAAGGAAAGGAAGTGTTGAAGACCCAGACCGTCCGACTCGTCCTGAGGACTTAGAGTAACTAGTTGGACGGCCGGTGGAAAGGAAGTGTGTATAAGTTATTCGAAAAATCGGACATTTTGGTGTGCGGCATACCCTAAAGTAACAATCTGAAATTGCACCTTTTCTTCATTCCAAATTATCTACCCGTACACAGAAATTGCAATCTCTATCTCATACCACAGCATGTTTTCTATCATTTCATATTTAGAACACTTTTCTCTGAAGCATCCCCTTAATCGAACATTTCTGAGAAACTCTATGCATCTTGGGGTGTTTTCATTACATGATTAGCCCATATACCAAATTTCAAGTCTCTATCAAAATTTAAAGGAAAAATTTCTCATTTATTCGGAAAATTGAACAGTTGGGTTGGCAATGTTATGCTGTGGTGATCTTGCTATGCTGAGGCTCTAAGTTAATGAGTCCTCTGTGTCACAAAAATTATGCAGTGGTGGTGATAAATAATGCCAGTGCACCTGATGTGTGATCCCTGTACATTTTTCGGTTTTTAATGGGACTTCTTCCTGATAAGTGGTGCTGCCCTCTAGGCAGCAGCGCGAAAGTAATTCTCACACGCTATCAATAATGCACACAAATGTTATACAAATGTTTTCTTTTATTGTCTGTAAGAATTTAACTTTCGTACCTCAATGAATTGGAAATTTTTATTCTTTGAGTTTAATGTTTTTTTTTTTTTTTGTTTTTTTTGTAGTGGACAGTGCCAGATAGATCAAGCTTTGGTCTTCAGATCAGAGTGGAATCTGAACCTTTGACTTAAATTGATAACTGGGTTTGTTTTGATATAGCTTTAAATTGTTTTCCTGGGCTTTGCAATGTACTAAACTAACCACTACATCTTAACAATAACAATTTGGAAGATGTTTTGAAGCTTTTAAGTTTAAATGTTTGTGTAAAAAAATATGACAACTATTTCTGAAATTTTTGAAAGATTTAAATTGTTTCATAATAAAAGTTTAGTTGTAAAAATTTTGTGTTCTTCATCTGTTTTGGCTGTGCCTTATCAATATATGTACTTAAAGGTAAGTGGAAATTTTAAGAATTTAATAAGGTGTTGAAATGTATCTGGAAAAGTAAATATGGATGTGCACAGGCCAAACAGTAGGAATAAGAATTTTAAAAGAAACATTATTAGAATAAAAAAGAAACATTAATGTAAATTAGAAACAATTAATAGATACCAAACAAGTTATTGAAAAGATTTAATAAAAAGAAACAAGAAATAAATAAACAAACTTTATTAAAGTTGAAGTTAAATAAATTAATGGAATTTGAATAATAAAAGATAAGCTCTTTTTCAACCCAACAATTTCAAATACTTTCAAGGCCTTGATAATGTTAATCTAAAACTTAAGTACTTTCCCAATTTTCAAGCACCTGTATGCACCTGATATATATTTAGAACACCCAAAGAGCAGATTCAAAATGGAGGTAACAGACACTGGAACAAGACTCCAGTTATAAGAATATCAACACTGAGCGATAAGACAGCCTTACCCTAGCCCACACAAGCACCAAATGAAAAATATAGAACAGAAAGGCATGGTTTCTTACGTTGTTTAAAATAAAACTGAGGAAGAAAAGAATTAAAAAACTTTTGAATTATTATTAGCAATAAGGGAATGGTGAGAAATTAGAGAAAGAAAGAAATAGGCCAATCCATATAAAAATATAAAGATGGCAATATTGTGAAAATAGTAACTAAAAAGAATGAAATGTGATAAAAGCACCAAACACATAAAAATTGGGATAACCCTATTAAAAACCCATGGAAATATGTAGAAAATAACAAAATGATAAAAACAAGCTATTTTGGGGTTAAATGAGATACCTTCATCAAAACACAAAACTTTTAAATTCAGTTAATTAAGAGATTTAACAAAAATTAGGAAAAATAACTAGTGCTACATTAGTTGTAATAATCAAATAAAATACAATCAAACTACTTTAAAATGACCAAAGCAGGATACTGAAAATAAGAAGAATATGAACAAAAATTAAGGAGGTAACGGGTATCTGAAACTATGTGAGCTAAATTTATCAACTAACTTCCAAAGACATACGATCCAATCTCTTTAAAGGTAGCAGTAAATGTGATAGGAAACAAGAAGATTATACTAAAAATAATGGAAGTAACCAGTTTGGGCAACTATATAATCTATATCCAAATAGATATATCCAAATACAGCTTACACAGCTTCCGAACCCATTCTTTGGGTGTTCCAAACATCTGCTGTTTTTTGCCTGTCACCTTACAGTTCCTGCTTGGCATTTGGTAAGTAGAAACACTGATTTGACTTGATAAAGAGGGATTTAAACTCCCTAGAAACAATTGTCATCAGCGTGGCTACAGAATCTTAGATAAAAAATTCCCTAATATTTCCATGATTTCCATATAATATTTTCAAAAATTCCCTGATATGTATCACTCTCTACTTTTACTGAATATCAGTTTAACAAGCACAAAAAATATCAATTAACAACATTGAAAGTGAAAATTAAGAATACATAATTAAAATTAATTACTTTCAGCAATGAGAAGTATAATAATCAAGGTATAGAACTTATGCAAGAGATATATAAGAACAGTAGTATTACAAGAATATTAATATTTCAATCATTAACATTCTAGATAAGCTATAAAATTTGGCTATAAATTGAGTAGTGTTCTGTAAAATCCAGTTAAGAATTCATATCGTTAAATATCACTTATTGCAATAAAATTATGTATAAACAGTACTTTTTTAAATCTGCTTTTCATCATATGAAACATCTTGACAACTTTTAAAACAATTAAAACAAAAAGAATCACCAAGAAACATTTAAATTTTAAAACTCTCATCTTTTTATTGAGGTGTCCAACAAGCTGTCTCCCATCACATGAAACGCGGATAAGGAATTCTACACATGTGTATTGCGGGCCAACGGCCGTACCGTGCTGAAAATACCGGTTCTCGTTAGATCACCGAAGTCAAGCAGCATCGGGCGCGGTTAGTACTTGGTGGGTGACCACCTCAGAACACCGCGTGCTGTTGGCCATCTCGGGTGCGGTATCCCCGTGGTTTGCGCGCTAGATTTGCACGCTACCACAAATGCCGCCGTGTTCATGCGGAGTACGATCACGTTAAACATGTGGGTCCGTAAGTCCTTCCGAGAGGTTGGTGGTAGGGGAAGGAGGGTACGGTCCCTGTGGATGCCTCCCCCACTGGGTTCCGGTCTAAATTGGGTGGCAATTCCCGGCCGTCCATACAGTTACCTTACACCTTTCTGGTAGGTCGGACGGTCTGGGTCTCAACAACAACAACACATGTGTATTGTTAAAGTCAGCTGTGATTACCAAGAAAATTCCAGTTTCCATGATTTTACAGTTTTTTTTTTTTTAGGAATTCCCTGATATTTGTCTGATTTTTCCAGAATGTTGATATTTTCTAATGTTTCCCTAAATCCCAGGTTTTGTAGCCATGTAATTTGCATACGTCTGATTATTTAAGGAAGCACTAATGGTGTTATTTTCACAAGCAACAGCTTTATATTTTGTAGTTCATGAAATATTTAAACTTTGAACTGCATAACAAAGTGTACATATAACTGATTTAAAAAAATAAATTATTACAATATATCACATATTAGCTATATTTAGCTCTTATATATTATTATAATACATGATAATATATAATAACTAAAACATTAGGAGAGTGGAGCATATTCAAGAAGTTCCTAATAGCTATAAGAATGTTAGGAACTTTCACCCCTGAATCTAAATTACACAAAAAAATTAATTTTGATATTTTACAATATACATTTACATACTTTATGTGGAAAATGGGGAGAAAGGTAAAGCTCCATATATATTATATATATACACACACATGAAAAATTTTAAGGTTAATTATGCTGAAAAAAGTAATGTTACCGGTCATAGTTTTTAAAATCAGAAAATATTTCATGTCTTTTTTTCTTCATCCTTCCATGAATACTAATAACAGGAATGTGTTGAAGAAATCTAGAAAAGAAAAAATATTAGACATTACAACCACCGCTATTTCAGTTTATCATTCAGGCAGTATTATTAGCTATTAAGGAAGAGACTATGCATGTGACATATTAACAGCCAAAATTTACTCAAGACTCTACAACATCTTATGCTATCCTATTCAGCATTGTGATTTTACATAATAAAAGAAAATGTCTGTGTGTGTGTTGTGTGTTTGTGTATGCATGTCTTTCTGTGCAGTCTGTAACAGGAAATTTAAGAGTAGTACGGTCATGAAACTCAAGACTTGTGCACCTTGGTGTTATCTTTTTAAATTTTGAATTATTTTATGGTTTTGCCCAATTTACAATAATTTTGGGGTGATATTTATACAAATCAAACCCTTAGCGACCAAAAATAATATCACAGAGTTTCCATCTTGACACCATTGAAGACCAAATAATTCTCTTTCAAGTAAACTTTTAGTTATCGAAATTGAGATGGTGTGAGGCGAAACAAAATCATGTGAAATTTGTCTTCAACTTTCTAAAGCTACTGTATGAAGAGTTAAGATATGGAGGGTTGACAGTTGTTTGATTACAAATAAGATTAATAAACTATCTAATTATAAATTCTATAAACTATCTAATTATGTATTATTTATTACTCTGTGATTATTAAATAACTATGTATTATTTATTACTAATCCACTTATATTTCCTACTACTGTTTCATTATCTAATTATGTATTATTTATTACTCTGTGATTATTAATTTTAAACATATGTGTGTTCAAAGTGTAACATGTTTTTGTTGCATCTGTGCTCCTGATGTTACCCCCTACCCAGTGCAAAGAAAGACAAAGTTCCACGTCAAAATTCCTGTTCTGTATTTTGTAAGGTTAACAATTTCTATGATTGACTCTTATTGCTTCAATAGAGTGCCTTACCTGCAAAAAGAAGAACAAGTTAAAATTTATACAGCAGAATCGCAGATTTACAAACAGCATTTATTGAATCTGGCAACTATGTTCAAGTTCTCTCACATTCATCACTTTTCTTTGATGCATGTAGCTTAATCCCGAGAAAATGTATCATAGACATTAGCTGATTTGAAAAGTATGTGTGCTGAGGTGTTTTTTTTGTTATGCTTATTAAATTAGTTATGTTTTCATTAAATTAGCCCTTGTGTTCTGTTAACATTATATGTTAGTAGTTATCTCGTTGATTGTTTTAATATATGATGTACAATTACAGTGTGTGGATCTGATTATATTCCTCAGTCTCCTAATGAGTTTATAACCTTATGTGAATTGCTTAAATGTATTCTTAATTAATGTTTATGTGTGGTAACTTCTGGATAATTAATTATCTGCTTTACTACACTAATACTGCTTCCTAAATAAGAGGTCAGTATGGAAGACACTCCTAATGCAGTATCCATGGACTCAAAAGTTCATCAGCATAGAATTACCATATCTGCAATGGCAGCAAAAAATTTGCTATAAGCCATAATTTTTGCAAACTTCTACGAGAACTGACAATTTCAGTCTTTCCATGTGGTCGGCATAAAATTCATTTGCAATTTAGCTCAGGCTACACGAAGCTACAAAGGCAAAGTTCCTAAATACAAAATTTGCCTATAAGGGGAGTTCCCAAAATTCGGAACACTAACATTGCCAGTGTATTCTGAATTTTGGTCACCCCTTATATGCGGGTTTTGTGTTTGTGAAAAGGTCAGTAGTTCATAAACAAAGACTTCTGTCGGAGTTCATTCTTCACCCTTTGTTTTATTATCTTAAGAGTCATTTACAAAGTGCTCAGAAAGTCTTTGCGTTTCTGGAACTAACAACAAATTATTTTTCTGCATGCATCTTGAAATAACACATAAATACCTTATAAGATAAGTTGAAAATGATTTTCAATGATTTTCCAATGTCTATACACGCATGGACTTGTTTTGTTTTATTTTTAAACACTGTAACCAATTCTTGTCACAAAATGCTCCTTGTTTTTTATACTTTCTGAATACCCTATACAACAAAGTGTTTATGCTACGAGTGCCATTCAACTTTCTATGATAAGCTCTAAACTAAAATCCTACACAGATATGGCTTGGTGATCAACACTACATGAAAATGATAAGAACTCAAGACATTAAATTATTTCAGCAGTAAGAGAAAAAGATCATAATCACCTTGTAATTTGTAGGCATAAAATCTGCATTGCTGCAATCCAATAAATGATTTTTCACCAATTCAGTCTCTTAATGCCTTTTCCTACAACTAGCGAAGGCCGAGATTTGAATGGTCTCACACATGTAAAGTATGCGAGCTGTGATAGATTTCAAATTAAAACTTCATTTAACACATAAATTATGAAATTAGAAGTATAGAAAAGTAATTTCAATATTTAAGAGTCCTAATGCAAAAGAGCCTGTAAGTTTTTAGAATTTGAATTGTAAGTTAAACAAATTAAAACAATGGAATCAAAGCAATCCATTTAAATTGCCAAAATGTATTTCCATAAATTTTCCATTTTATTATCATATGTATCATCAAGGGAAAGGGTAAGTATTTTATTTTGTCACTGTCTTCTAACAACTGTGTAAAAAAATAAGGTATTAAAGCTTAATATTGGATTCATTCTTAACTTTTGTACAACAATGGTTTATTTTCATGCTAAGGAGCATAGTGAACATGTGCCATTTAAAAATGGACGTTTCGCCCTGCTATAGCTTGTTTCAATAACTGAAATTGTGATTCTGGAAATCTGCATGCAACTTCATGTGTGCATGCAAATTTTCATCTTCCAACCTATTGCAGTTTTCGGGTAAAAGGGATCACAAAATTCAGGCAATGTCAATTTTGCTTTGTTAAGAATGGAGAATGAATGGGCTTTGCTTCGCTCATTCATAATCATATATCAACTTCTAGGGAAGTAATGAATGTTTGAGCACTAATACAGTTTTCCAAAGTAGGACCGTTGGATCGCAAGACAAGAAAGGCTTTGCAAATCCAGTGTTTGGAGGAGTCACAAGTTTTATTAAAATGATTTTGAAAAAAATCTTTCTCACACAAACAAAACTCTCAAAATCATCAAGCTAAAGAAAATAGGTTATACACGCTAGCAATCAAACAGAGCAAAATTATGACTCACTCCTTCATTAAGTAAGAAAAATAGTCCACAGAAGCACAGGTGCTGAAGAAAACCATACATTTTGTTGCTTCTTTGGACCTTAGAAAAGAGATCAGCTGACTGAATTTTTGATCGGCTTCACAGACCTATATTGGATAAAATACAAGTATTTACAAAACAAAATTACATAGTCATTTTGTGCCATATATATTTTTCAAATTATCAGTTTTCTACAACATTTATTCATGGACCCAATTTCTTACTAGCTACAGTTTCTTGTATTTTGAAATGAATGTGCAAGTTCACTTTTGAACAAGTGTGCAGTAGCGTCCCGAGGATTTTGCAATCCACGAGCACATGAAATGTCTTGTCTCAACAATAAATGCAATAAAATGTTGCAAATCCAAAAATTGGAAACATGAAAAATTGATTATCTGACAATTTATTTATGTTGTTTTTACAAGTTCGAAAATAAATACGGATTCATTAAAAGACTAACATGCAAGTTAGTCTTTTCACTTTAGATTTTTACATAGAATTGGGCCCCCAGATCAACAGTATTTTGGAGCCCATTGTTTCTGACATTAAAGTATTTCAGAGCCTGAAACCATACTGTCTCAATGGAAAATTCGGCTCTGGTTATATAACAAAATACACTGTGGGAATTATGGTATCATGGTCTCAATACACCAGCATGAGTACACTCTCTTTTTAAAAAATTTCAAGCACTTTTCAAGGACTTTCAAATACCATATAATTGTTTTTCAAGGTTGTCAATCAACCCATCATTATGAAGTTGTATGTGCTTCTGTAAGGAAAAATTAATAGCAAGTGTTGAAGAAATTTTTTTGGGGAAAAAAAGATATTGCTTTGGAAATTTTCGGAAACAGCGGAACAGCCAAGGAAATTTCCAGGGAAAGCAGAATGTTTTGGGAAAAAAACACAATGCTGTGAATACACGGAACATTTTTCATCACTCTCTTTTTCAAGCACTTTTCAGGACTCAAGAAAATTAAAATTTTCAAGTACTTTCAAGGCCTTGAAGATGGTTATCTAAATTTCAAGTATGTTCCCAATTTTCAAGCACCCGTATGCACCCTGATATGCTCAACTACAATCCGACAAAAAGGTTGTAGCCAAAATTTTGTAAAGAACAGATACACAAAAGACGGATGATAAAATACAGAATCATGCAAAATACAAGAAAACATTGGATTAGGATGCACTTGAGTCTTAAAAAAAAATACAAAATAAGTCCAAATAAGTACAAAATAAGTAAAATAATGTACAAATATTTGAGGCCTTCTGCAAACATGAGACCCCAAGCGATTACTTGGCCCCTGGGATGCCTCTGCAAACGTAAATAAAATTTGGCTCACAGTTTCTTTCTACGTCATTCATCGAAAGTGAGCAATCAAAACTGCTTTGCATGATACTGTAATCCTACATGGCACACCCTTCTGTGGACTATAAGAGAAAAATCTCTAACTGTACAATTGGTTGATTTAGAAGACGTTGCCATATATTGATTACCAATTGTTCTGCAATCTTACTCAGACAATTGGAACCTGGAACAAAGAATTCCCAGTCTCAAATAAAAATTGGATTATAAAAATCAAATATTCATTTCATAATTAAAGTGGTATCACGTCTACTTCAATATATAAACATAAAATTAAAGACACATATCATACATAAAAAGGTCATTTAATCAAATAAAACCATCCTATAAGACATACAAATGTTAAAAGGCCAGAGTGCTTTCGGGTATCAATATACCCTTTATCAGTGGCTATATGAAAAATTACCGTGGAAACAAGCTCATATGTAGACCAGACCGGCAGACAAATTTGCATAATTTTTGGACAAATTAAACTACATAAAATAATTCATCCCAAGTGTCCTATTGTTTCTAAATGTAATGGTCCTACTTATTTTTTAGAAAAAGTGTTTGCCTATTTCCTTAAACTATTTTTTAATAATCATACTTTTCTATTAGTTCTACTGAAAATTTCATTAAAATTTTGTTTAATACTAAATTTGTTCCAAATAGCACTCTCCACAGTTTTGACGTTGTTCTTTATTTCCTAGTATTCCTGTTAATAAAGCTATTAATATTATATCCAAAAAACTTCAAAATCAAAATTATAAAATTCCCTCTATCGACGCAATACTTTCTGCATTAAGCATTTCTGCAGAGACTAATTATTTTGGCTTCCATGACACTATTTACTTGCAAACTTCTGGTGCCCCTACGGATAGCCCTTTATCTGGCATTTTTGCTGAAGCAGTTTTACAGGAGCTCGAGAATGAGATTTTGCCTTTTTTAATGTTTAAACCTATTCTTTGGTATCGCTATGTTGCAAATGTGTTTATTATTTGGGATCATGATTTAAATGATCTCCTTAATTTTTTGGATAAAGTTAATGATTTTTACCCCTCGATTAATTTTACCACTGAGCATGAGTCCAATTTTTCTTTGCCTTTTTGGATATTCTTGTTTCCCGGACCTCACTTGGTTTTCATACCTCTATTTTCCGTAAACCCACTTTTACTAACTCTTGTATCCCTGCTAATTCATCTCATCCTATATCCTCTAAAAAAGCTTCCTTTAACACTTATTTTAATCATGCTTTTAACGTTTGCTCGTCTATTCCAGCTTTAACTAATGAAATGAACTTTATCTTTAATCTTGGCCATGAAGCCGCTTATTCCTGAGTTTATTTATAAAATTTTCGCTCATATTCGCCATAAATTTATTCAACCAAATACTAAACTTGTTGCTGTTGTTGACCTTATGCCGTCTAGAAAATAGAACCTAGTCTTCCATATCATCTGAAGATTTTCTATCCCCTCATTCAATTTTGTCATGAATTTAGATTTAAACCTGCACACTCAAATATTACTACCTTATTCAATCACATTCATACTGATAAGTTTAGGGGTAGAGATAACTTTAAAAGCCATGCTGGAGTGTACGTTGTACCCCTTTTAATTCCTGATAATGACTACAAGTTTTACATTGGTAGTACTAATTGTACTGTTGGTATCCGATTAGCTGAACATGCTTGTGAAGTCAAGAATGTTTAACTTTTTACGGCTCTTGCCCAATGTGTTGTTAATAATAACTTCCGGCCCTTTTTTCAAAAAACTTTCCTTTTAATTTGTTGCTATAACCCTCATAATATTCTTCCTTATGAATCCCTGTTTATTTATATCTACCGTGATTCCATTTGTAATTTTGATCCTGTGCAAATTTTAAGTTGCGCTTGGCGATTCGTTCTCTACTCTATGCATGTCAAACCTCTACAGTCATCTGTGACGTTTCAGTTTATTGTAATTCATGCTTGGCTGCAACTTGGACATTTTTCATTGTCTTTTCTTTGTATTTGTATTTAATACTTATTTAAATTTTAAATCTTCCATTTATAACACTTATTATTGTAATTTTGTAATTGATTAATCTTCAATAACCTGTTTATATTATCATTATTCTGTAGCTGATTTATACAAATTTGTCCGCCGATCTGGTCTACATATGAGCGTGTTTCCACGATAATTTTTTATATAGCCACTGATGAAGGGTATAGTGATACCCGAAAGCACTCTGGCCCTTTAACATTTGTACATCTTACAGGATGATTTTATTTGATTAAATGGCTTTTTTATCTATGATATGTGTCTTTAATTTTATGCTTATATATTCATTTCATTATTCCAGAGTACTTGAAAATCAAAGCAAAAATCATGCACTTTCTAAAGATTGGGGAAATCCTATATGTATCAGAACATAATTTTATAGCATAAAGAAAAAAAAACTGTACCTACACTTCATAAAAAAACACCTCGGAGAATGTAATTATCTCATGCTTTTTCATTTACTGCTTGAATCACTCATTTATTTATTTATTTTTTATAATCAGAATTCACCATACGAATGTGATCTTTGGTCTTCAATCTATAATTATAAAGAAAGACATTTGTCTCTAGCGGAAGATCTAAATGTTGTACAGACATGAAATTTGATACACAAGTATTTCAGGACCTGGGACAATGCACCTCGGTGAGATTTTTTTAAAAATTTATATTAGATTTTTAGTTATTTTATGTTTTAACATGATTTTGAGTGATTTTCATTGAAATTGGTCCCTTTGTAACTGAAAATATTACTGCAGAGTTTCCATCTTAACACCATTCAAAAAAATCAAGAAATGATCTTTCAAACAAACTTTGAACAGAATCCATATAATGAATAGATGAATTTTCATAATTTTTTTTTAAATATATATACAATTCTTAAAATTCTTTGAAATAAAATAATTGACTGACAATCCCATTTTCATAATTTACCAGATATTTTTTGAATATCACACACTGCTCCAACATTTCTCCAATATTTCTGCTATATTCCATTCATTAATATAAAAGTCTCCTAAATTTTTAAAAGAATTCTAACAGTGAACGGGACGATTGATCAACCATCCTTAAATGCAGTTTGAAACAGGGTCAAGAGTTGGTATTTCGATGCTATATCATCAGCAAAACTGACATCATTTGCTTAGGGATTTATTTGAATTGCAAATTGTTCCTAGAATCGAAAATATTATCAAATTTAAAAAAAAATTTCATTTAAAAAACATACTTTTGATTTTAATCGAAGTAGCCTATATTGTAAATTGAAGGAACTTATATAGGGTGTATCAAAAGAGCATATTTAAAACATATTATGCCCCCACAGAGGGTGAAAGGCATATTTGAGGCAAATCAGAGGAGTTTATTCATAGTGTATCAAAAGAGATTATTTAGGACATATCAAAAAAGCTTATTCAAGATGTATCAAAAAAACGTATTTAGAACATATCAAAACAGCCTTGCACAGGACAAAAGGCGTATTCAGGGTGTAATATGCAATCATGTTCAGGCATAGCATTTGATGTGACCAGGATCAGAACCGTGGCGTATTACGTACTTGAACAGAGTTTAAAGTGTGATTAAGTGTTTATTTAGGACGAGCATGTGCTTGCGTATGTTTTGCAATTTAAGAGTGTGCTCACGCAGCCGGTAACTAAGTCTTTTGGAAAACTTAAGGAATGAATTCACTTAATCCCTACTTTAAATTTCAGGCAACACAGGGTACAAAATAAGGATCTACAGATATGATTCAAGGTAAAAAATTGTTGAAACAGACTGCAAAATAGTTAACATCATTTTGATGCCCATGCATATTTAATTCTTTATATACATATATGCTATCTTACAATAGATGCTATCTTACATAGTCAGATGCACCCTGCAGCAAGTGTATGTGAACTGTATATGCCTCAATGTAAAAGAAAAATCCACATGCAAAACAGTTACAGGTATTAACATTAGATAATTGAGCTACTTTAAATCATCTTACTATGCTGAACAGCAATTGTTCTCAAGGTTTAAAATGTTTCGATAGCCATTCAAAAGTTAGTATTCTCTATAGAAGGGGTA
Organism: Amaurobius ferox; assembly: GCA_951213105.1. Taxonomy (NCBI): domain Eukaryota; kingdom Metazoa; phylum Arthropoda; class Arachnida; order Araneae; family Amaurobiidae; genus Amaurobius; species Amaurobius ferox. The sequence continues at coordinate 5,749,509 of OX578135.1, read as the reverse complement.
TCAAACTAACATTTAGTGAGACGTGCTCTACCAGCAATGATGTAGAGCAACGAATCCCAACCAGGTTTCTGTAGAACTTTAGATTATTGTGAGCCTGTGCTCTGGGTTCCACAAGAATTTGCATGAAGTTGTGAAAAAAAGGACAACTGGCACCTTTTTGGTAATTGGGGGAAAAAAATTTAAATTAGTAAGATTTTAACAGAATCTATACAGGATGTCTCACAAAAATAGCAAAACAGCACATAAGAACAGCAAAAATATTAACTCACCATATAAAAGTTTGACAAAGAGGAAGGCGTCCTCTGTATGTTGGAAGAAGTCGATTTTTCTTTCACAGAAATGCAAACTGGATTCCTCATACCGGCTCGAATTAAGTCCATCATCTCCTTGGTTTGTGTGGCTGAAAACAAGCCTGTCTGTCGCTGTTTAGGAAGGTAGCCAAGAATTGTATTGATCCTGTCAAAATGAAATTAGAATATGTGATAAAAGCTTGTAAAATGAAAAATGGACATATTTAAAAAATATTAGGGTTTAAGTTACTAAATTGAAATGCTTGTTTAATAATATCTGATAAAAAAAAAAAGTATGCTGTTTCTAATGCTCTTTGAGTTTGAATATTTTATATCTTCAGGCTTAAATATCTTCAGAAGTGGAAACATTAGAGTTTTTGTTTTTAAGCATTGTTCCAACCAATGCATTAAAATGCCAAGAGAAATTTCTGGAAATGTAAAAGTTTTTCCTAAAATCAAATAAATGAATTGGCAGGCAATTAAATATTGTATTAGGGAGCAGCATCTTATGCCACCATGTATATCTAAGGTGCAGTTGATTGTATTGCTCTGATATGAGTAATTGTGGTGTCAATGGTTAACCTGTGGCCTGCTACTGGTATCCATGTACTGGGTTGCAGTGGCCTTTGCACCTGCCTATATATAGGGCACTATAAGGTTACAGCAGATTGTATTAAGAAGAAAAGGCTGTTTTCATTTTTTTTTATTTTTGTTTTGAGTCATGAAAATGATAGAAGAAAGCAGATATTTTCAATTTTAATTTTTTTGTACATGGCAGATGTCCATGTGCTACAGCACAGTACTTTATGCACTTATTTTCGGTTCTATTGGACCCATTTCAGAAATCAAGGAATCTGTTGGAAGTCATGACTGCTAAAAAGTATAACCGCTGGCTTCAAGTACCACAGCCAGTTTATTTTTCTGAAACTTAAAACGTATAATTGTACTAATAATATAGTCTCAGTAATATAAAAACTTTGTAAATATAGCATTAAACATAAATGTATACTGACCAACCAGTTTCAAAAGCAGAAAACAGCCTTCTTCTTCAAGACAAAACAGGAAGCATGACCTCATTTAAGTAAGTTTGGCAAATGTGAAAGAATAATATTTTTTTTATTTATTTTTTTTTTTTAATAATATAGCATTTACTATTAATTTTTATGAGAAATGCAAGAATTTTGAGGGGTGGATAGTCTCCAATGTGATGCATTTGCAGTTTTGAGTTAAAAAGAAAATACCTCCCAAATAAGGTTCGAAAGAGATATGATAGAATGAAGCTGAACAAAAATTCAACTGATTAATGATAAAATTCTGGTTATGAGTAAACTTCAGGTGAACAATAATTTACAAACAGTATTGAGCTGTAGCAAAATGCCTCTTGCCAAAATTTGTGACTTTACAAATATGAAATAAATATATTTTAAAGAAAATAATCAGTAAACTGAAATAAAACAAATTCAATCTTAACACATTAAGTAAATATCCACATAAAATGCATTTGATTAGTTTCTTCACAATAAATATTTCAGTTGTTAAATAATGTATTTAACAATCAGTTGTTCAAGTCCATCTCATTAAGTAACATATAATATGTATTGTAATGGCAAATGGGTCAAAATAATATAAAAGATGAAAACAAATATAAAATAAATATATTTTAAAGAAAATAATCAGTAAACTGAAATAAAACAAATTCAATCTTAACACATTAAGTAAATATCCACATAAAATGCATTAGTTTCTTCACAATAAATATTTCAGTTGTTAAATAATGTATTTAACAATCAGTTGTTCAAGTCCATCTCATTAAGTAACATATAATATGTATTGTAATGGCAAATGGGTCAAAATAATATAAAAGATGAAAAAAAAAGTAGATTTGAACATAAGAAAAGTAAAACATCCAAGTTATGTTTACAAGATATGAAAAATGTAATTTTATACCTATCTGATGTAAGGTGTTTCATTGCGTACACACACAAATAAAGCTAAAGAATGCTATAATTAAAATCTCTATAAAAACATATTATACAATATTTGGTACCTTAAAACTACATTTTGCAGAGAATAATAGTTATAATTCTGCATAGAAAATAGTTAGAGGTAGGATATGTGATTGCAGTAAAGCAAAGTTTTTGAAATGAAACTGTAATTATTTACCAGCATAACATAGTTAGCACATAAAAAAAAATAATAATAATTATGTCGTATAGCATTTAAGGTAAATAGAAATCATAAGAAAAAAAATTACATGTCATAGAGAAGAGAATATTACGTTTTTTCGAATCCCATGTCTAACAAACGATCTGCTTCATCCAGAATTAGCATCTCCTAAAATATAACAAATATTTTCAGAAAAATTTTCAATTCAACAATATATAGAGCTTAAACTCAAACATTTATTAAGAAAGGGAAAACCAAAGAGGAAAAAAGGTTTACTTAAACACTGCTAAAGAATCATCTTCTATCAATGTGAGAAAATCATATTAAAAAAACATCTGGAGTGCTAGATATTCATGTTTCCTGCCACTTTGATCCACTTGTATCAGCATCAGAATGCAAAGGAAAACCAGAGGATCAGGGGAATCCTGAGACTTTTCATATGAAACAAGTGGACATTGGACCTCTGAGCCAAAATATATGCATTTTTAAATATTTCTTCACATACATTCACATCTACATGATATACACAGCATACCCCTCAAATTAGGTCCAAACCGCTTCCGTGGTTTTTGAGATTATGAAGAATCACTGTCTCATATTGGTGGGTTTTATGACTAAAAACTTGCTCACTGTAGAATACAATGCACCCAATTCGAAAATGATTTTTAAATAATGCATTAAAATGTGATTAAACAAAGCTAGTCTTTCTTTTTTTATTACAGTTGAGTCATATAATAGTACTGTCCAGAGGCCAACGCAATAATGAATATTTTCCATAAGAAATTTCACCTTCCTATATTGATTCTACAGAAAAATTTAATCGGAACTCCAAAATCTTGTAAATGCACAGCGAAACTAAGCTGATGAATCATATGCTTAATCATGGACTTCTTTTTATCACCAGCCAAATGGCGAGAATAATACTGGCCAGTTTTGAAAAAAATTAAAAATAGGGATTCTCCCCTCCAACATTTGTAAATGGAGGAGATTGTAAATATTTTGTGTGGAGGTCAGAATTTTTGCAACAAACTAGCATGAAATATTTCCTTTTTTTTATATTGTACCTATCTCACTTGCATTTAATAAACAACTCCAATTCTTAAAAACAATAAACAGAAAATAATTATATCAAATGATTTATTCAAATGTTAAAAAATAAAGAATACAATAATTTATCAAATGTGTCTTTCTTTATATTATGCCTGCATACTTCTGCAATTTGTAAGTTCTAACACTTTAGCACTGAAACTTGCATCAAAGAATTTAAATTTGTGCTATATAAGCACAAAGTAAACAGTGCTACAAAGACTTTGTGCTACAAAGCACAAAGTCACAAAATAAGCGATATTATTCTCAGAATGTTGACGAAAGTCATTTCACAAAAAAGCTGCTACTATTCTCAGAACATTGACAAAAATCACAATCCAATGTAGCTCATGTCACGTCTATTTGTCAACTCTACTCCAACGGAGGTGTGAGTCCTTTTTATAGTCTCTCCATAGAAACTTCTGGAAATCTCTGTATCTCAAAGAACAATCGTTTTATCGAGAAGTTTCTGGAACATTCCGGAAGTCGCCAAATGGACAATAAATCGCCAAATCTAGCAACCATTCTCCAACTGGGAAATTCTGGCAACCCTGGGCTTATGTCATCTTCACATCGTGCACTGTATTTTCTTTGCCTGGCCTTAGAGACAGATGAAAGAGAAGGGGGCCATACAGAACGTGATCGCAACAGTATTCAAAAGGGTACTACAATTGAAATTGAAAATACATAACAGAAGATTAAAGTTGTGATTTATCACGGCAGGAGTTTAAAAAATTTGGCAAGAATCTCACCCTGAATTTCAATTCCTGGGCAGTGGTGCTTGGAACTAGATTTTGCAAGCTTGTTGTTGTTAAGACCCAGACCGTCCAACCTACCAGAAAGATGTGAGGTAACTGTTTGGAAGGCCTGGAAGAGCCATCCAATTTAGACTGGAACCCAGTGGGGAAGGCATCCACAGGGATCGTACCCTCCTTCCCCTACCACCAACCTCTAGGAAGGACTTACGCACCCACATGTTTAACGTGATCATACTCCACGTGAACCCAGTGGCACGTAAGCTTGTTTTGCGTAAATGTTGAAAATAAATTTTGTTTAATGTCACTTGTGTACTCATTCAGGGAATAGTCGTTGACACCGAGTAGGTGAAAGCAGAACCTGCAAAGGAAATTCGTTCATGCTATTTAGTAAAGTGAATTTTTCTAACACTGTCTAACCGCAAACACAATGTTGAATATGTTCCACAAGAAATGTCACCTTCCTATATAAATTATACAGAAATAATTAATTAGAACTTAGAGCATTGATTATTTTGTCAAGATTTAGTATTAAAGCAAAGGTGTGAAAACTGCATGTGCTCAAAGACCATTAACAAAAAGTGCAAAACTTTGAGGACCCTATTAAAATTCACACACACAGGATTGTCTATACTATCTCAATGTTATGGTATTTCATTTTTTTTTTATTTCTAATATTATTTAATAGAGATTTCTTATGTAAGGGAAATAATTTTTGTGATGAGAAATATAAAAAATATTAATCTATTCCCGAATTAATAAATATTTAAACTTTTGCACTCCAATTGTAATATTATTTTATATAACATCTAGTGGGCTACATAAATTCACATGACGGGCTACAAATGGCCTGCAGGTCAGAATATCTTCACCCTTGTAGTAAAAAGATCCAATTGAAATATTTTCTTTCAAGACTCCAACTAAGGACCAGGGTACAAAATGCCAAAAATCACCTCTCTAAAAGCGCAGTGTCAGTATATCAGAGCACCCAATGCAACCCCGAGGGCTTCTTCGACCCAGATTGTCTGACCTACCAGATAAGGTATACAACCCCAAGGACTGTAAACTCATGTAGACTCATTCGACCCTGCTGAATCCAAATCTAAAATCCGTTTTTCAAATGAACCCTTGGATCTGGAGAAATAGCCTCTCAAATTTTGGCCTTTTTTGCTATTTTTGTGTTTACAATCTCGGGCTAAAGGTGTTGCCACAACATGATGCAATTACATGGTCATGAGACTTGAAGACATAAAAGTAAAACTGTATTCAGTTCTTGGAGTTAAAGATGAGACCCCCCCCCCTCTCCATGATTCAGCTAAATAGGAATGATTCAGCTGAATAGGAAAGTTGATAGTGAGAGGTCATCCCAATTCAAAAATTCAGAATATGAATATTTAAACCATCGAGTGAGAGAGACATCTTCAAATTCACATTTTAAACAATGCAGCGAATGTAAACTTTATTTATAGATAGATGGATTTAAGCCAAATAGTATGACCCATAAAGCTAGGGAGTGAGTCCCTTTTCTTTCATTGCATAGCCAGGAATTAGAAACTTGAGATAAAAAGTATGAGGTATTAAACTTGATAAATGGGTTCGCTAGAGGGTCTAGGGAACCCATTGTGGTCTAGGGTCAATTCATTGCATTATATTAGGGATTGATATAGTATGTATGCTGTGATACAGGATGTCGTATAAGAAATAGTAATATTGAATAGGAGGGGTGTATGGCTCGCATGTGTCTGTGGATATTAGAAGTGGATGGGAGGGTCGGAAGGCGTGGATATCTACTGATTCCCGTTCCCCATGCATGTCTGTGGTGTACTTTGATGGACATAGTGACTGAAACACACAGGCTTTGATGGTATTAATATAATTCTTTCCTTGGATAAACAGTCAAGGTATCATCTATACATAGTTCAGATATCTCAAAGTGGCATATGTTACCAATTACCTAATGAAACCGAGAAAGTAATATCATACCAAAGTTTTGACACAAGCAGCTAACTTCAGTGTGCTGTTATGATTAAATATATCAGCCAGTCTTCCAGGTGTGGCAATAATAATGTTGGCCCTAAAAGAAAATAAACTATAGATCCTTTTCAAATTGACATGGAATAACAAATCACACTTTGTCAATCACTGTTCTAAAGAACAGACATATCAGTGATTGAAACCATTTTTGGCAGGTTCAGTGTGTACGAGTCTTTTTTTTTTTTTTTTTTTTTAATACGTTTCTAAATCAAGAGTCATGAAAGGGAATTAAACAGCAGTGTATGCTGACTAGAAATAATGAGAATCATTTAAAAATACAATTGACCTTTTCATATATCGGGTTCTATTAACAATGGAAGACCATTGTGGCAACTTGTTAAAAGAGACTGCATTAGATTGAACAAGTAAGTTTCATTTCATGAGAATTACATAAAATAGGTACAATGTTACAAAATTTCTTCTTCTCACATAAATGTAAAAAATTAGAAATGTGGCTAGTACCCACTGGCCTGTAATGCTTATTTCATAAGTCGTCATTACATTTTTTGCTAGTGATCACTTTACACCTAAAATAATTATTGGCAGCAAAACATTTAAAAGTATTAGGATGCATATTACATCCCTAAAGATTATACAACTCTTAAAAGACTGCTGTAAATAGTAAATGCAATCTTTTAAAGAAATGGCTAGCAAATAGTAAATGTGATATTATAAGTGGCCTGTATATGGCTAACTTTTAATGACCACTTTCTTCACCTTAATTTAGCCATGTGACTGGTGGCCAACATGAATTTTTCAGCCTTTATCAGCAGATGCAACAAACCAATTTAATTGACACACAATGTAGATGCACACATATACATGTTCAAATAATGTTCAATGTTTAGTTTTACGCTTTCAAAACTAGTTACTATTTTGAAAAATTCAGCCATAAGATTTTTAATTTATTTAACCGATGAGAGAACTCCCTTTGAACAATAAAAATTTCTAAAAAACATATAGGGCTAATAATTTGGCAGTTTTACAATTAACCATATGTCATTTTACATGATAGCTAGATAGAAAAATAGACTACAAATCTGAACATCTTCTAATTAATTCCAAGATTTAATTCATTTCTGACTAAAATGTAGATTTATGCCAGGTTTATTTAGTTGTGGAAACAAATACTGTCAAAACCACCTCAAAGTGAATTCAGCATTAATGCATCTTGCTTAATAAAGGAAGATGTCTGTGTGTGTGCAGTCTGTAGCGGAAAATCTGAGTCATACAACCATGAAATTTGGTATACTTGTACTGTGGGACCCGGGAAGGTCAACCTCAGCGTTATTTTTTAGTATTTTAGTTATTTTATACCTCGGTATTATTTTTCTAAATTTTGAATTAGGATATTAGTTATTTTATGCTTTAGCCCAATTTACAATGACATTAGGATGATATTGGATGGAGGGACACAAATCGATCCCTTAACAATCTAAAATAGTATCACAGAGTATATCCATTAGAAAGATCGAAAAATTCTCTTTCAAACAAACTGTGAATGGAATCCATACGATTAAATATTAGACAATTTTTCGTGAATTTTTTTAAATATATACTTTTCATGCAATTTAAACCTCTTTGATTTTTATATTACGATATACAAAAATTTACTTGCCATCCATCATTCATTTTTATTTCAGCGCCAGTTTAAAATATCACAGACTACTCCAAACAAAAATTATTTCATAAACCCATCTGTTGATTAATTATATATTTTTTATATCCAAAACATGTCTTTGATTTTTTGAACGAATCTTGTGGGCTCTCACAAGCTACTGAACCCCATTTGAGGCTGAATTTGTGCAGCATAAGGAACTCATTTTGTTGTAAGAGAGTGGATAAATTGGGATGGGCTGAGAGGAGGTGCCTGAGGAATTCCATGGCATTGCCTGTTTCAATAGAAATGAGCTGAATTGTGAACAGTGAGCTGTGGTCAATTGTGATTCTCATTTATATTTATTTTATTTATTTATTTTTTTTTTTTTTTTTGAGGAGAGCATGTGTGATTTGATTAGTGTAATTTTCTGATTGAAGCCATTTTAAATTATGTTCAGATGTATTATTAAGGCAGTAGGTGCTTATTTAATTATTTATATGTAGTGAGCACTTATTTAGAAAATTGAGCAATGTCAGGTAATTTGTTCTAGTTTCTTAAAAAAGAAAGTTATAGACTAAAACCTACATGGGCTTCACAGTATGCATGTACCCTATACCTAGATGCCATATAATATGTACACAAAGATGAATTTGACTTGTATCAGATTTAATTTAACAGACCTTTGCAAATGTGCACACTCATGTTCAATATGGGAGTAAAAACATAAGATTCCAAATGCCAAATACTTTTATGGTGTAATGTTATTTATCATTCCTTAAAAGAAAATAATGGACTTTTTATCTTACATATTAAAGAAAGACATTTGTCCGTGTGTGTCATCTGTAGCAGAACAGCTAAGCTCCGGATAGCCTTGAAATTCAGTATTGTGTTAGCTGATATCTCACAGCTAACAAAATACTGAATTATATTAGCTGCGAGATATTTGAAAAAATCTAATCCGAGATTTTTTCAAATTCACATTAGATTTTTATTTATTTTTATATTGAAGCACAATTTTGAATGACATTCACACAAATAGAGCGATCGAAAATATGATCAGAGTTTCCATCTGGACATCATCAGAAAGATCGAAGAACATTCTTTTTAATGATGTTTGAACTGAATCCACAGGATAATTCCTTCATACTTTTTTTTAATTTTAAAATACATTGAAACATGCATGTTTAAGTTTTATTTTCTTATTTCGCTACATCTGAAAAGAAAAATTAGCACAATTCTATAGTTTGAACAAAATATTTTTACATTCTAACAAAAAAAAATTTTTTTTAATTACTCTATTTTTTGTTAATGTCCAACTAAAGCCATAAAAATTTTGATTTTCAATACCGGAAGGCAAAGGTCTTCCTTTAACCATTCTGGAAATTGCTATGCAGTGCTGGAATGGTTAAAAGAATGGTTAAAGGTGCAGGAATGGTCAAAGGTGCGGGCTTTGCTATGAGAAGAATTAGATTTTTAGATCATGTAACAAGTTTGAATGCTTTCTTCTTTGGTGGAGTGAGGGAGAGGAGACATGGGCAAAATAACACACATTTCACAAAACTTTGTTGCAATTATAAACTATTTTTATTCAGCCTCCTCTATATATGTGTCTATATATATATTATTTACCCATTCTGAAGAATATCACGGATATCTGCAGAAACAGGACCGCCTCCAATTAAAAGGATGCTTCTGAACTGGGGAAGGTGTTTCAAAAACAAGGCTGCAATGTCGAAAGTTTGAGCAGCCAGCTCTCTAGTTGGAGATATTATGAGTGCAGCAACCTGTGACAGAAAGGAAATACAATTTATTCTGCATTCTCATTGCAAGCAAAAACTAATAAAAATTAATAAATTATTATTAAACAAACATAAGAAATCACAAAATCTATATAAATAAAATTGAAAATCTGTCTGTGGGTATGCATATGTTTGGCTAATCATCATTGAAAATGGCTTCAACGAATTTCATGAAATTTTGTGGGTAGCTGTGAAATAGCCCCACCTGAAATTGTGTCCATGTGGTTTCTAGGATCAGGGGTTATTGAGATATTAATAAAAAATGAACCTTCCATAGAGATAGCATTATGCAGATAATATTTTGATTGCTACATGCTATTTCTTTTAAGAAAAATATATCATGTTGCTTAGCAATAGAATCATATCCAATGTATTTATACAGCAGATGATTTTATTAAATCTTTTTCGATTTAAATAATACAGAAAATGTAAAATAAAAAAAAAACTTATATTATCATAACTGCATTTTTGACTGAATTATATCAATTAAAATCTTTGAATTTAGATTACAAGAAAATTATGGGTATTTCCAATTTCTTGCATCATCTGTTTCATTGTGGCAAAGATTTTTCAAATTCATATATACTACCTAACACAGAAAATGCAACACCATGAAAGAGCGAATAGAGTGTGATAATAAAGGTCACACAGACAGAGATGGCATATATAAATAAATGATGTTAATTCCAGAAGGATAATGCAATACCGTAATGGCATAGACAGGGTGATCAGTAGGCAGTAGGACCACCTCTTGAGGTGATACAAGTAGCAATGTTTTGAGGAACAGATGCAATGAGCATGAGGATAGTTTCCTGAGGGATAGATGACCCTATGCTTTCAACTATCCTCCATAGGTCGTCCTCTGAGGTGGAGACAGGGCAGTCAAATGATGGCCAATCACGTTCCATACATGCTTGATGGATGAGAGATCTGGAGACAGCAGAAGCCAAGGAAGCACCTGAATACCTTGCAAGGCTTGTCTGCTACTAGTTGCCATACGTGGTTGCAGGATTTCTTGCTGGAAAACAACATTTTGTAACCGTTGAAGGTAGGGCAGTGCAACCAGCTGCAGCACCTCATCCACATATCATCATGCAGTCATTGTGCCTCTGATACAAACCAGAGGTGACCGGCTATTGAAGCCAATGGCACACCGAACTATGATGCCGCATTGTTGAGCGGTATAGCATTCGACAGTTGCAGCAAGATTGGATCTGTTTCCACATCAACTGCATACTCTCACATGGTGACTGTCATTCAACAAACAGAACCAAGACTCGGCGCTAAACAATAACCTGTCCCATTTAGTCATCCAAGAGGCTCGGGCCCGACACCACTGCAATATCTGATATTGGTGTCTTGTCGTCAATGGCAGTCTTCGTAAAGGACAGTTTGAGTGCATACTGCTTTTGGTCAATCATCGAGAAACTGTTCGTGCTCATATTAGAACATCCAATGTACCCTGCGAATTCTGAAAAATGTCAACAGTCGTCATTTGTGGGGCCGCCACTGCATGCCTTCAAATGCATCAATCAAAACGTGCTGACGTACATCTGGATGGACCTGTACCACTGTGATGATTCACATGCCCTTCTTTAATCCATTTTTAAAATGAAAAACAGCTCGGAAAGCAGGTTTCCATAGGCGACAGACAGTAACAACTGTTGGCTCATCTGTTATTTCCATCCCTTTTATCCCGGGCTCTAATCATGTGACCTACTTACATTTGAGATCATTTGCATACATCAACCAGCTGAATTTGTCTCACAATATACATAATTATGTGGCCAAAGTTTCATGGTGTTGCATTTTCTATGTAAGGTAGTATATTGTGTTTAGCCGATTGTTGAAACAGAATAAAAGTAGTACAGGAATCAGGATGTTTTATTCAGATTTTCACATGAAGATAATTTTATATACCATCATATTACCTTCTAAAACTATTTTAATGCTTTCATTTTAGCATATATTGATCCAATTTCATATTTTTTATTTTTTGTAAATTTGCTTGCAAACGGAATCAGAATGTTTTATTCTTCAGATTAACACATGAAGATAATTTTGTAGGAAAATTATGTTAAATATTTTCATAGTATACTTCTGCATATTTTTTGTAAATTTGTTTTCAAATGAAACCAGGATGTTTTGTTCTTCAGATATGCCTGTGAAGATAGATTTGTACAGCGAGAACAAAGATTCTTATACTTACTTTTATGAGAATTAAATTTTAATAAAATGTTTTGAATAGCAATGTCATTTAGAATACTATAAGAATTTGCACATAATTGTGAATTTAATTTTCTTTATATTATATATTGAATATGAAGAATAGGTATATTGTTAGTACACAAATATAATAAATAACTAAATCACAATGAATAATGCTGCTTAAATAAAATGTAGAAAAAAGATGATAGTTTCATAAATGCTTGGATATCCTTCTTCAGTGCAAACAAGTTTAGAGATGAATGCCATCTCTAAAAAGTTTAACCATGCTGTACTCACTGAAAAGCAAATAAATAAAAGAGGCGACGACCAATGTTGAAGCTATTCCTCAGCCCCTATCCTACTCTGGATCTTGGTGCCCATTGATATTGATTCAGAAAGTAAGCTTTATGCTAGTAGCTATGCATGTCAATAAGCTGGTGGGGAACAAGAGTTTTGAAGGGTTTGCGAGAGGATTTTATGGAAGCAAGAGTTTTGGACTGCCCACCTCTCTTCCATATATATTCATCCTGCAAAAATAGTTTACTTTTAATATTATGAAGACTGAATTTTTGTTAGAGCATTTTCGGCCAATATTTGCATTTCAACAGTTCTAAAATAATGAAGTTGTAATTTGAGATTTTATTGATTTTGTTATCAAAAGAAATTAAAAGAAAAGCAATTTTCATTTTTTTACTCTATTTTGCATCTCTCTAAAGTCATTTTTTTAACATACTCTTTTGCAGTAATTTCAGATATTATTTTTAACTTTTTCACTTGTCATTTTATATGTATTTTATTTATTTATTTATTTATTTTAATTAAATAAGTATTTTATAACGATTTTGCACATTTTTTTCATTTGCAGAAAATTAATAAGCTAAAGGTCATGGAATATTTACTTACTTGTTTATTACTCTTAAAACGTTGAACTTCACAAAATAGTTATGTAATTTTTTTAATTTTGTAAATTTAATGTAAATTTGTTATGTTGCTTTTTACTCCCCTTTGATAAATTTTACTATTTATACTTTATTTATACTTCTTTAAGTTATTTACATTACATTATTCTAAGTTATTATATTTATATTTAATCATTACATTTTATTTAATATTATTTTACATTAGCCTGATCGTATAGATTTTGACAATAAATAAAGTTTACTTTTAATAATATTTATTAGTTTCTTTGTTTTCTTTGGTTATTACCTACAGCTTGGTCTGTGCTCAACTATGATACCTTTTAAAAACACCTCAACATCATATAACCTCTAAGAAAATCTACTTACCTTTAAATAAATAAATAGCACAGCCAACTACAACTAAAGAATTCACAACTCATTTGTTAAATTAAAAATTAACTTTTATTAACAATTACTTAAGTACTTCCAACATAAACAAGTTAGATTTTATATAATTCTTATTCAGCTATTTTTAGTGGTTAGTACATTGCCAAGAGGATAATTAAAATTAACTTCAGTTAAAGTAAAACTCAGTTAACACTTTGAATATTCATAGGTAAATTCAAAAATAAAACAAAACCCAGGAAACAGAATCCACTCTGGTCTGAAGACCAGAGTTTGGTCTGCCTGAGGAGCTGTCCACCCAAAACTTAAATTTGAAATAAAAGGAAAATATTAAAAATCACATTTCTTCATCACAATACAGCAATATAGCTTTGTCAAAAATAATCAAGCAACTCATTCTCAACCATTTTTCTTTCTTAATACTCAAACTTTCTCGGTGCTAGCACCCAAACAAATTATTTATAACTCTCTTTTCTTCTTTGGATTTTAATCACGTTAAAAATTAAATGACACTGCTTGCACGCACACGATCACTGAGGGCATTATTTATAACTCTCTTTTCTTCTTTGGATTTTAATCACGTTACTCCCGGCGACCGCGGGATACGGGCGCCCAAGCATTGGGGCCCCGATCCACGGATCTTTTCCGGCGAAAAACACACCACCTACCACAGAGCCGGTCAGCAATCGAATGTCCGGCAACACGCTTGCCTTCCCAGGAGACGCCAAACTTGGCGAGTGAAACCGTTGCCTACATGATAATAAAGGCCGGGAAAATTCGATTTAGAAAGTGGGGAATGTGTAGTTCCAGAACAGTTGGTAGAGGGCGCTGTTATTTCCTGTCAGAGCTGATTTATTACTGTCAAAGTTCGTATAAACCTCGTATTTTTACATTTCTTTACATTATCTAATAAATTAAAATCAGCATCTGTTTGCGTATTTTTTGTTTAATAAATATAGTTATTTTTTATTTAACCTAGAACATTTTTAGTTTTGTAAATTAAAAAAAGGTGCAAAATTAATGTCTTTAATATGTTTTATCGTTTATTAAATTAAAAAAGGCAAACGTTATAAGCGGTAAACGTTAAAAGGTAAACGTTAAAGGCAAACAAAAACAGGAAGAAGGAATATATACCTGTAAACATGCGTGAAGCCAGAAATTTCAATAGGGGGATGTCAGAAGCGAATTTGTTTCTTGAATTTAAAAGCGAAATTTTTTTATTAACAAGTTTTTTTTAATAATTTTAAAATTTACAATTTTTTTTTTTAGTTATTATGAAACAAAAATTAAGTTTTATAAATTATATTAAATAAAAATTAAAATATTTTTAATTTTTTTAAATCCAACTTTTCATTAACATGTCATAAAGTACCCCCCCCCCCCCCCCCACCGGGAGTTCTTCAGGATTCATAAACTCGGGAGTGTATAATTTTTAAAAAAATGGAAGGGGGGGATCAACAGGATAGATTGATTTAAATCAACATTTAAAATGTTAAAATAATTTTTACAGGAATTTTAACCTGTAAACATGCGCGAAGCCAGAAATTTCCATAGGGGAATGTCAGAAGTGAATTTTTTTTTTCAATTTAAAAGCGAAATTTTTTTATTAACAAGCTTTTTAATAATTTTAAAATTTTCATTTTTCTATTTTAGTTATTATGAAATAAAAATTAAGTTTTTAAAAAAATATATTAAATAAAAATTAAAATATTTTTAATTTTTTTAAATGCAATTTTTCATTAACATGTCATAAAGTACCCCCCCCCCCCCCCCCGGGAGTTCTTCAGGATTCATAAACTGGAGAGTGTATAATTTTTTAAAAAATGGAAGGGGGGGGGGGGGGTCGACAGAATAGATTGATTTAAATCAACATTTAAAATGTTAAAATAATTTTTACAGGAAGAAGGAAATATACCTGTAAACATACGCGAAGCCAGAACATAGGGGGATGTCAGAAGTGAATTTTTGTTCAATTTAAAAGCGAAATTTTTTTATTAACAAGTGTTTTAATAATTTTTAAATTTTCAATTTTTTATTTTAGTTATTATGAAATAAAAATTAAGTTTTATAAATTATATTAAATAAAAATTAAAATATTTTTAATTTTTTTAAATCCAATTTTTCATTAACATGTCAAAGTAAGAAAAAAACTAATCTTTATGTAACGGATATCCATATTTTTAATTACATCCACACCGGAACACATTTTCTTATACATACATTCAACACTGCAACATGTTTTCTTGAACATACACCTACATTTAACACCAGAACATGCATATCTATTGAAAATTTGCGTAAAATGTTAATGTCCATGAGTTACGAGGAATGTTTTAAATATTTATTCCAAAAAGTTTGTACGTGTTTAAATCTTTGCAAATCGATCGAAAAAGATCTGTAAAAACAAGAGTCAACGAATTCGATCGAAAAAGATCTGATGAAATACACAGAAGACTATTTATTACTGCCTATTAAAATGCAGATTCCCAAACAGTCGAGCGCTGATTGGATGTAAGAGAGTTACCAGAAGCCGTGGGATACCAGAATTGGCAAAGTCTACGGAATAAAATTGCAACCTGAAGAATCGCGCCAACTTGGCGCTGGATCGTACTTTGAAAAATGAGTGGGGGTCTATTCTAAGAATCACCCTGTTATTTTTCTGAGTTATAGTTTTCATTTTTTATTTTATACTAATATTTCATCCACTACAAACTTTTCTAAAAAAAAAGTGAGAAACTAAAGCAATCAATAATTTATAAACTAATCAATAATTTCATTTTAAAGTTTTAAGAAATATTGTAACATGTTCTCAGTGTGTTGAAATCCTAAATAAAATAAAATAAAAACTTTATAGCACACCATTGAAAATCATACGTTCATAATATACATTCATCCTACTTAAATCATGATTATATCACACTTATGAAAAGCAAGGTCTGCCACATAGTTTCTTAGTCACAAAGTTGCAAGTAAGCCAAGTACGGACTTTAAGATGACTTGCAAATTGATGTTTCAAAAAAATCTAAATATACTTAAGACAGTAGTTCATTAAAATTTTAAAACTCTCTTCTTTTTATTAAGGTGTCCAATAGGCTGTCTCCCACCACATGAAACATGAATAAGGAATTCTACATATATGTATTGTCACGAGTCGGAAAAAGGCTGCAATTACCTTTAAAATTCCTCTGTCCTTAGCAATTGTCCAGCAGCGTGTGTGTGTGTGTATATATATATATATATATATATATCATATCAAATTTCAATGATAAGTTGTAACTCATATAACCATAACTTAAAATATAAAAATATAAGATCATAAAAAAATGTAAAAAATCGAAATTCATCAATCAAGGGGAGAATAAAATGCATGTATCCAGTTATCAAGCTATATATAATCAACATCGTATTGTTATATATACTAAATATATATATATATATATATATATATATATATATATATATATATATATATATATATGGATATATATATAATATATGGATATATATATAATATATGGATATATATTTAGTATATATAACCATACTTATTGATTTTACAAAAAATTCATGATAGTTTCCAGTAAACTGAAACTGCCTACTGGTCTTTTCTACTAAGTGAAAAATTCAAATTTTCAGGTCTATTTTATGGGATAAACTGATCCATGACAGAAATACTTACTTCAAATTAAACTGAAATGGCAGTTTTCAAATAATTTCTTTTGTATTTCATAATTTGACACATTTTAAAATACTAACTTGCCCCCCCCCCCCCTCCGGGGGAAAAAACAAAACAAAAAAAAACATGAAAAAGGTTTAACCTTAGCACAGTGGGTGTGGTTTTATTAATTTTATTCTAAAAAATTGGACATTACATAAGTCCATCCTAGTCAAAGAAAGCTCTTGAATGTTCAGGTACATAACATAAACAATTCTGGGGGGGGGGGGGGGTGAAATCCTCTGACAGATAGTAAAGGAATGATAATGGTAGATGTCACTTTCTATTTAATCAGAACTTTGTTTTCATCATCTCCAGCTACCATCTCAAATCTCCGTGAGCTCATCGTTTTCTTTGTTTGAAGGTAACCCCTTTGGTAACTCTATATGTATGGTTTCTCTGCAGTGTGTTAAATAATGCAAGCTAGATACAGTGTCCTCTTCTGCACTGGAGGGCTTTTATGCAGGCACTTACAGGGTGGCTACAGAACCTGGAAATCAGAGAATGTCAACATTCTGGAAAATTGTAGCTCAACATTAAGAGGGGTGAAGGCACAGCAGGATAAAATATTGTTGCCACACTGTTTGAACATTAGAATAAAGATCATTTATTGTTCTGGAAAATACAGAAGGTTTTGAAACATCTGAAAGGAAAAAAGTGTTCATTTGATGCTGTGCATGCAGAAATGGAAAAACGCATATGAACGACAGCAGGCACCTTTGAGAAAGGTGTCAGTACGGGATATGTCCACCGTGGAGTGCGATGCAACATTCCACATGTCATGTCATGCTTTGCACAACATTATCCAGCAGCTGTTGAGGCAAGTTATCCCACTCCTCTGTCAGTACATGGATGAGGGTGTTCTTAGTTTGTTGGAGGATATTTTTGACCAGCAAGTCGTGTCCCCAAAGCATCCCAAACATTTTCAATGGAGTTTAGATCTGGAGAACGTGCTGGCCATATGAGGCATTGAATACCCTCGCTGACTAGGCAATCCTGAACAGCGAGTGTTCAATGACATGGTGCGTTGTTGTCCATGAAAACAAATTTATCACCGACAGCAGCACGGAAAAGGTGAACATGAAGCAGTAGAACTTCATCAATGTATTGTTGGCCGGTCATAGTTCTAATTGCAACCACATGTAGGGGCATGTAGCCATTGATCATGATGCCAGCGTATACCATGATACTGCATGTTGGATATCGGTCCCTTTCTTGGATATTTTCTGAACGATAAGCAGTACCACTCTCATGCCAGATCAGTTGACATCTATAATCTGATGACAGACTGAACCTACTCTCATCTGAGAATAGTGTGTAATCCCAGTCCTATTCAGTCCAATTGTGATGCTCACGACCTGGACAATAGGACACACACAACAGGTGTGCGAACATATAGTCCTCCTTCTCCCAAACATCTAGCTACAGTTTTTCAGGAGATCTGCTGTCCTGTGGTAGCAAGAAACTGATTTGTCACCTGCTGAGTTGTGGTGCGCCGGTCCCTTTTCGTAGACAGGACAATGTACTTGCCTCCTGCAGGTGTCGTACTTCTAACACGACCTCCCCTGTGACGCTTGCTACACATTCCAGTTGTTTTTAAAAAATGCTTGCCACAGCCGTGAAACAATGCTGTGGATGATGTCAAACTCCCTGGCAACATCTGTTATTTTTCACCCTTCCTCAATCTTTCCAATAATACAGCCACGTGTAAAAGTGATATCGGGAAGACATACCGAAAATTTCAAGTCAATTAAATCTTTCCCGTAAAACTTTCACATTGGAACAACAACTGTCCACACGTGTCAAATCCTTTAAATCTCTTATTAGCGCTATCACGTAACGAACAGACGTGGAAATAAAAAATTTGCATATGCACACCTCTTTTTACTGTATCCCGCATTTATTCTAATTTTTCACATTTTGCTTCCTTTCATTTTGTGGTTGTTATGGGTGATAGTGTCATCCATCCTTAACAATTGTCCAGCAGTATATATATATAAATAAAAGATGATAATTGAAGAGGAAAGAAATGCAGAGTTAAGTGAATTCTGGGGCAGTTTTTCAATTAAAACAGAATGGGGTGGTGGCTGGTTAGTTGTTTCATTTAATCGCCAAACTGCATTGTTTAATTGACCTGTAGTGAGTGGCGAGTGCCTATTTTCAGGTCTACTATAAAACTTAATGAACATAAACAATGGAAAATAATTTTAGTGTGCAGGAAAAGTTACATACTTCCCACGTTAAATGAGTATTTTGTAGCACATTTCAATCTAATGAAGACTACAAAAATGAGAAGACTGTATTCAAAAAGACAGCTGTCCTCTGAAATGAAGGATGGTCAGTAGCCGCCAAATTATGGTTTATTTACTTTATTTACAACAAAACCAAATTTAATAACACAAACAATTTTTAATTAAATTTCAAATGTTTACATCTTGCATACAATATGAAAAATGAAAACGTTAAAAGTTAGAATTTTACTTACATCATGTTTCTTAAAAGGGGCTTTTTTAAGAAGCAACTCAAACATGGGTATCAAAAATGCTAGTGTTTTTCCGCTCCCAGTCACTGCTTCTACAGCAACATCTTTTCTTTTTGCCAAAAACAGTGGAATGCATGATGCCTGAAATTTAAATTATACATGAGATGAAAATGAAAGTAAAACATTGTTTCTATAAGCAGAAACTATAAAAATTGAGTCAAGGATATCGAATATTAAATTAAAGAAGCATAGCATGTCTGAAACCATATGTAAAAATAACAATGTAGCATTTCATCTTTAAGTAGTATTAATGGCATTGAACAAGAGAGAATGAGTGTGAAAGTGTTTTCTTATATTTTTCAATTAATCTATCTCTGACAAACATTTGATCTTTTGCCTTAATTTCACACCCCTTTTGTTTTTATCTGACTTAAATATTGCAGTGTTCTCTGTATTTCACCTTTTGTTATAAAGATATTGGGATATATCATCAAAGACATGTAAATGCCATAGCCATCCCCTTATCAAAATGTTCTTATTTCAAAATAATCCTATATACTTTTTTCTTTTTGAAAAAACTATTTGCTAAATGTTCATCAAAAAGAGATTTAAAAAACATTGATTTACTTTTTAGTATTTCTTTCAAGAAGTAGAAATAATATTATAGGGCAATTTTTCTTTATATATATATATATATGATTTTATATTTCTTGCTGGACCAGCAAAAATAATCGTACAAGACAGGAAAACTTAAAATCAAAGGAAAAAAACTGTACAGAAAGGTAAAACAAAACTTACAGGATGTAGAACAGAATTTAAATTAGGTATAACAAATTGTATAGAAATATGTAATAAAACAGGCATGTAGGTACAAACAACATATGTATAAAAATTTTTACTGTATTGCACTTACAATTCAATTAGTTTTCTAAAAAATCTGAGAATTTCGCCTTGTGCTATTTCTTGTTTTAATTTCAAAAAGTGCATTTTGAACTGCTGACAGGCTTTGCACATGCAATTCTTGCAAATCATGACTCGGGAAAAAGTTTTTAATAATTTTAATCCATTTAATGCTGCTATTAAAAATGTATAGATTAGGTTCTTCAATTTCCATCTTTTCATCGCCACTGTCCTCAGACAAAGAATCCAATAAATCAAAAGTTATTTGAAAACCTTATTTGAATGCAACATTCATCATTACAAAACATGACAGAAAATCTAATTTTGATTTAAATTAAACAAAAATATTTATAATTGTAAGACAATATTTTACATGTGGTACAAATGATACATGCAGGGATATTAACTACCACATAAAGATTCAGAGCAAATAAAATACTGATTGGAAGCAGGTCCCCAAGGCTTGAAGTCTGGGGGATAAAAAATTTTTTAACTACATTTAGTTTTCTACCCTGAATTCAACAATTCCTCATCAATATAAAATAAAATACTTTAATCCATAGTCGACACCTTCACTCTGTTGTAATATTCTTGAGGTGGTGTTAGAAACAAATGCCGTGTTATTCATTTTTCAGAACTTTGACATATTCTTCAAAATTTTGGTGAAAATAATAATTTTAAGACTCAAATTACATTGTATAATGCTGAAATTTAAAATAATTTTACAGTATAAATAAATGTGAAACATGGCAGAAATATATCAAACTCCAGACATTATGAGGGATAAGTCATTGGTTGCTTGTTAAAAGGAACATATAATGGCAAAATACATTCAGAATCTGTCTCAAAACTTGACTATTTATTTCACCTTTCAAAAATGTTAAAATAGATAGCTGAAATTTGAGTTATGATTTAAATATTTTGATCTTATCCATTCCATGCACAAGTCATCACTTATGGCAGCATAAATCATATTCCTTACCAAAGGGGGACCCTATTTGTATAAATAATGCTATAGGTTTGAAAAAATATATATATATACCATCTGAAGCTTTTTCCCAGGCTTTTGATCTATGATTTAAACATGACACTTTTCTCATCTTCTATAGAAGCTTAATTTATTTCCTCTAAAAATACGTTTATAATTAAAAAAAAATTATAAAGGAAAAAAAACTATCTGATATCCTAGTAAAAACCGACAAATCTCAATTTTACTTTTATCAAAGTAAATGATAATAATCATTTATCATATTTAAAGCATATGTATATTCTTTATGCATTTTATGAAACAGGTCTAATAATTTACATAACTAAATGTCGTGGAAGGTAAAATGACATTAAATAACATTGAAAATACAAGTTTTATTCATTATTTAATTATCATTGAGAAGATATATCATATAATAAATATAGAAATGCACCTGCACAGGAGTTAAAGACGTAAATCCAAGCTCTTCAATTGTAGATAAAACAGGAGGACTAAGGCCCATATCTTCCCATGAAGCAATTTCCATCTTTAACACCTTATACTAAAAATGAAATCAGCAAACATTCATGAACAAAATTTAAATACAACAATAACTGATACATGAAGATAAATTTTAAATAATTAAAGGTATTGTCTATGTGTCTGTCTATTCACAATGCAGTGACCTAGAATTTTGTACATACAAAGATATTTCTTGTGAAGTCTGGAAAAACCTCAAACTGATTATTTCAAAATTTGATTTATCTATTTTTATTTAGTGTTTAGGCAGAATTTTGAAAAAAATAATTTTAGACGAAAAATAATCACAGATATTCAATCTTAGTACCATCATAATGTATGATAATGCTTTTTCAATAAACTAACACAATCCATAACACATTTTTCTGATTCTTTTTTTTTAAAAAGCATGTTTTTTTAGATAAAATCCATTTTCATATTCTAACATCACCTAAACTAGAAATCCTACAATTACAAGATCCAACAAACAATCTTCAAGAAAAAGAATGAAATCTTCAAGATTTCATTCTGTATTAAAAATATGTATTTGTCTGATGTAATTTTCCGATTTTAAGGAACTTTTTAAATGCAAGCAACAAATGCATGTTCTAGCATCTGAACATTTTCTGTGAAAGATCATATTACTTCACAAAAGTAGTTCTTGTATTAGTTGCTGCTTCTAGGGACAACCATGAAGGAAGGAAAGATTTGAATGAAAGGAGATATTTATCATAGAGGACTTTTAAGGGAGCAGATTATTAATGACAGGTGATGTAAAGAGGGGCCTACTCACTATAGTGGCCTAAAGACTCTGTTGCACGTCAAGAGCTTAAAATGTGAACCTGAATTTAAAATCGAAAAATTAAAATGTGAACAGGTTGGTTGATGAAGGTATTTATTTGGGCACAACCCATATCTACAGCATAGTAGGCAGATATGCATTATAAAACAGTGATTCTCAACTTTTATTATTTGAAGGAACCCTTAGACTCCTTAGAGGATTTCTAAAGTCTCCCAGAACCCCTATTGATATACTATTAGGTTTGACATGGTCAATTACAAAATAGAACTACAAAGCAGCAGAGTTCATAAATAATAATAAATTCATGTTTTTGAACAAAATATTATGAGAGTATTTATTGCCTATTTGTAATTATTAATGATTGTGTTGTGACACGTCACAACACTTTATTTTATTATTCCAAATTAACATTTTTTTTATAAATCATTAAATATTATATTTTTATTTAATTTATTATTCCAAATTATTCTATTCAAAATTGTTTATATTTTATATATCCATTAATAGACCAATTGATTCTTTTATTAAATTAAATTATACGTGCTGCTATCAGTTCAGGTTTTTATTCGTACAGTGTACGCCCTTTTTAAAAATGACTTGATACGCGCACACCTTTTCAATTGGTAGATCTCGTTTCAGGCGAGACACGGAAACTTGTTTTCTTCTGTCTCACTTGACCTCTCTGGTTGAACAGAAGTTTGGTTTATCTGGCATGGCAACGGTGTGTGTGGCTTCAGCCAATCACAGCGTGCCAAGTTAGGCGGGAAATTCTTCCTCGGTGCAATAAGTGCTGAGCCATTCTCTTCTCTCTAAAATTTCTTGCATGTGAAGGTTATTGTATTCTCGTAGGCAAAGGGGCCTTGGCCCTTTGCTTTGCCATTTTCTTTTTTACTATTCATTAAGTTTTAAGCACTGAAGATGAAATTATTTACGTCTAAAAAAAATGTAAATTATATATATTTGTTTTTTGGACATATGTCATGAATCAAGTCTGATTTCTGTGGAATGTATAGAAAGTGTGAATACAGTAATTTGCTATTCTAAAGTGGATTTCTTGTAAATGGATTACTACATCAAATATTTTATTGATTACTAATTAATAAATAAGTTGAATCAAGTTAAATAAATCTTATTTATTTTCTCAATTTGACGGCAGTGTTTTGCCTCTGTGGACAATTTCAGTGAAATTCATCTATTGTCTATTGGTATGCAGATTTGAATTGTGGAGTGATCGACATGTTGATAATTGATTCGACATAATTATTATAACCTTCTTTCACCTGTCTTTAGTGGATTATTCTAAAAGAATTGTTCTCAGATATAGAACTGAGTATGTAAATCATCATGAAGATTGAAATACTAGTCATTTCTTTATTTATACGCAGTGAAACTTATTATACAACAAAAATGCATATTGGTATTTCTTTGTGCTGTGTTACACTTTGCATTTCGTTCGATTCTGGTGATCAGCTATTACTTGTAGGTTCTGTCCTCAATCCAATCTCATGAGATATTGAAAGTTGAGTATAGTGAAAAAGGACTTTAGATTGTGGTCATTACCATGATGAAAATGTGTGATTTTATTCATCCGCTTGCTGAAGTGTTTTCAGCATTAATTATGTGACACCTTACACTATTCATTAATTACAAGTAAGTAATTTTAAGGCGCTCACATACAAGTATGGTTTAATATTTTAAATAACACAACGCATTGATATTATATTCTAAAATTTATTCCCCACTATACGGTCCCATTACATTAAATATTAATAATTAATTTCCCTTTTAATTGTATGTGAGTGTCCGACCCAATCAGGTGTTGAGATATGATCGTTCAATTGATTATATTATTCTTTAATTATGTCTCTTGAATGGTTGTATCACAACAGATTGATTATTGATAAGAAAAAGACAAATATCTCCACCTTACATCTGCCTTACTAGTTATAAACAAACATTGTACCTATATTTTGTAATAATTATTATTGTTTTTACTAAAACTGTTCATGAAACAAATTACATTTTATTGTTTTATGATAAATTCACAATTGATAAAAAAGTTTCAATGAAAAATGTTGATTATAATTGTCTTCGAAATTTAATGTGCAATTTGGGCTTGCTTTTGTGAACACAACTTAATACATCTCATCTTTGATAAACACACACATAAAATTCTACCTCATACAACAGTCTATTTCTGCATTTAGTTTTTACATTCATTAAATATGAAACTATACTTGCTCACACAAGTTAAGAATTGTAGCAATATGTTTATAGCTTATGTAGCAATATGTTTACAGCTAATGAAGCAATATGTTTATAGCTTATAGATAACTGAAAACTTTATGTTTACTAATATATTCAAAAAACATTTAATGACAGATCCTAAAATTTAATTTTTAGTATGTGATCACACCTCAGTTCAGTCAAATATTATTTTCCCTGCAGGCTAAGTAAATATTTTGAACTACTTAGGTACTCTGTGAAAGGCAAATTCTTGCAGAGTCCCAGGACTCCACAAAACACTGCTTGAAAATCGCTACATTAGAGCATCGTTAGCAATGGATGTGCCCATGTAGAAGATGATAATATTGCCAATAATATCATGATATAGATCATAACTATTGTAAGCTTTTCAAAAAATGACCAGGCAAGTTGCCAAAGGTTAGTATAATAAAAATTAGTATTAGAGGTCATGTCTGTCAAAGCTACAAAAATGTATATGTTTCTAAAATTACAATTTGCAAATAATTTATTAACTTCTAATTACTTAAGTAGTATACATGTATATAAATGCTGAAATATACTATTGGTTGTGTGTATAACAATGTATAAATAATTAGATGTGTGTATTAGATAATTAATAAAAAAAAATTACTTAAACAAGTAATTATTCTCAAACTATAGGTTCCAAATATGACAATATAGCTATGCATTTTAATGATATATATGGAGCAAAAAAAAGGGGGGGGGGAATATTTGTATTTTTTTATAAAAAATATCCACAAAGTCAACTACAATTTAGAACGCATCTGCACTGCATGCAATCTATGCATACACATTTTATTGCTCTACTTACTACTGTAATTACTAATTGTCAGGACATGTTTTCTCTGAAAAGGAATTTCATTTCCAAGAATGGTAATACAAAACCAGTTCCATAAATGACAAAAATATATTTTCAACTAAACTAAATAAAAATGATACAAGGGTTTCTAATTATGCATCAAAATAAAATTTCCAGGAAATAGAATTCTCCAGTTTTCAAATTGTCTAGTTAAAAAACTAATATCAGATCAAAGTAATTGCACTGAAAGATTAAACACAGTATACCATAATCATACTATGGTCCCCTGTATCTAATGATACAATATTTGAATAAAAAGAATATTTATAGGACAAAACAACTCACAGCTTAGTCTATACAGATTTATTTTACAAGATCTGTTAACTAGTCAATAGATAGTGATATATTATAAATTCGCTACTTTTACTTTAACTTAACAGATTTTTCAGTGTTCTACTACACAGTTGAACAACTTTATATAAAGAGTAAATGTTAACGAACTTTTTATGAAAGAACAAACCCTTCTTAGAATTATATGAAGGATTCTTTTCACAATTATGTGAAGCCTGAAAAACTACAAATTTCTTATAAACAGACATATGCAGGGGTGTAGTCGAGGGGGGACGCGGGCAGACGCAGACCCCCCCCCCCCCCCCCCCACCTTTTCTCCTAATCTCAAGCGTACCCCCACTTTTTATTTTGTAAGAGGACGCTCTTTTTTTTTAAATTTATATATACATATATAAACCCTCTGCAGCTTGGCATAGTTGAAAGGTTCTTTGAGATAATTTCATTTCAAAATGCAAGAATCTTAATTGATTTTTCTTTCTTGAGCTGATAATCATATGCTTTGGAGCACAATTTTTGGTTTTTAATAAATAACTAAATAAAGTTAGAATAATTATTATTCTTTTGCTTTTATCAACATATTAAGAGTTCGAGTTGGAAAGTAAAAAAAAGAAAAAAAACAAAAAAAAACTGGATACAATTGAAAAAGTATCTCAATACAAAATCCACGATACATTTAGAGACTACGGTTGTTACTCAAGACATTTTATATGGGTGATACTTGTATCGCGATATTTCCCAGCCCTATGTCAATCACAGAAATTATACAGTATTGGCTAAAATTCTTCAAAATAAGAGAGTCCCCCCCACCTTTTTTTTACGACTACACCACTGGACATATGAATGAGTTTAGGCCTAACTGCAAAATTAATAGTATATATTTTATCATTTCGTTTTAGGAAAGCTATTTAAATCTTGTTATGCCATTTCCGATATATTGTATTTTTATCTGCAAAGTTACATTGTAAGTTGCAAATTTACATTACAGTATCTCTCTCCCTCTAATCGCATAATATATATATATATTATGCGATTTTTCGAATGTTTCGTTCCAGTAAACGTGAAATTTAAGTTGTACAAAAACATCATTTAGAAATTTATTATTCCTAGATATCGAAATTTAACTTATAGAATGCATGGTTAATTTAGCAACTCAATAATAACCTAGTTCAGATAAAAATGAATCAGTATATTTTTATAAATCAAAACGTATGCATTTACTTAGAATTATACAACTGCAATGCAAACATTGCTAAATTAGAATAGAAAAATACAATGGAGATTATAAGAATAATATTTCAGGGTAACCTATTTCAGAAATCGTTAAGAACCACTTATATAATACATCAAATATATAAACTATCAAATTATTCTACTTCAACAGTTTCCATATACTCACAGAACTATTCTTATTCCTGATTTATTTAAATATATTTAATACAGGAAGCATTACAGATTACACCAAATTCACGTGGAAGCTGGAACTCATAAACAAACAAAACTGTTTGCTAGAGCTTGACAGTTCTTCTGTCATTCAGCCGAATCAAATTTCTGCATTTTAGGCAAGGGGTGGAGCTTATAAACGTACCGCCTGCTACGCTTTACCCTTTCTCCGCCAGATGGCGGCAATAGCATTAGCGTGGGTAAATATTAGTGCATTAACATAAATTAGAAATATAATGCAATTTGAAAGGACCATATCTTTTGAAATAATTGAAATAAAGAAGTGATATGTGGTTTAACTATTAAAAATGGCAAACACAAAATGTTTCTGATTTTTGTACGTCGTGCACTGCATCTTGTATGTTGCTCGAATATGAACTAGACACCGATTTTTCTAATGTTATTTTGCTTCTCTAATGCAGCGTGTTGCTATGTGTCTTCAATGTGTGGACAGTAGGTAGTAACTAGGTTCAAAGGGCTCGCGCTTTTTAGAGCTTCCGTAGCAGAGCTGCGGACGGCTTGCTTTCAACTCCGGTCATGTCAGAAAGGTTGGGAAATCATAAAAAAGACTTTTAATGTGATAGGGATCCCGTAGGATCATAGCGGTGCACGTTAGGCAGTCCCAATGCAGTCTACGTGACGCTTAATTTAGAAAATGGAGCAAATATCTCCGAGAAATAAGGGAAAGAATTTAATTTCCCACTTGTCAGCGCTGGGGTTTGATCCCGGAGCTGTTCGATTAAAAGACGGGCATCTTATCCATTATGCTACAGTGCACATTAGGTAGTAACTACAGTGCCTAGAATACCTAGCGTTACGTTCGTGAGAGAAGTGTTCGGAATCTGGTTCCAATAATTCAGGACAGAAAAGTAGGGAGAATAATTTAGGACTGGATAAAAATAGGGAGTAAGACAGTGTAGCGTCTTCTGTTGTCATCAATTGAAGTTATCGATTAAACTGCGCTTTTAGTTAAACTTTGCTAAATCGGAATTTGATTAATCATTTAAGCAATAAATCTGTTTAATTTTGTTAAAAACTATGTACAAATTTACAACGTGTTTCTCTATAAATTTACTTTACAGAGATAGTATAAATGAGTCAAAGCTTTAAAATTAAATCAATACACTTCGCCACTGATGATGTCAAAAAGCGCTTTAGCCGTGTAATTTTGTACGTCGATTTTTTGGTTATCTTTGATTTTAAAGTTTCAATTAGTTGACGTGTTTGTTCCATACTATTTTACAAATGACTTATTTGAAACTTTGTCAAACTCCACATTAAGCTTTATAGGATGTGAATTCCCCCTTTCACATCCTATAAAGAGTCCTGAGAAAGAGTCGAACTGACAAAAATAGAACTTCAGAACTTCATTTTTATATCAAAGGTATCAACAGAGACAAATAAAGAAACAAAGTAAAATTTTCAATGCTGAGTAAATGTAAATAATGCATTTGAATAAATGAAATATTAAAATAATAATAACACTTTTTTGTTATTAATATATTTTCTATTTTTAAATTTAGTTTTTGTTTCCTCTAAAGTAGATAATATCTTTTAAACATTTATTTTTCTCTAAGAATGCATATATCTATATTATACTGTTGTTCTTATTAGATATTGTATAATATTAAACTTATTATGTCATTCATAGTAAGAAATAATACCTTATCTGAAAGTATTTTGTTCAAATTATACATATAATTTTTTTCAAGTGATGCAAATTTATTGTTGAAATCATAAAATTGATTCAATGAAGTTTGAATTCTAACATGAAGAATAAATTTATTTTAAAATTCTCAATGTGATGCCTGATGCAAAATTGATTTAATAAATACTTATATTTACATAGGCGTAGCCAGCTGTTGGCGCGGGGAGGTGCCCTGATAAAAAAAATTCGTAAGGGAAAAAATTCTTATAGGAGCGCGATTATAAGCCACACTCCAATTTTAAAGACTTTTCGAAATTTATAAATAAAAATATTTAAAAAAATTAATTTCAATTGAAAAAATTTACTAAAAAATACTTTCATCAGGCCCTGTAAACAAGATAAGTAACTTTATTTCCAACTGAAAACAGGAAACTTTTTAAAACACTTGACACATATTAATTGTTAATTCCGATAAAAGAAATCTGATGTGGGCAGCACATGACTTTCCCTGTAGACTTATATTCACGTTCTCTTTATTTTAATTAAATTTTATTCACTTTTAATTCAATTTTCGTTCTCATTTGATAACTGGACTTATTTTCAAAGGTGGCGTAGAGAAAATACGAAAAAACTAAAATATCTCGAGAACGGCTAGTCCTCGTGTAATGGAGTTGGTCTTATTCTTTTCTTCGATAAAAATTACGTATTAAACAAGCATTTAATGGATATATTTGAGCATACGTAGTTTTTCATTTTATATTTTTGCGGGCCATTTCGCAAAAAAAAAGACAGGTTATTTTTTCCGAACCGTACCAAAATCTAATCAGCACCAGGGTGGCCCACAAGTGACTTACCGAATTTTGTGAAATTCGGTCCATTAGTTTTTCAGCTAGAGTGGATACAAGTTTTTGCGGGCCATTTCGCAAAAAAAGGCGGGCTCTTTTATTCCGAATCGTACCCAAAACTAATCAGCGCCAGATTCGCCCACAAGTGACTTATCTACTAAATTTTAAAGAAATTTGATCCATTAGTTTTTTAGTTAGAGTGGATACAAAATCTGCATAGACAGACACATACACAGACGTTAAGCTAAAAATAGTTTTTCGTTTTCTAGAGGTCTCGAAACGTGTAGATGCGTCGAAAACTCGAGTTGCGATTTTCGGCATGATTCCAATACTTTCCCTATACATTACCATGTATTGCAGGGAAAGTAATACAAAAGCCCTTGAATCTGGAAATGGCCTGCGGTAACTGAAGGGTCGTTTTACTCTATTTTAGCCATTTAAAATATTTCCTAACTGCAATTTTCTTGGATGTATACCAGCAAAAACATCAACTTCTCTGTCAATTGATATATTTTTGTTGTAGTGAATATGGATTAAAGCAAGGGAACTATTTCTTTCTTCAGTCATCGTAGCTCTAGTGTAATTATTCAGTCCCCTCAAACTGCTTGCGGAACGTTCACATTCACAAGATGTCACAGGAAGGGTTGATGCAATACGAAGAAGAACGCTGATATTTGGAAGGAAATTTTCGTGTATATATTTTAAAGCTGTAGCTGGCGTGTTTAGAAGATCTGATTCGGAATTAGATTCGAAATACGCACACCAGCGCTTCTTGAGCTAAAAGTTCTGGGGTTGGCAATTCATCATTAGAAATCTCCTTCAATTGTTCCAAAACATTTTCTTTACTTTTGTTCAATGAAATTGAAGGTAAAATGGATAATAAGGATGAAGCTTTTTTTCTAGTCCAGGGAATCGCGATTTCAAATTTGATATTATGCTGTCAAGTAACGATATAACTAAATTTACTTTATAAAAATTAAACCATCCATTGCACTTCACATTACTTCGATGAACTTGTCTTTCTGCAATTCGTGTTACTGAGGGTTCTATATTGATTTTTTGACCCATCAAAACTGCTTGCTGATAGATACTTTCTTAACATTCATCCACTGTATTTCTTTCTGAAATGTACAAATTTATTATTTCTTCAATCTGAATGTAGGCCTCAGAGATATCGGTCGCTCCGCCTTGAAGTTTGATGGTTATCCCTTCCAAATGTGACAAATACTTGTTTATAGAATTGAGCAATGCTAAGGCACTCTTTCATACTGAGCACTCCAGGTAGTGTCAGAGTCTGAGTCTGACTATTGATACACACGATATACGTACGATGCGCTCAAATGCTTCAACTATATAAATGAAACTTTGATAGAAGTGTGAAGAGTTGTAATGTTCTTTTCAACTTTTGATTTTTTTTTTTTAAATCTGGTGGTCAGAACTTTTGGCGACTGTCTTATTGCAGAAATTTTGTGATAATCTTTACCAGAGCGGGGGGGGGGGCACCCCCTGGCTACGCGTATGTATTTATGATAGGCTGTGTGGCTTGACAGAATAGGAAGAAAATCATTGACGCACAACGAGCCGTCAGATTGGCTTGCAGCACAACTAGATGAGATCAGATGTTTCACAAGATGTCTCCTCTGATTGTCACAAATCGTGTGATAAAAATGTGCCGTTCGACAACAAATGCGGGATCGTAAGGATGGCCAGTCCTCCTCCAAGACACGTATGCGGAGGTCACCTGTGTTATATTTATTTTCAAAAATACAGTATTTCTAAAGTAATAAAAGTATTCAAAAATTTCCCCGTTCCCTTCAAAATTCCAAATTTATTTATTGTTATCTGTTTATTTCTGGCGATTTATTTCATATTCACGTTAACTTACTATCCTTTTCTAGCATTCCAATATTCTAAATGACCAGTAATTTATCTGCAAACAGTAAATACTAGCCGAATACATGTTGAAAATCAACGTTCTTGCAATAAGCACCCTCTAATATTGTCATTTTTTTAATAATTCGCGTTTCGCATTTATTCGGCAAATCGAATATTTTAGTGTGCAGAACCCCCCTAAAGAAAATATTGGAAAACTTAAATTGCGCACGTCTTCCTTTCGAACTGTCTACCAGTACACCAAATTAAAGCCTCTATCTCATCCCAAAGCATACTATTTTATCATCTCCCCTTTCGAACGTTTTTTTTGGGGAACACACCCATAAATGAACATTTTTGAAAAACTCTGTTCGTGTTGGGTTTTTTATCAGATGATTGGCCCATATGCCAAATATCAAGCCTCTATTACATTTAAAAGGAAGTGTGTCTCATTTATTCCGAAAATCGAACATATTGGCGTTTGGCACCCCCTAAAGAAGCAAATATGAGAAATCTGAAATTTGTACACTTTCTTCCTTTCAAACAATCTACCAGTACCCCAAATTTGATGTCTCCATCCTATTGTGGAGTATGTTTTTCTATCACTTTATATTTCGAACGTTTTCTGTATTGTTTCCCCCCCCCTTAAATGATCATTTTTGAAAAACCGTAATAATCTTAGGTTTTTTAATCAAATGATTAGCCCATATATTAAATTTCAAGCTTCTATCACACTCTAAAGGAGGCGTTTTTCTGTTGTTCGTGAAATCGAATATTTTAATGTGGGACACCCCCTACAATAGCAAATGTTAGAAAACTGAAATTGCACACTATCTACCCCTACACCAAATTTGAAGTCTTTAACTCATCGCAAAGCATGCTTTTTCTATCATTTCACCATTCGAATGTTTTTCTGTGGAGTACCCACCCCCCTTAAATATACATTTTTGAAAAACTCCATTCTTATTGGGTTTCTATTAAATGATTCTATCACGTTCTGAAAGGGGTATTTCTACTTCATTCCGAAAATCGAAAATTTTTGTGAGCGACACCCCCTAAAGTAGAAAATATTGAAATTGTGCACTTTCTTCCTTCCAAACTATCTACCCGCACATCACATTTCAAATCTCTATCTCATCCCGAAGTATGTTTTCTTATCAATTCACCTTTCGAACGTTTCCCTCTAGAACAGGGCTTCTTAAACTTTTTTATATAGCGACCCCCTTCAAGCTTAGGAAATTTTAAACGACCCCCTCCTCCATATAATGAAATATATATTAACCGTAGATGTAGATGTAATATCGCACTATTTTACAATGCAAATAAAATAAGGATTAAAGAATACGTACCCATTCATTTCACATATATATAATTGGAAACGTTGACGGGATATCGGTCGTAATAAAACACAATAAATAGAATGACATAAAACTATATATATATTTATTCAATAGAAAAAATAAACTTTTGTAACAATTTTTTTATAAGAAAACATAAAACTATATCTATATATTCAATAGAAAAAATAAACTTATGATTCGTCATATTTTCTTTTTTTTGTTTTGCTAGAAGTCGGATTTGAAGCACTGCAACTTGGTTGTGACGGCGTGGCAGACTTATTAGTTGGAATTTTAATTAGCCATTTATCCATGATGGTTAAATAATAATAAATAATTAAACAAAATGTAGTTGAACTTTAACGTAATAATTAAAAACACCAACTGAAAATTACACAGTAAATACACACATGTCACTACGAAGACAAAGCTGAGTCCAAACTGAAGTACAAACAGAAAAATAACTACACTCGAATCTTTACCAGTGCAATGACAACAAATTACGATCAGATCAACCCCGACGCATGGCGTGTTCAAAGTGTGCAGCGCACAAAGGCACCGTATCACAAAGACGCCGAAAAAGAAGCTTTCATTTAATTTTTTTTATTATTCTTTTATAAAAATAATATGCCGATTCGCCTAGCCTAGCTTGATTATGCTTCCGTATTGTATGTGTAAGCTGTAAGGCGACGCGGCGTCTGGGTATCACTAAGTTATCTTGCAAACACTGACGCCGGCGGCCAGACATCAATGTCGAACGTTCAGTTGAAAATCGAGGAGCGCGTTGTATTTATTATTTTAAATGCTACTTCCATATTTTCATTTATAGGCCCTACATAACAGTTTTGCATTGCCACTTTTTTCAAAAAATAGTTATAATAAAACTACAATAGTATTTTGTATGATTTTTATTTGTATTTATATTTGTACGTAGTGTGTATACTAATTTTAAAATTTTATTTATAATGATTAAAAAGTATCAGATCTTTGCGACCCCCTTTCAGTAGTCTCGCGACCCACAGTTTAAGAAGCCCTGCTCTAGAACACCCCCCCTAAACGAACATTTTTGAAAAACTATATTCGTCTTGGGTGTTTTCATCAAATGATTAGTCCATATACCTAATTTCAAGCCTCTATCAAATTTTAAAGGAGCCTTTTCTCATTTATTCGTTAAATCGAACATTTTGGTGTGCGGTCCCTGTGGATGCCGCCCTCCACTGGGTTCCATTCAGAATTGGGTGGCACTTCCCGGCCGTCCAAATTGATACCTTGCACTTTCGGGTAGGTCGGACGGTCTGGGCCGAAGAAGAAATATATCCCCCCATATGTTTATCTTTGCCGCAGTATACCCTCCTTTTGGTTCCTTCCCGGCCGCTCAGATTCCTGCTGTAAGTCATAGGGCCGGCCGAGTGGTCTGGGCCTTCAATCCTCTTTTTGGTAGAGTACTTTATTCACGACAGCGTCGAGAAAGTGCAACTTTTAAGAACCAAAAGGCTCCCTGGCCAACGATAATCTAAACAACACATGTTTGGGGTTGCCTTTGCAAACATTCTTCAAGTTACACCCAGACGGCGGGCCTTGTATTTTTGGCGTGGGACTTGCCCAGTGGTTAGCGCACGGGAATTGCACTCGGATGACTCGAGACAGATTCCCCCCTCTGCCAAACTCTCGCCGTGTTCACGCGGAGTACAATCACGTTAAACATGTGGGTTTTTCCGAGAGGTTGGTGGTAGAGGAAGGAGGGTACGGTCCCTGTGGATGCCGCCCCCACTGGGTTCCGACCAAAATTGGGTGGCACTTTTCGGCCGTCCACACAGATACCTTACAGCTTCGGGTGGGTCGGATGTTCTGAGTCGAAGAAGGCGAGGTACTTTGTTTTCATCGCGTGGTATGCATAGGCACCTAATGTGACGCTCAAGTTTTCACTCTGTCAAGAGCCGCCACATTGGCGGCTCTTAGGAAACGAGCGGATAATTAACAAAATGTTGCACTCTAATTTGACCGATGAGGAAGGAATCACTACTGACGATGATGCGTACACGTTGTTTATCTAGATAGGAGCTTTATATCTAGCGGAAAATTTGAATTTTGTTGATTATCTGCATTAAAAAATGGGAATATTGATGATGGAGATGAATCAAAATCTTCACTTGTAAAAAAAAAAAAAAGTTTTCAAAAATGTGCAAGTGTGAAAATACATTTTCGTGTAGTCACACACAAAAAAATATTCAGCAATTGCTAATAATTAATCCGGTAATTTTGTTTGCAAAGGGGAAAAAATTGCAATTTTAAAGCTCAACAGTCAGATGACTTTTGCAATCAGTTGCAAAATGTTAATGACATGGAGATAATAAAAAATATTCAGGATTTTCAAAACTATTTAGGTATGTATTAAAAATTATATTAGGTACTAATTTTATGCTGAATTGTTTTAACATATTTAAAAGTTGAATTATTTTAAACTATCATTTAAGAGTTCTGCATTTCAAAAATTATTTTTAAATATAAAGGTTTAAATTTTAAAGTTTTTTACAAGTAATTAAAATAAACTAACATTTCTAAAACATTATAAATTTAAATGTTGAATTTTTGATCTTTTTAAATAATATATATATATATATATATATATATAATATAATAATAGTAGTTTGAAAATCCAATGAACAAAAAGTAAGAAGATGCAACACGATAAACCTAACTTTCTAAAATATATAATACATACATATATATATATATATATATATATATATGTATTGTATATATATATATATATATATATTGTATATATATATATATATATATATATATATATATATATATATTAATAATCAGTCTATCAAAATCAAAACTAAAATGCTAAAATTATATACACAATTAAATATTAATTGTAAGTTTTTTAAATTTCCTTATGTTACTTTGGTTCCTAAATTCCATAAATCACCTCTCAGTTTTAGAACAGTCACTTGTGGACATAATACCTTTACCACTACAGCTAGTAAGTACTTGCTTAACTGTTTAAATAGAATTAATGAATCTCTTAAATTTAGGAATTCAGGATATTTCATTTTGAACAATAGTTTTGATTTAGTAAATCACCTTAGCAAGCTTCCACAAATTCTTGGTTTCCATACCTTTGATTTTAAAGACCTATTTAATAATATTGTCATTAAAGATTTATATAAAGTTATTATCTCTCTTTATCATGACTATCTATCTTCCAATAATGTTGCATTTAATGTCAAAAACTTTCCTATGCTCTTGAACTTTGTGTTATACAACAATTATATTATCCAAAGTGATAACATTTATTTACAAACATCTGGTGTACCACAAGGTGGCTGTAGTAGTAGTATACTCGCTAACTTATATCTTTATTATTATGAATGTCATTTTAACTCTAATTCATATATTATATATAGATATGTTGACGACTTAATTTGTATTATCATTGATGATTCCTTTCCAATTAATATTGATTTTTACCCATCTAACCTAGAATTAATTCCTAATGAACCTAGCGTTAGTCAAACTGTAAATTTTTTAGACCTAAATTTAGATACCCTCAATATTCATGTAATCACCAATCTATATGATAAAAAAGATTCTTACAACTTCACTATCATAAAGCTGCTATCATACCAATCTTGCAATTCTATTCAATTGTTTAGAAACATCATTTTAAACCAGCTGTTTCGAATACATCGACTTTCTGATCCTCGGTTTCACTTTCTCCACATCAATAATCTTAAACGCATTTGTCAAAATTACCAATATCCGGAAGTATTTGTAAAAAATATTATTAATAATTTCAAATATACCACGTAATAATTTTACACATGCATTATTTATCTTTGATTGGATAACTCATTTTTGAGAATTCACCCATTCTTATCACCTAATTTACCACTTGGCCTGAGTCTAATATTGTTTACTATTTTCGAATGACATTTTCCACTTGTCCTGAGTCCTATACTGATTACTATTTTTGAAAGTCTCCATACATATTATGTATCGTTCTCATGTATTCATTCCGGTGCCCACTCGCATTGACGAAGTGGGGTACCGAACTATTACACCCCTCAAAAGTACAGGTTGGCGAGAAAGTTGATAGTCCCTACATCGATTGGGGCTGTGGCGCCAAACAGTTTTCCTGCAACCTGGTGTGTTTGTTTCAAGATGGCGTTTGTTTACATTGTCGCGCGTGCATATGATGGTACATTCAAATTTTAAGATAAGAATTTAAACATTTCAAATTATTGAAACCTGTTTGAAATGTAATTATTAATGTTAATCTGCACATTAAGTTACCTTTTAGCGCTAGATGAATTCTGATGCAGATATTGCTGTAATTATAAACGCATTATCTGTATGAGATATTTTTCTGGATTGGCATTCCCTACAAACTAGTCAGCACTTCCTGTACCTGCATGTGTTTTAGTTTAATTTATTATAATTTAGTTTAAATTATTTTGAGCTAAATTCTCTATATTTCCTTTTTATACGAGTATGTATCATTTCATTAAATGATGCATGTACTTAATAATATTTCACATGATGTCATTATACTTCTGTCTATATCCACTATTATGAGATACATATTTTTAACAATTGTCATTAGGACAAATAAAACTGCAGAATCTTTCAAATCAAAATCAACAGGAATTAACTATCGAAATTAAAGGCTCAAAAAGCTCTTTCAATTGATACCAAGTTTCATAATGTGACCCCAATGGGCTAACTTACCCCCCCCCCCCCCCCCCAAGGGGGCTAATAACGCCACGGACACAGAAATTAAATTGCGACCATTATATACTATAATGATTGAAACTATTGAGTTTCGTGATCATTAAGCCACAGATTACCCTTTTTATGAATGTTTATGTCAAATATTGACCTGTGCTGCCTGTACTAAGAAAATAGAAAATTTTAAATGTTTTTTTTTATAATTTCTAGTTTTCGCTCGTATTTAATTTTTTTATCTAGTTCTAGATTTTCCGTTATCAAAGCAGAATTTAAAATTTCGTGAAAACCTATTAATATATTCCGCAGCTATCGTGCAGGCAAGAAATCGACGACAGTCAGCAGGACATCACTCTAAAAATAGTGAAAACATGCTTAGGAGAAACAATATTTTCTTAATACTGCGATTATTCTTTATTTTATTACAGGTAACTATCAATGTTTTAAATTTTTAAGCATAGTTGCTATGGAAATATTAATAAAAATACACAAAAATTATCCTTCAATAAAAATAGCGTTTAACAAATTATTTAATTTGAAGAAAGTTATTGCCCGCTGCATAGCAATTAAATAGTTTCTATTCTATAAATAGTATTTATTTTTAAAATGCATTTTATTAAACAATTTTATCTAGATCTTATTTTCGCTCTAATTCTGTCCTGTGAGTCCAAATTCTTATATATTGTTTATTTTTATAAGAAAATTAAGTGCTGTAATAGGTTTATTGAAAACTGGATATTAATAACTTAATTGAATACTTTTGTAACAAATTTTGTACTACATTGCAACGTCGCACATTTCATATTAGAAAATTAAGTCAGTTGCAATATAGAACAAAATTTGCTAACACATAAAACATGAGTAAATTTCCAAAAACATTACAAACATGTACCAAATTTGGGTTGAGTAAGTAAACAGAAATGTTAAAAGTGTCATTTGTTTGGAATGAAATGTTAAAGCCTTTTCTCTTTTGTTATCAGCACCCATCAAATTGTGAACATTTACTTTCTCACACTATGTAATATAGTATAGAGAAAGCATTGTTTACTCAATTTTTGAATTTGATATTTTGATGCCAATATATGTTTTAGGATCTCCTGAACACGATTTGACTGTTTTTGGAGTGACGTCCGCCTGTCTGTGGTCGATTTTTTGTGTACACGATAGCTGCCACATATATCAATTGATTTTCACGAAATTTTGAATTCTGCTTTGATAACGGAAAATCTAGAACTAGATAAAAAAAATTAAATGCGAGCGAAAATTAGAAATTAAAAAAAAATATTCAAATTTTTTTATTTTCTTAACATGGCCTCATAGGTCAATATTTGACATAAACATACATAAAAAGGGTTATCTGTGGCTTAATGATCACGAAACTTAATAGTTTCAGTCATTGTAGCATAGTCGCAATACAATTTCTGTGTCCGTGGCGTTATTAGCCCACTTGGGAGGGGGGGGGGGGGGGTAAGTTAGCCCATTGGTGTCACATTATCCAACTTGGTATCAATTGAAAGAGTTTTTCAACCCTTTAATTTTGATAGTTAATTCCTGTTAATTTTGATTTGAAAGATTCTGCAGTTTTATTTGTCTTAATGACAATTGTTAAAAATATGTATCTCATAATAGTGGATATAGACAGAAGTATAATGACAGTATGCGAAATATTATTAAGTACATGCATCATTCAACGAAATGATACATACTCGTATAAAAAGGAAATATAGAGAATTTAGCTCAAAATCGTTTAAACTAAAAAGAAACATATGCAGGTACAAGAATTGCTGACTAGTCTGTAGGGAATGCCAATCCAGAAAAATATCTCATACAGATAATGCTTTTATAATTACAGCAATATCTGCATCAGAATTCATCTAGCGCTGAAAGGTAAGTTAATGCGTAGATTGATATTAATAAATACATTTCAAACAAGTTTCAATCATTTTAAATGTTTTTCTTATCTTAAAAGTTAAAAGTACCATCTTACGCAAGCCCGACACCAAATGTAAACAAACGCCATCTTGAAACGAAGAAACCGGATGGCAGGAAACCTGTTTGGCGCTCAAAACCCGTCGATGTAGCCATTATCCAAGGTTATTATATCTATATAGGCCATTATCTACTTTCTCGCCAAGCTGTACTTTTGAAGGGTGTAATAGATCGGTACCCGACGAAGTGAGGTGAAATGCTCAGTCGCTTGTTCAACTTACACGTGGTAACAATGCTTGTGAGTTCATATTTCTGTTCGAGGAGGTATTATCTTTCTGATTTGTTATTCAATTTATTTTTCTCCTTCCACTAGCCAGTAGACAGTTCCAATGGTGTCTATAGTTAAATACTATCGCCATTGTCAGAAACTGGCTATTCTATCGGTTTTAATTCGAATTGTATGGCTGTTCTGATGAGAATGCAATTTCGAACTAACCGCCATTTTTTGTGTAGTTTCAATTGATTGTTCTCTATGTCTTAATCTTTTATCTTGAGCTAATTATTATTGCCTTTTCTCATTTTTGCCATGTTTTCTTTTTATTTTTATTTATATACTTTTAATTGTGAATTTTGTATCCTAATATTCTTCTCATCCCCCTTTCCATTGTAGTGATATGTTACCTTCTATCTTTATCCTTAGTCTTGGTCTATAGTTACTCATTTGTAACAGATATGCTCAAGATGGGGTTTTTTTGTTTTGTACATACAGTAGTTTATGCATAATTTTCGATTAAAATCTTTCAATTTTTATATATATATATATATATATATATATATGTTTTTTCT
Source organism: Amaurobius ferox (assembly GCA_951213105.1). NCBI lineage: Eukaryota > Metazoa > Arthropoda > Arachnida > Araneae > Amaurobiidae > Amaurobius > Amaurobius ferox. Next base: position 5,708,807 of record OX578135.1, on the reverse strand, counting down.
TACTAACATTCCCATTATCAAAGTACTGATATTTTACAATGCGAGGCGGCAAAAAATAAAATAGTTTAACAAATCCACAACAGATGACACCACTATAGATATTAAATTTTCTTTCTGCCATTGCAATTATCGGCAATTCGCATATTCCCATCTAATCTCTTCTTGATGGCTATTCTCATGAAACATTAGCTGGTTCAAAGGAATTCTATTTACTAATTCTACAATATATAATTTAGAATTTAATATTCTAAACTAATAATACTAATTACTCACTGGACTGAACAAATGAATGTGATAGTAAATTTACAACAGATAAGTGATACTGAGATCGTAATTTAAACTAAACTTCCGCAGTTCTGTGAAGCTCACAAAAAATGTGCAGCCTTTTGTAAACTATCCACTTGTCTAAAGGAAAGGAAAATCTCATTGGTGGAACCTAATCTGGACTGAAGTGAGATGAAGATTTTCCTTTGGCACATGGCCATACCGGAGTATCCCCCTTGCCAGTCTTTCTTGCTTCTTTCACAGGTATCTTACTTAACTTTTACCTGAAGTTCCAGCCACGCCGTACATCAATGGTGGTATGTCATTCAGAAATTATATATACTTTTTAAGGCTTCCCATTTTTCACATTGGAGTGTTCATCTACAAGGCGTGTCATCGTTCTTTTTGTTGTGCATAATCATTTCAGTACCTACTACATTCTCATCAAAGTGCTGCATGGGCAGTGGCGGCTCGTGAGCGATATGTTGAGGGAGGCGCTCATCTATGTATTTATGTATATATATCCCTCAGTTTGTGCCAACTACGTCGTTTAGACTTCAAGTTCGTCGTTTGTCCGGCAAATTGGTTCCCGCATCACCTCGAAACAGCCAAATTATTATTTTACTTGCGCTGATATACGTTGTGCAAGCTTCCTTGAAATGAATAAGAGCCTATTGCAACCATGGAAATTATTTGAATACGTTTCTAAATAAATTTGTATCAAATTTGTAAAAATTAAATACTTTCAGTCGTATACATGCCCAGTATTTTTTATGATGAGCGCAAATGTTTTTACACCCAAAATGCACACAATTTTTCTCATATACACTATGGCTAATAGTTATATACCTGATCGTCCTTGTAACTCAAACAGTAACATAATTGGAGAGCGAAAACCAACTAAATCTACGGCCGTTTATATGCAGAAACAAAGGAACTATTTTTAATACAAGAATTAATTTGGAATTTACAGAAAATTCTTATGCTTTATTCTTATCTCTATTCGTCTTTAAAATGATACTAGCGAGTTTTGCCTGCTAGCAGTCACTATATATAGCAATCGGTTTTTATAACAATAAGTGGTTAACTCGTTGCGCGGGTGCAACAAAAGTGGATCAAAGTTTAGAGTGAGCATATCGAGTGGGTCCATTGTAGAGTAGAAAATACAGTGTGAAAATTGCATCAAAATCGGAGCAAAAGTCACTAAGATAGATAAAAATGCAAATATGGAAAAGAGGAGGGTCTCCCCTCTTTCACCACGGTTGTTTCATATTACATAATAACAGACGATATTTGTGTGTCGATGTGTGTGTAAGGTCTGTAGCGGAAAATGTAAACATCGTACGGCCTTGAAATATCGTACACGGATATTTCAGGAACCAAGGCGATGCATTTTTTGTAAAACCGAAATATGAAATTGAGGCTACTTAAAGTAAAAGTTACGCCCAGGGGGTTGGCATAATAAGGTTGTATATCTAAGTGATTGCCACCAGCAAAATCTAAATCGCTCAATTAGAATGAGAAATAAGAAATTTGGGAGGGTGGGGGGCTAACCGAACGGAAAGTTACGCTCAGGGAGATGACACAATAAATATGTATATCCAGTTCACATATACAAATGGTGCCGGGACTATAGCCACCAGCGGAATCAAAATGGCTCAATTAGGAACCGAGATGTGAAATTAGAGGGGGACTATCTATTTAAAGTAAATGTTGCGCCCAGTGGATTGATACGAAAGAGATTTATATTCAAATGGTATAAAGACTGTAGTTACCAGAAGATTCAAAATCGCTCAATTTAGGAACCAAGATGTAAAACCATGCGGGCTAGTTAAACTAAAAGTTACGCTCAGGGGGGTTTGAATAAAAAAATTTGCATGTCCAGGCGATACACGTATAGATAGTGCAGAGACTATAGCCACCAGTAGATTCAAAATCGCTTAATTGGAAGCTAGATGAGACATTTTAGGACTACCTCAATTAAAATTTACGCCTAGGGAGTATCGGAGCAGTATTGATCTTCAATGAAATTAGAAGCAAAACCAGGTAGATTGAGTAGTTTCCGGTGAAGGGAGGGGGGGAGATTTTAAGGAAAACAGCGTCAGATCAAAGAATCAAGTATCTGGTTGAAATTGTTTTTTAACATTCTTTAACAAATATTTATAATTTTTTCAATCTTTAATGTTAAATAGCTGAAAAAGTAAGACAGCTGAGTAAGTCAAGAGACCCACCCCCTCAGACAACACATTTCTGAAAGTGTTCACTAAAAATATCCACGGGTATGCCACAAATACAATTCTCGTGGCTTTTAAACAATTAAGAGGTCAAACGCATTGAAATTCGTCACAAACAAAGCATAGAACTACACTAAATCAGAAATGATCCCCTTTCCGAAGGACAGAACCACCATACATCAGAAATGACCCCCCCCCCCCCCCCACCGGACGCTTACGGAGTGAAACAGTTTCAGTAATACGGATGGGTGGGTCAAAACTAAACTGAGTGCCCCAAACAATGCATTTTTCTACCGAAGGCGAAGAACAGAAACCCCCAATACACAAATAACCACCACTTATTAAGTAAAAAGCACAAAATATGTATCGAAACTTTTTTGGATTTCTATTTTCTGTATCTAATACTAAACTATTTCGCCATTAACCAAAACTGAAAGAACTAGGTCAATAGAATCAATAAAATAAATCAGAATTACATAAATACAGTAATTTATTTTCAAATATTTATTTAAACATCCAAATTTATTATTTTAAAAAGAAGTGACAGAGAAAACACACATTTATCAAGAAAAATTCGAGGCCAAATTAGCGAAACTTTGCCAATTCGAGTCAGTCGTTCACAGCATTCGTTTCTTTTTGGCGACGTGCCGCGGCTCTCATCGGATTGAAATATTACAATGTCTGTTTTTTTAACTCTTAATTTCTGTTGCCGTTATATTAACACACCGTTCATTCTATCTGCCCAGAGGCAATACAGGGACGCGGCCTCATTAAAAATCCCTCGTCTTTCCCTGTAATGCAGTATTTTCCCCTATAGACTTAATATAGTATGAAAAGAGCATCATAAAAGAGCTCTTTCAAAGTTTTAGTGCTGCCATCTAGTGACAATTTCATCACTTATTTTCGATAATTCGAATTTTAGTTGACATAAAATTCAGATAATTTCCTTAAAAATTGTAATTAACCTATATAACTAAAATAATTTGAAGTGCTTGATCAAGGGGGTCGGCGCGGCCCCTCTGAATGGCCGCCACTGTGCATGGGGAACCCTCTGTGCCACCACATATTTCAATTAAATAGTGTTGTGATTTCAATCCGCTTCCCACTGTGTGTTGCGCAAAAATCATCAAATAGTGTTTAATGTCATTTTCAGAAATTGTACATTGACAAGTGTTTGATGAAATGCCAATTCTGCAAGTGTCCATACTGCAAGATTCCAAGAAAAAGTTTGTGCAGATCTGCTATTTAATTTAATAATATTGCATCTAAAATAGTGTCTACTGTTCATTACTAAGGGTAGAGTTCAAGACTTTGTGAAATATTATCTTTTCCTTCTCATCTGTCTTCATATCTCTTTGTTTATAATTTTCAAATTGGATGATCTGTTCCCGATTAGTGGTGCTGCCATCTAGGGACACTTCATGAAGTAATCTGAATTACCAGTAAATTAGCCTGCTTTCATTGTCAAAAGTTTATACAAAAATTAGTGCTGATTTTAAATTTATGATCCTTTTAATTAATACATCTTTTCAATGTTTAGATGGGTACAGTTTTAATATAAAAACTTTTTATTTAGTGATATTTTTCCACGAGAGTCAAGAACAAGACGAGTGAGCCATGACAAGAAGAGAGTCACAACTGCGGGCTAAGTCTTTACATGATTTTCTAAAAATTCAATAGCAGTTGCTTTTAAATTTTGTCGACATTCATGTTGGTTATTAAACTCTATTTCTTATTGTAATATGCATTTTTACGATTATTTATTTTATCTCTTTTTTTAAAAGATTAAAAATATATAAATTGATGCATGTAATTTTGTATGTAGTTGATATATGTAAATTTTGCCTGGCGGGTATGGCCTATATTTAGGCACTTGTTCACACTTTATTTTACTTCGCCACTGATAAAGGGCATGATAATGTCTGAAAGTGCTTTCGCTATGTGATTGTGTACGTCATAATAAGGCGGTTTTAATAAATGATTTTTTAACCACTTATTTGATTGTCTTTGATTTTAGAGTTTATTGGTTGAAATGTTTACCATGCTGTTTATATATATATATATATATATATAACTTATACCTGTTAGATGAAAGGGATGTATATACCAAGAATAAAATACAGTAAATTGAAAACTAGTTCACTAACAACAATTTTCCCTGCAAGCCACTACAGGGATGATATCCAGGTTAAAGACAATTGGACTGAGTATGTCTCATTGATAACTACATCGAATGATAGCTTTGTCAAATTAGCTATTTCTTTCTATCAGCATTACTGGGTAATAATTGTTTTTTAATAATAAGCCTTGTTGCTTTCAAATCAAAATTTTCTATACCATTTGCACAATAACTACAGAATAATATGCATGACACAATGCTTCATTGAATAGGTAATTTTTAATAATTACCTACGTAATTATTTATTATAAAAAAGAGAGAGAGAGAGAGTGAATAGCTGACAACAAACTTATTATTATTAGACTATAATTTCTGAAAAGATTCAACATACTTTTTTGGGGGTCAGATAGAGTTAAATATTACTCACTAATATTTTAATCATTTGTATTTCTCAGTATGGGAAATTTATATAATATTACCTAATGATAGTGAGGAAAACTTTATATTTCTAACAGAGTGGCTACCTTTTAACTTTTCTGCTCAAAATGACTCTTCCAACATACACAGTTTTTGTTAAAATAACACATTATTTTGCTTTTCTGAAATTTACTTCCATCTATTCTTTTATTTTGCATGAAAATGGAAAATAATTTTACTACAGGAACAGCCTTGCATGAAGGTTGTAGCAACCTTTCAAGGGTACCAGGTTGGGAACCACTGAGCTACATTTTAAAAGATCATGCAATACAGTAATAGAAATACTGGAGTGAAATCACAGTTTGAAACTGGATTGTTAGTGTAATTTCTAATGAAATACTGAAATATCCAAGCATGTTTTTGAATGAATAAAGTCAATTTTGCTTAGCTACTATTATTTAAAAATGTTCAGAGTGGATGTGCCTATCTGAAAAATAATCAAATAAAGATATATTTCCTGTCACACACATACACACAAAAAAAAATTATGAGCCAAACCCCAAAATAGTAACAAATATATCAATTAATAATGAAATTATGCAGGAACTTTACACAATAATTTAAAGGTATGTAGTTCTGATAAATTTTCATGTAAAAGTACATTAAAGTTTTTGCACATATTCACCATTGCCTTATATGAGTGTGATTGCACTGGTGAATGTCAATGAACTGAGTAAATTAGCAGATCAACACAACTATAAGAAAATGTTCATTTTTTAATGAATACAAGAACTTGAATGTAAAAGATTTAGTGAAACATTTGAAAAATAAATATCATATTCATTATCCAGATCTAGTGACTTGCTGTTCAAATTTAGGATAGCAGCACTTTGCTCCTTCCCAAGTTTGTTTACCTAAAGCTAAATCTCGAACCAGCACAGCAACTTGGTCCAACTGTAAGTAAAAAATGAAACATGAATATAAAAAAAAGAAAAACATAGCAAATTCTTCATATAACATTTAAAATAACATAATTAAATACAGCATGTGACAAGACTCAGGGTAAGTACACTTTCCCTTAAAAAAATTTCAAGGGCTTTCGAGTACCATCTAATTTTTTTTTTCAAGGACATCAATCAACCCCTCATATATGAAGTTGTTTGCATTTCTGGGAAAAAATAAAAACTAATGATATTGTTTATTGTTGAAGTTGTTGGGGAAATTTTTTGGAAAAAAAAAATGTTTAGGAAATTTTGGGGAACAGGAGAAATATTAGGGATATTTCCAGGGAAAGCAGAATTTCTTTGGGGGGGGGGATTTGCAAAATATTTTCATCCCTGTCTTTTAGGGGCGTTTCTAAGGACTTGACGAAGCAAATGGGAATTTTAAAGTATTTTTAAGGCCTTGAAAATGGTCACCTAAAATGAAAGTACTTTCCTTATTTTCCGCAAAATATTTTCATCCCTGCCTTTTAGGGGCGTTTCTAAGGACTTGACCAAGCAAATGGGAATTTTTAAGTATTTTTAAGGCCTTGAAAATGGTCACCTAAAATGAAAGTACTTTCCTTATTTTCAAGCACCTGTATTCACTCTGCAAACTATACATAAACATTTCATAGCAACAATTACTTGCGTTAGTGAAAGTACTGTTTTGAGACAAAGAAATAACATAGTATTCTAATATATACATTGTATTCTAATCATCGGACCAACACTGCATAACTTGCATTCTCTGTCGCAAAGGAAATTATTTCGACTCAGCTTACTTAATACAAAATATTAGACTCTTAAAAAAAGTCATAAATTATAAATTTCCTTTTAGAAAATGCTTGTACTTCTCTTCATTTTGGCTACTGTGTAACTTTGGTTTCACATTAAAGGTTTTGCTGCCACATTAGGCTTAACTCTAGCAACTGAACGAAATAGGTCTGCTAAACTTTAAATTTTTATACTGCACCTATTTTTAGCCAGCAGGAGGGTCATACAACAGTCGCTGTGCTAATGTACACAGATTGCATGTAATTTTCACTGTTATTAATACAATTAAAATTGATTTATTTTGTAAGTTTATATAAAAGACCTTGTTTTAACTCCCGGGCATATTTTCTAATATTACATAAAATGACTATTTTTGTAAACAGATTGTAATATAATCATTTTTTCAAATTCTTTTTAAATTTAAAAATAAAAATGTTTGAAAACCTTTCCCTAGACTGAGTGTTGCAAAAATGATTAGACCTCTGACAATTATTGATTGCCTACCAAACATATTTCAATTTGTCCAATTTGTTTGCTATATATAAAAAGCTGCACGTGAATAATGCTGGAAGAATGTAAACAAACATCGTGATTCACCATTCCCCTGAACGATGTTCATAAACTCAATTTTATTTTTGAACCACTTACTTCATTTTTGGGAGTGACTCATAGCATTCTTTTAGCAGAAGTCTTCAATGAAACTGAATATCCGACGCATACACAAACTTATTTCATAATTTGGATTGGACTCCGGGCAACGTAGTATTCCAGTAGGCACCCATCTCAGTATACATGAGGTTCACTGTAGAAACATCGGAGATGGTCTTTTAGGTCATAAGATGAGATTAGATTCTTATCTTATCTAGTCTGACATGGTCTTCTGATACAATGTATTGATCTTATTTAATTACGGTGATGAAGGTTAAAAAGTTCTTATTCAGATGAGTTTAGTCTGCGAGTGACGGTTTTTGTCACTAGTACAAAATTTTTATACACTGGTGATTTTTAATGCTTTTAGCCTTAAGCAAAGATGACCGATTCAAATATAATGTGTCGGAGAAAGTTTGGTGTGTTCAGGTATGTAACGTGCACGAGGTGAAAACTAAACAACCTATCAAAGGCAACTAAAGTTTGCTGTTAGTTATGTTTCCAGAGCAAACCTCTTGTGCAATTTACCTATATAAATCAACTTGTATATATGTTCACGCTGCATATGCTTATAGCAGCAAGACATTGTAATTTGGCAAGATTCTGCAATTTAAATAAACGCAGATTCATCATTTTCAATTGAAAACTTGACTCTTGTATTTCTTCCTTTGCCACTGCACAACCCTGCTTACGACTTATGAAATTTTTTTCACAACAGATAAGTGAATATGCTACACGTAATATAATACACAACGCAAACTTACAGGCACTCTTATCTGCTCCATGCTATCTCGTTCTCTTAGCGTCACAGACTGTGGCTCTTTTAAAGAATCAAAGTCCACAGTGATGCCGAATGGAACAGCAATTTCATCTGTACGTGTGTAGCGACGACCAATAGATCCACTGCTATCATCAATACGATGGGATACTCCATTATTAGTCAGATCCTCAGCTGAAAAAGATTCATGAATATTTTAAAACACAGGAAAATTAAAATAAAATTCATATAATTATTAGCAGTATACCCATTCTTTGTACGGAATATTCAATATAAAGAAATATCTTAAGTATATTTAGATTCTTTTGAAACATCAATTTGTGAGTCATTTTAAAGTCTTTACTTGGCTTACTTGCAACTTTGTGACTCTGAAATTATGTGACATACCTTGTTTTTAGTAAGTGTGATATAATCACGATTTAGGTAGGATGAATGTATATTATGAACATATGTTTTTCAATGGTGTGCTACTTTTTTTTCATTATTTAGGACTAGCAGGACTTTTTTTATTACTTTTTTTATTTAGGACTTTTGATTCTGATGCTATGTTTCTTATTCAATGCCCCCTACTGTTGTCTCTGATGATGGTCCCCTTGAATATACAAGAAAAATGATTTCTGATGGATTCTCCATGGGAGAGAAAGCAAAATAAGTTCAAGGTGAGGCAGTCATTTCTACCACAGACATTTCTATGACAAAGAAAAATGTTCCAAGAATATATATATAAACAAATGACGGTCAATCAGATGGCAGTTAAAAGAGAAAAAAGCCACAAAAAAGAATAAGAACACATTTAGCAGTAAAAGAAGAAATCCCTCCAAAAAGAAATCTGACTCATTTTAATTTAAACAGATGTTCATTAAAAAGTATTTTAAAAAGTTAATGAGTATTTTTTATTTTATATTTTGGTATTAATTATCATACTAGCACTCAGTATGGATTTTCTAGCACAGAAAGTAACTCTTACAGATAACTTAATTTCTATTGTGCAGTTTCTACTTATTGTCCTTTTTGTTGATTCTTTGGTGACTTCAAAAATTATTCTGATGTTCCTTCAAAAAATTTGGACTGCATTTATTATAAGACCAGCAAAGTTCACATGCTTCGTGTGTTATGCTCATCCAGGTACACCACGGTTATGCATGGGGAATAGGAACTGGTGGACATCACTCCCGAAGACCCTCCTATTTGCTCTTAATACCCACAGACCAATATGAGCTATTGTTAAGCCGGGATTCTTGTTTCTAAATTTAATTTTTGGTTCAAAATTTGGTAATAGTTCAAAATTCATTATTTCCCCCCTTCCCTTCAAAATCCTAAATTTATTTGTTGTTTTTGAATATTTCGGCGATTTATTCCCCTTTTAATGTAAATTTGTTGTATTTTTCTTTGTTTTCATTATTCAAAATTATGCGTGACGTGTCTTCAAACGCTAAATATATTTTGCTAAATTCTCCTGTGTCTGCTCTCTGCTTTTAATTTCGCCTCACTTCATTTACGAGTTGCAGAAAAAAGGATACATCTTAAGTGAAAATTGGGCCCTTCGTGGCTTTTTCTTGAACACCTGCAGGTATGGTTGCCTTACAGCATTTCGTGATCATGCGTCACGGCGTGGGTTCATGGTTGCTGTTTGGCGGAAATTTCCCGCCTCGCGGTTCTTGGCATAACATCGTTTTTATTCCGCAGTATATGAGTGAGTGCTTGGCGCGAAGCGCAGGTTTTCACTTGCCAAATTTGGTAGCTCTTGGGAAGCATGCATGTTGCTTGGACATTCGATTCCTGACCGGCATTGGACTAGGTGGTTTCTTTTTGTTGCTGCTGAGATCCATGGAAATGGGCCCCGTGCATGGGTGCTCGTATCCCGCGGTCGCCAGAAATGTGAGAGAAAGTGTCTCAAATGTTGCTCAACGTCATTAGTAATCTTTCACCGAGACTGCATCATCTCTTGTTGCACAGGTTCCGCTGTCTCTGTCTCCGGACGTTCCATCAGATGAACACAAAAATTGAGGAAATTGGCTACCCCAGTTATTACTTGGTTCCAAAGACTGAAGATGCGGATGACCAAGCGTTTGTCAGTGTATCATCATGCATAGCAGACTCTTTTAAATCTGCATTTCCATCAAAGGGTTTGTGTGCAACAGTGTGTGCTCAGCAGAGTGCTTTACGCTTCATGTTGTACAAAATCATCGATATCATCGTGCTGGGTCCGGCGGATTTTCATAGCCGTGCTTTCCCATCAGCATGGCAAATTTTTGTCCTTATGCATGTGTGTCCAACATCAGTGCAATGGTCTCCAAATATCAGCCATCTGTGACATGTTTTTCCCCATCAACATAAATGATATTTTTTTTTTGTTACAGAAAAACCATACCAAAGAATTTGGAAGGCATATTTAAATTCTACGATTTTTATAGGTCTTGTTTGGATCACATAGAATTTTATGCTTCACTCTAGGAAATCAATATTTTTTTTATAACTGTACAAGAGTAATTTTTGCACTTTTTTAAATTAGTGTTTGTGTTTATTGTTTAAGTTTAACTTTTAAGTTTTGGTGGACAGCTCCTCCGACACACCAAACTCTGGTCTTCAGACCAGAGTGGATAATATGATCCTGGGTCTTGATTTTAAATTTAATTGAGTTAAATGCAATGTACTTAAAATTATACCACTATACAATTGATAATTGCTTTAATGAATCAAATGCTTAAATTTTTAATTGTTGTCAATAAAAGTTAATTTTAAATTTACCAATGTTTGAGTTGAGTATTCATTTAGAGTAATGGCTGTGCAATAAATTAATTAGGTAAACTCTGCAATTCATAGGTGAATGTGTAAAGGTAAGTGGTAATTTTTAGAGTTTGTTTATGGTGTTGAAGTCTTTCTAAAAATGTAAACAAAGTTGAGCACAGACCAAACAATAGTAATGGTTTAAATAAGGAAATAAATGAAGAAACAATTTTAATAATAATAAAAGTAACTTTATTAAAAACTATACGATCACATCCAAAAATAAGTATAATAATAAAATTGAAATAATAATAATAATTTTAGTCTAAAAATATAAATATGAATTCTAAATAAATTAAACAACATTAAATAGAAATATAATAATTGAAAATAAGTATGATGTTGTTGTGATACAACCATTCAAGAGACATAATTAAAGAATAATATAATCAATTGAACGATCATATCTCAACACCTGATTGGGTCGGACACTCACATACAATTAAAATGAAAGGGAATTAATTAAATAGTTAATTTTAATGGAATGGGATCGTATAATGGGGAATAAATTTTAGAATATAATACAATGCGTTGTGTTTATATAATATAAATAAATAACCATTTGTATGTGAGCGCCTAAATAATTATACATAAAATAATATAATATGAATTAGTTTTAACATTTCGAAGAGAAATACCTGTATTCAGGACCTATATATATATAAAAAAAAAAAGATAATTATAGTTTTTAATTATGTAAACGTTCCTTTTATCCTTTAATCAAGAAATTGTGTAAAGTGTCACATAATTAATGCAGAAAACTTCACCAATCGGATGTGCTAAGTCACATGATTCCATAATGATAATGGCTACATCTATAGCCCCTTTTCTGCTTCACTATAAAGTTTCAAACACACCGTGCGGAAAGAAAAATGGAAATTATAGCAGGACACGGTTCTAATATGTAGAATGAAACTGCACACAGAGATACCAATATGCACTTTGCTGTTGTAATATGTTTTCCAAAGTATAGATAAAATGATGTAACATTTTAATCTTCATGATGACTTATTAACTCGTTTTCATATCCTGAGAGCAAATTTTTTTTAATAACCAACAAAGGGCAGGTAAAATTAGTAATAATAATTATGTCAAATTAATGTCCGGCATAATAATCCTTGCATAAGACCAGAATTGCATGGTAAATTGACAAAAGTCAAATCCACAGATTATATCCATAGAGAAAAATGCTGTTATCAAACTAAGAAACAAATAAAACTCTCCAACTTGGTTCAAATAATTTAATAAATAGTGATCGATGAGATATTTGATGTAACAATCAATTTATAATAAATCCACTTGATATTAAACTCCTGCATTCTCACTTTGTAAAATATACATTCCACAAGTAATAAAAATTCAATAGATTCAGACTTGATTCATAAACAGAAAAACACAAAACAAATATATATTGATATTCAATCCGTAAAAAAAAAATACTTCATCTTCAGCACTTAAAGCCACATGGATATAATAATAAAAAAAAAAAAAATGGCAAAGCACGAGGCGCCCCCCTAAAGGGGACCCCCACATAAAATTCACCTTCACACTCCACGAAAAAATCGAGAGAAGACCGAGTCAGCACGTTTCACACAAGAAGTTCCCGCCTCAACGGAAGTTGCCATCAGCAAAAAAAAGCTAACTCCCGTTCAACCAGGGAGATCGAGTGAGACAGAAGAAAACAAGTTTCCGTGTCTCGCCTGAAACGAGATCTACCAATTGAGAAGGTGTGCGCGTATCAAGTCATTTTTAAAAGGGGCGTACACTGTACGAAAAAAAACCTGAACTGATAGCAGCACGTATAATTTAATTTAATAAAAGAATCAATTGGTCTATTAATGAGTATATAAAATAAAAGCAATTTTGAATAAGATAATTTGGAATAATAAATTAAGTAAAATAAAATATTTAATGATTTATAAAAAAATGTTAATTTGGAATAATAAAAATAAAGTGTTGTGATGTGTCACAACAGATGTTAAATTGAATAAAATGGAAATATGAATATAATCATAAAGTAAATTAAATATAAATATAATCTAAATAATATAACTTTAAAATAGAAAAATAATAATTTGAATAAATAAAATAAATAATAAGTTTAAATTTTAAAAGGGAGGATTCCCGCTTAACACTATACACCCTTCCCATCCCATTCACTATTATCATTTCTTATATGACTTCTTATCAAAGCATACATACTCTACCATAACATGATTAATTTAAACTCCTTGAGACTCTCTAACAAACCTATTTATCAAGTTTTATACCTGAAGCATTTTATCCCAAGTTTTCAATTTTGGGTCATACTGTGAAAGAAAGGGCACTGACTCACTCTCACTCACTTTAGGGGGTCATAGCATTCAGCTCCAACCCATCTATCTAGAAACAAAGTTTGAATCCATTGCATTGTTTAAAACATGAATTTGAAGATAAAGCAAGAAGTAAGTCTCTCTAACGCCATGGTTTAACTATTCCTATTCTGAATTCTTAAATTGAGATAACCTCTCATTATTAACTTTCCTATTCAACTAAATCATGGAGGGAGTCTCATCTCTAACGCCATGAGCTGAACACAGTTTTTCTTATTTCTTTATGTATTAAAGTCTCATGGCCATGCAATTGCATTATGTTGTGACAACACCTTTGGCCTGAGATGATAAACACAACATTAGCAAACAAGAAAGATCAATCTTGCATAAAGCATTGATTATGAAACACTTTCCAACTCAAATGCAAAATGCGATACAGTCAGTGGTGATATATTTTTAATTATCACAGAACTATGATGATTTATTTTATTTGAAAACTTAAAACTTCATCGAAAAAAAAAAAATTATTCAAATGATGTCACCAAAATATAAATTGTCTGGCTCTCTATGTAAAAGCAGTGAATATTTCATTCATACACTTTTATTCCAGACGAGTTCAATAATTTTGCGTGAAAAAAAATTCATCAACTCATATACAACTCATCTTTACAATCACTTGTTTAAATTCTGCATCCATTAAAATGAGGCTTCGCTGTAGAAATAATAAAAGTTGGATGATCATTTAAACTCAAAAATATTGTAATTGCGTTGACACAGAATATACATGTACAGAAATTAGGCAAAAATAAAGCAGTTTTAGGACGGATGCAACACTCAATATAATTTAAAAGAACTTTAAAACTCACGATTTTGACACTGGGAAAAAGATGGAAGCCTTATAATATTAAGAAGTGGGTCACGTGATTTCTTCCTATTATATGGATGTCATTATTATTTTAATTTTTATTTAAAAATCTACCAAACCTATTTTGTTCAAATTTCTTTTATATATTTTATGGGATCATTTGAATGTTTCCTAAAACTTTCGAAGCAATGTATGAATTTTAACATTGCTTAGAAAATGTTTGAAACATGAGGTCCCATAGAGTTCAATGTATTTCATTTTTTCAATCTGAGTTCAACCCAAAACTGACTGGGTGATATTATTCATTCCATATGTCCCACAGACCATCTCAGCAGCATACTAAAATTTCATTTGATAAAGACATTTTTATGGCAGTTATTGTGCGAATAAACAGACAGACAGACAGACAGACAGAATGAACAAAGTCATAAACACTTTCCAATTATGTTGTAAAGTGTTAAAAAATGAAACTTTGAGAGACTATTTCTCCAGATCCAAGGGTTCGTTTGAAAACCAAATTTCAGATTTGGATTCAGCATAGTCGAATGAGTATAAATGAGTTTTTTCTGTCCTGGGAGTTGCAGTGGGTGTGCTGACATACTGACACTGCACTTTCAGATAGGTGATTTTATAAAATATACCAAGTAAAGAAATGAATGCAGATCAACATTATGTCCCCAAAACCCATGCTTCTTCGGAACTTACAATAATCACACTATAACATGGCTGTAAAATATTTCTAATTTTACTTACTTTGTCATACAAATTAATCTTACATAAAAAAAATTGATACAAACTTTTAAACTATTAGAAATTCAAATACAGAAATAACAAAGTCAAAAAGAAAAATAATATATATTTTTTAAACTTACACAAAGTTTCTACGAAAGGAGTAAAGCTTGGATGACTGCTAAGAGGAAGAACACAGCATTTCAAAGGGGCAACAACAGGAGGAAGGGATAGAAACTGGAAAAAAAAATGTTTACCTTAACAAAAGAAAAATATTATAATTTTTACAACATAAATATTGTGAACACATTTTACTCCAATTGCTTGTACAATCAAATAATAATAAAAATCAGATTGCATTTGATGAGTGTGGAATGATTTACTAGATACTTAACCCTTTGCAAAAGGTAGATACATCCACAAGTCGACTGTGAAACTGCGATCAAAGACGATACTCATGCATTCACGTCCAGGAGAAATTTACCCTAAAAGACGTTAGGCACGAATGCGCATTTTCATATGGAACGATTTTCATTGAATTTATTCGAATATTAGATGGCGCTAAATGTCCATTATAACATTTACAATGTATTTTGCTAATACCTTGGTTTAGGGGGGTCTTTATGAATCATCACTTCATCTAGAGTGGTAAAATGTGGTTTTGTAATATAAACAAATAGATCATTTCTCGCGTACTCTGTTATAATTGAGTATAGGTTCTCAATTTGATTTTAGTTTAATGATTGCATTGATGAATTATTGAAATGCAAGAGAGTATTTTTTTCAAGTTTGGGTTTTAGAGGAAAGTGCAGTAGTGAATTTATTAGGTTATTTCGGATAAAAGAATGTCTGGGTCAAGATGTTTTTTACATATGGAAGAATATACTCGCATGGTAATCGAACCGGATAGTTATGAAAGTATTGCAGATAGTGAAGATTCGTGGAATTTTGGTATTTCTGATAAGGCACGGACAGTTTTTATGAATTCAAAGATTGCAATGTTGGTCTGTGTGTGAATCCATGTTTTGAAATACATAATACATAAAAGTTAATTTAATATTAATAGTAACAACATATTAATTAGTAACAATGCTATTTTCTTCTTAAAAATTGTACATAATTTCTATTAGTTGTATAAAGTATTGAGTACAATCATTTGGATATTTTTCCTGAGTAACAAATAACCATTTTAATCAAGTTAATTAATCATTTTTAATCATTTAAATTTTTAATATTTAAATAAAAGATCATTTGTGTGGAACTTATATACCTAATGGAATTATATACCTAACTTATATACCTAATAAGTATTTCCTTTATTCCTGAAAAAAGTAGAATGCTATGTTGAATGAGTGACTTTTAGTGAATTTTTTTCAGGAGTTAGGCCTAGTGCAAAAAATGTGTTGTCCTTTGGCAACAGTTCGAAAGCGAACCGTGCTATCTTTTGGACCACAGCAGTTCCAGAATGCCGCCGTCCACAAAGGGTTAATACACTCGAGAAATGCATTTAGATATGTTTCAAGCATTTTTAAATATCAAATGTCAGAGATTCTTCAGTTTTCTGATTTCTAGCCTACATATAAACAGTTTAAAGCCCTTTTTAAAGGAAATTAATTTTTTTTTATTCTGTATTTCAGTGACGATATTATGTAAGTAATAGTTAACAAAACAAACAAATTTTCAAAGCTCCCATTTGAAACACATTACTGGAATCAGGTCCTTCAAATGCAATAACACATATATTTCTGCAATAATGGTAGATGCATTTTAAAGTAGGATGTATTTAATGTGATTTTTGTCACCGCATTAGGCTTAGTATCAAAAAGTGTCTGGGCCTGAAGTAACAAACTATTCTTGCTACACAATGTCTCACAGGAAAGTGTATTCCTTCACTCGCCAGTCATGAGCGGATTAAATAGGTAAAATAATATAGGTCATGCATTCACAAATCGGCAAAGCTAAGCAAAGAATATCATTATAAACTGATTAGAAGTAAAGAATAATTGTTTTCCACTAAGTTTTTTATTTACAGACATTTTTTATTATAGATGTAAGATAAATTACATCTTCAACACACGAAAAGTATACATATATTTTAAAATTCATGACAATTCATCTGTTAACAGTAATGGATTTCTTTCAAAGTCTGTTTAAAAGAGAATTTCTCATTCTTTCCAATGATGTTACATTGGAAACTCTGCGATAATAATTTTAGCCGCTAAGGAATCAATTTTTGTAAAAAATAGCTCACAATCAGGCTAAAATATAAAATAATTAATTCAAATTTTAAATTAATCTCACTGAGGTGCATCATCCCCTGTAATAAGATTCAGTTTTAGTTATGACATGGAGCACATAGAAATAGCAAAATGAATAAGTCAATAATTCTATAGGTATCCTTGATAAAGACTGTTTTTTTGTTTTTTTTGTAACAAATCTAACGTTTACATAAAAAGATACATAAACAATAGATCGATAATGACCATGCCACATTCTGAAGACAGATTTGGATAGATTCTAAATGCATGGCAATGGCAAAACACACATAAAGAACGGCACATTGGTTCCAATTAAAGTCAATGCAGAGATTCGTAGGCAAAGGAATCATGCCCTTCTGCAGCATGGTAACAAAGAAATAGAAATTTCATGGCACGCTATTGGTCGCCATAAAGGAAGAGTGCAGGAGATCAGATCGGCCAAAGCATGATGATTAAGGGCTGCTGCATTCTGATTGATGCTACTTGGCTGAGAATTTCAGCAAACTTGCAATTCTGCCATTTTTGTGCAAAAGTTCAATTTTTTTTATTATGTGTAGCAGTTTAGAACAACATTTTGAAATTGGTGCAAACTTTTCATCAATGGATAGAGTCAACTTATCTACATTAGTCTCATGCATATTTTCAAATTCAACTTTTTTAATATTAATGCAATTATAATACTCAAACACATTTAACAGTCAAAATCGCAAAAACCTGTCAGAAAGTGACATTCCCAAAAATAAGGAAGACACCCCTATTGCAGATAACAGTATCCATGAACCAGTTTTGTGTTTATTATGTGCTCATCAATATGGAATAACTGTTAACTGCAATGGCAGCAAGAAAACTTGCTATTTTCTGTAATTTTAAGAACTTCAGTGGGAACTAACAATTGCAGTCCTACCATGTAGCCGGCATAAATTTCATCCACAATTTAGCTCAGACTACACAAAGTTGCAAAGACCAAGTTCAAAATTACATTCAACAGTGATCGATTACTTTACAGACAAAAGTGCTTTGTGACAAAGATCATTTCCTATGGCAAAAGATATGCAATTGCAGTTGAAATGCAGCTAGTTTTTACATAAGAAATAAATAAAAAGTAAGACACGAGATGCAAAGGAAAACAAATAAATTTTCATAGTTACAGTTCGCATTTCATCTCCAGGTCGTGCCCTAAAAGTGTGCTCCCAGATTGCATACATAATACGTCCAATACCAAAAGATGGTTCAATAACAGCTGGAGTTATCTCCTCGACTGAAATAAAAATACATGAAAAATAAATCAATATATTTTCCTTTTAAAATTTTCTTTACCACTGTTATGTATATAGAAACATCAAGAAATGGTTTATTGATTTTCAACAAGATTGTTCAAGAAAAAAAATTCTGAATTCTTGAAGTACTTTTTTCCAAAATTAAAAAAAAAAAAATGTTACAAGAAATAGTCAATATATGTGAAATATGGTATGCTTATTACTAGTAACTACAATATATGTAAAAGAAAGACAGAGTCTAGATTATCATTTTATTAAAAATGTACATTATCTCAATATTGACACACATTAATATATTATAAATGGCATTTACCCAGTTTTAAATACAAAATTAATTGCATATCAAATGGCAATTTCTTTCACTTTCTAAACATGATTTTATACATTTTTCAAATCTCTCTCACACACACACACACACACACACAAAGAAAATACCTCCTTGTCAGATTTTGCAAAATAATAGGTTTTTTACTTTTATTAATCAAAATAAGTTTAATTGCACTAAATTTCATTTATATCATGCAATTTGTTCAGTATTAGTGCAATTTGTTCAGTAATGGTTAGCTTAAAAACACACTAGTATTTAAAGATACAAATATGTGGAAAATACCTAATTTAATATTCAAATAACAGAGCCTATTTTGTAAGGGATTCAAATTTTTATTTGCATTAAATTCAAGAGCAAACAGCATTGTTTGGTTTTTTATTTGCATTAATCTTAAAGAGTAAACAGCATTGTTTGGTAAGCTTTAAACCAAGAGACAAATTGTTATAACAGAGAAGTGGTAGGTGCTGCTTCCTTCCCTATTAAAACCTCCATGAGTCGAAGTTCTAAACAACTTCTATGGGAATTGTTGAGTTTTAATAATTTACATATGATTCAAATTAGCACATTTTTTTAATTATCATTCATATTCTTTAATAAACATTGTATTAATTCAAGTATTTATCAGTGGCGGCTCGTGAGCGAGGTGTAGAGGGAGGCGCTCATATATGTATTTATGTATAGATGGGGATATTTAAGTATAGAGGCATACTATAATATGTATTTCTGTATATTATAGTATCCCTCCTCAGTTTGTGCCAACTACGTCTTTTAGACTTCGAGTTCGTCGTTTGTCCGGCACTGATAAATTAGTTCCGGCGTTACCTCGAAATAACTGTATACCAAATTATTATTTTACTTGCGCTGATATGCATTTGCAAGTTTCCTTAAAATGAATAAGAGCCTATTGTAACCATGGAAATTATTTGAATGTATTTCTAAATAAATTTATATCAAATTTGTAAAAATTAAATACTCTCAGTCGTATGCATGTGCAGTATTTTATTATGATTAGCGCAATTGTTTGTACACCCAAAATGCACACAATTTCTCTCAGGTACACAATATGGCTAATAGTTTTGTACCTGATCATCCTTGTAACCCAAACAGTAACATAATTAGAGAGCGAATATCAACTAAATCTACGACCGTTTATATGTAGAAACGGAATAACTATTTTCATACAAGTTTAAGAATGAATTTGGAATTTACAGAAAGTTCTTATGCATTATGGTTTTCTCTATTCGTCTTTAAAATGATATGAGCGAGTTCTGCCTGCTAGTAATCACTATATATAGCAATCGGTTTCTATAGCAATAAGTAGTTAGCTCGCTGCCCGGGTTCAACAAAAGTGGATCAAAGTTTAGAGTGAGCAGATCGAGTGGGTCCATTGTAGAGTAGAAAATACAGTGTGAAAATTGCATCAAAAGCGGAGCAAGTGTCACTAAGATAGATAAAAATGTAAATATAAAAAAGAGGAGGGTCTCCCCTCTTCCACCACGGTTGTTTCATATTACATAATAACAGACGATGTTTGTGTGTCGACGTGTGTGTAAGGTCTGTAGCGGAAAATGTAAACATCGTACGGCCTTGAAATATCGTACACGGATATTTCAGGAACCAAGGCGATGCATTTTTTGTAAAACCGAAATATGAAATTGAGGCTACTTAAAGTAAAAGTTACGCCCAGAGGGTTAACATAATAAGGTTGTATATCTAAGTGATTGCCACCAGCAAATTCTAAATCGCTCAATTAGAAGGTGAAATAAGAAATTTGGCGGGGGGCCTAACCGAACTGAAAGTTGCGCCCAGGGAGCTGACACAATAAATATGTATATCCAGTTCACATGTACAAATGGTGCCGGGATTATAGCCACCAACGGAATCAAAATGGCTCAATTAAGAGCCGAGATGTGAAATTAGAAGGGAACTACTTAAAGTAAAAATTGCGCCCAGGGGATTGATATGAAAGATATGTATATTCAAATGGCACAAAGACTGTAGCTACCAGAAGATTCAAAATCGCTCAATTTAGGAACCGAGAAGTAAAACCGTGCGGGCTAGTTAAACTAAAAGTGACGCTCAGAGGGGTTTGAATAAAACAATATGCATGTCCAGACGATACGCATATAGATAGTGCAGAGACTATAGCTGCCAGTAGATTCAAAATCGCTTAATTAGGAAACGAGATGAGAAATTTTAGGACTACCTCAAGTGAAATTTACGCCTAGGGAGTATCGGATCAATATTGGACTTCAATGAAATTAGAAGCAAAACCAGGGGGATTGAATAGTCGCCGGTGAAGAGGGGGGGGGGGGGGGGAGATTTTAAGGAAAACAACGTCAGATCAAAGAATCAAGTATCAGGTTGAAAATTAATTTTTAACATTCTTTAACAAATATTTATATTTTTTTTCAATCTTTAATGTTAAATAGCTGAAAAAGTAAGACAGCTGAGTAAATCAAGAGACCCACCCCCTCAGACAACACATTTCTGAAAGTGTCACTAAAAATATCCACGGGCATGCCACAAATACAATTCTCGTGACTTTTAAGCAATTAAGAAGTCAAACGCATTGAAATTCATCACAAACAAAGCATGGAACTACCCCAAATCAAAAATAATCCCCTTTCCGAAGGACAGACAGAACCACCCTACATCAGAAATGTCCCCCCCCCCCCCCCCCCGTCCGGGCGCTTACGCAGCGAAATTAAACTGAGTGCTCCAAACAATGCATTTTTCTACCAAAAACGAAGAACGGAACCCCCAAAATACCATCAATAACCCCCACTTATTCAATTAAGTAAAAAGCACAAAATATATATCGAAACTTTTTTGAATTTCTATTTTCTATATCTAATACTACTAAACTATTTCTTCATGAACCAAAACTGAAAAAGCTAGGGGTCAATAGGATCAATAAAATAAATCAGAATTAGATACAGTAATTTACAGTAATAATTCTGTAATTATTATTCAGTAATTATTACAGTAATACAGTAATTTATTTTCAAATATTTATTTAAACATCCAAATTTATTATTTTAAAAAGAAGCGAGAGCGAGAACACTCATTTATCAAGAAAAATTCGAGGCCAAATTAGCGAAACTCAGCCAATTCGAGTCAGTCGTTCACAGTATTCGTGTCTTCTTGGCTTCTTTAGATGAGAGCCGCGATAACCCACGCGGCTCAGATCAGATTGGAATATTGCAATGTCTGTTTTTTTAACTGAAATTTCTATTGCCGTTGTATTCACATACCATTTTTTCTATCATCAGAGAGTCGATAACGGGACGCGGCTCTTCTTAAAATCCCTCGTCTTTCCCTATAATGCAGTATTTTTCCCTATACATTTAATATAGTATGAAAAGGGGATAAGAGATTTTTTTGAAAGTCAAAGCTTTAGTGCTGCCATCTAGTGACAATTTTATCATTTATTTCCAATAATTAGACTTTTAGTTGAAAGAAATTTCAGATAATTTCCATAAAAATTGTAATTAACCTATATAACTAAAGGAATTTGAAGTGCTTGATCAAGGGGGTCCGCGCGGCCCCGCGGCGCCCCTGAATAACCGCCCCTGGTATTTATGCAAGTATCTATTTACAGGATGAGTACACTTTCCTTAAAAAAATTTCAAGGACTTTCAAGTACCATGCAATTATTTTTCAAGGACATCATTTCTTCCATACGAGGTGCCATCCAAAATTTTCCGAATTGGTGCTGTATAACCGAAACGTTAAATAGTTACAAAGCACGCAGATTGATGGTAGTAGGTACTTGTTTTGTGAGCTAGTGTGCAAAATTCCTCGTGAATGAAGCAGTTCTAGCTAGTATAGACGCCATTTCGCTTGAAGTTATTTACACTGCATTGCAATTTTCATGATGGATGCAAAAAAAGAACAGCGTGCTTGTATTAAATTTTAGGAGGATCTTGCTAAAAGTGCAACAGAAACTGTGGAAATGATTTAACAAATGTTTGGTGAACAATTACTTAGTGTAAGTAGAACCCAAATTTTTGAATGGCACAAGCGTTTTAAAGCTGATTGAACATCAGTTGATGATGATGAACACACAGGAAGACCTTCAATGAGCATAACACCGGAAAACATCGACAAAATTCGACAGTTCATTCATGAAGTTCGAGGTCAGACCATTCCAGATCTGTGTGATAAAGTATTGGATATGGAACATGTTAGCGAATTCCTACTAAAGAATTGGGAATGTATCGCATCACTGCCAAATTTGTTCCCAGGTTGTTGACAACAGATCAAAAACAACACCAAATTGATGTTTGAGCAGAGCTTCAGCAGCTCGTTTTGGATGATGAAACCTTCATATCCAGAGTAATTACTGGCGATGAGAGTTGGATTTATGGGTATGACCCCGAAATTAAGCAACGATCTTCACAATGGAAAAGTCAAAGTTCACCAAGGCCAAAAAAATGTAGACAAGTGAGAAGCAATGTGAAGAACATGTTGTGTTTTTTGCTATTAAGGGAATTGTGCATAAAGAATTCATGCCGATGGGTCATACTGTCAATTCACAGTTCTACTGCGATGTTCTGATATGCCTTAATGAAGATGTCAAAAGGAAATGGCCAGAATTGTGGCGAGAAAAACACTGGTTTCTTCATCATGATAATGAGTCTGCCCACCTTTCATTCAACACACAACAGTTTTTGACCAAGAATTCGATGACCATCATCCCCCACCCACCTTACTCACCAGACTTAGCCCACTGCAACTTCTTTTTATTCCCCAAAATGAAATTAAAGCTAAAGGGTCATATTTTGATACCATTGAAGAAATTCAAACAGAATCGCAGGCGGTGCTTGATATGCTTACCGAAAAGACTTCCAGAAAGCCTTCCAGCAATGGCAAAAGAGCTGGGACCGATGTATAGCTGCAGGAGGAAGCTATTTTGAAGGTGACAGTGAACATTAATTGATATGGTTAGTTTTCAAATTTTTACAGCACCAATCTGGGAAATTTTGGATGGCACCTTGTATTACTAAGTTGTATGTGTTTCTGGGAGGAAAAATCATAGCAAACTAACATTACTGTTTACTGCTGAAGCTGTTGAGGAAATTTTTGGGAAAAAAAAACAATGTTGTTTAGGAAGATTTCAGTGACAGCGTAACTTCTAGGGAAATTTCTAGAGAAGCAGAACTTCTCAGAAAAAATACAATGCTGTGAATCTGCAGAAAACATTCAAACCTGCCCTTTTCAAGCACTTTTAAGGACTTCACCAAGAAAATAAGTACTTTCAAGGCCTTGAAAATGTTAATCTAAAATTAAAATACTTTCCCAATTTTCAAGCACCAATATGCACTTATATTTAGTATTGTATATCATAGTTATCAAATTGATTGCAAGATTTATAGGTATATTATATATATAAAAACAATAAAGTGTTCAATTGATCATCAATTATACCCCCTCCCCCTTACCGGCTGCCCATTTTGCTGCTCCATGTCCGCGAACGAGTCGGACGGCCTGAGCTTTCGACCCCCCCCCCCCTTTCGGAGACCATGGTTTCTCAGTTACTGCCACTCATCAGCTCCCATTCTTTTATCCAAAATAAACGAATAATTTCACTGCCTCTAAAACCCAAACAAAAAAAAAACACTCTTTTATATTCCTATGATTTACCAACGAAATCATTAAGCTGAAATCAAAATGAGAACCGGAACTCAATTATAAAATAGCTGATGCTATGAGAAGTGTTCTATTTGTTTATATTATAAAACCATGTTTCACCACTTCAAATGAAGAAATGATTAATTGGATCCTTCCTATGACAAGGCCAAGTATCTGCAAAATACATTGGAGTTGTTCGCATGGACATTTAACGCCATCTAGTAGATAAATAAAAGCGTTTGACATAAAAACGTGCGTATGTGGCACCCGTCTTTTAGGGTACAGTTTTCTCCACCACGAATGAGTGGTGTCCGTCCTTGAATGCAAGTTCGCAGCCGATGCATGGGCATGGCAACCGTTGCGAGAGGGTTAAGGAATAATTATACATAATTAAAAGAAAAGTTCAGCCTCGGTCCAATATTTAATGAATTATGGTAGCTAGCTATGTACTTCTTGCTCCACTGTATAGGAACCCCCAATGGTCCACACAATGGGACCAGGTGCCCCTATTTTTTTTAGGGGGGGAAGGAGGTAAGAAGAGGAATCCACTTCAATCTCTTCTTAAGAGAGGGGAAAAAGTCAATTATAAGTTGCTATTCAGTTGATTTTAAAGATACAGATATGTGGGGCTTTTTTATGATCTTGTTGCCTTAAAAATAAAAATTTTCTGATTGACCAAATTTGTCTAAGGGGGTTGTATAAAAATTTAAAAAAGTGTCACTTTTTGAAATTAATGGGAGGACTATTTCATTAACGTAGTCTTATTTCCTACCTTACTTTCAATATTTTTGCAATTTACATTGCCCACTTATCTCCAACTGGTAAAGAATTAAATTGCGTTTCAATTGTTATGCCGAGATTTGACAGCTCTAAATTTAATTAATAGTTCAAAATTTGATAATAGCTTAAAATTCGTTATTTTCCCCTTTCCCTTCAAAATTCTAAATTTATTTGTTGTTTTGGAATATTTCGGCGATTTATTTCCCCTTTAACGTAATTTGTTATCTTTTTAATGTTTTTATTATTCAAAATTGTGCGCAATGTGCCTTTAAACGTTAAATAATCTTTTGTTAATTCTCATAATCTGCGTCATCTCTCGTTTTCAGCTGTTAACTTAACTTCACTTCATTCATGAATCTGCGTAAAAAAAAGGCATTTTTTTAAACGAAATTTGGCTTTCCCTCGCTTATCAGTTAAAACACCTGCAAGTGGGGTGCCAGTAGGGTTGCCTCACGACATCCGGTGACCATGTGTCACCGCGTGGGTTCATGGTTGCTGTTTCGGAGAAGTGATCTTTTTCTGATTCTTGGCATAACAACGTTTTATTTCCGCAGTGTATGCGTAAGCGCTCGGCGCGAAGCGCAGGGTTTCACTCGCCAAGTTTGGCGTCTCCTGGGAAGGCAAGCGTGTTGCCGGACATTCGATTACTGACCAGCATTGTGAGAGGTGGTGTTTTATTTTGCCGGGAAGATCCGTGGAACGGGCCCCAATGCAAGGGCGCCCGTCTCCCGCGGTCGCCGTAAGGATGCTTTTAATCAAATTCCAAGCCAATTTATGCAGCTTGACCAAGATTTTGAAGTGTGCTTCTAATGAGGACATTGTGACTGTCGGGGTCCAAGTTAATGCTGGCATAGTTGCCTTTGTCTGAAAGGTGTATCATCGACCTCAACAGTTTTTCCTTAATCCTACATTTCCACCAAATCGCTACAGGCTCTTGCATGCCAGCGAATAATTCATATATTTTCTAAAACTTCATGTGCAGCGGTCTCCAAACTTCAGTGATATGTGTATCGTCATTCCAGTCATAAGTGCATCGTCATTCCACTCACGCAACTGTCCTTATTGCCGGCTCAAGTCATTCCAGTCATAAGTGCCTCTCTCCACATTTTTAGTGCTCCACAAGTATTTCTTCCAATAAATACTTCATTAAAATGATCTAGTGATGAGACTGTAGTGCTCCCTCTTCATATTTTTCTGTGTAGGCGCATAATTTCCTTGAACGATACAAATTTCACAGATGCTAAGGTCTATCTACAGTAGGACGATTATGTTTCCTTTTTTTGATTTAGTAATAAGTGAAATTTGTAAAGAAATACAAGACCAGTGCAGCCTTAAGCTTGAAGTTTATAAATTTGTATTTGTGATTTTGATCCGGTCATAGGGAACTGCAAGTGGCAATATATTGTTCTCTTACAAATCCAAGCTGTATTATTGAGTACATCAATAATTTGCTCTTTGTTATTTTTTTATTCTCAACATTTTGGGGGTGGACAGCCAGCTCCAGGCAGACCAAACTCTGGTCTTCAGACCAGAGTGGATTCTGTTCCTGGGTCATTTAAATTGAATTTTTAATGTATGCAATGTACTAAATTTAATAGATTTTAATTTTAATTAATGCAATGAACAACTTGCTACTCTACATTCAACTTAAATTATAAAGAATAGGATGATGTTTTTTTTTGTTGTTAATAAAAGTTAATTTTTAATTTAACAATTAGTGTTTGTGATTCTTTAGTTGTTGTTGGCTGTGCTATTTTTATCTATTTATTCATTTAAAGGTAAGTGGAATTTTTAGAGTTATATGATGTTGAAGTGTTTTAAAAGTGTTACACAGTTGAGCACAGACCAAGCAATAGTAATGGTTGAGTTAAAGTAAATAAAGAAACAAATTAAATAATAATTATAAGAGTAAACTTTATTGATAAAAAAATACTATACGATCACAGGTTAAATATGAATTTAATAATAACTTAAAGAATAATAAATTAATAATAAATAAAATATAAATAATATTAAAATAAATCTAGATAATGTAAATATAAATAAATAAGTATAAATAGTAAAATATAATTAAAGGTAAATTGTAATTAAGTAAATAAAGAGGTTTAATAATTGTAAGGGAAGGGAAAACCCTCATAACACAATCTTTTGGGGACACCCTGTATACTGTTTGTAGTAAACTTTTAAATGTCAACTATTCTAACGAAAATTGCCATTGTTTAATCTCGTTATTTTTGATAATTTGAATGCAAGTACAAAGAGAAATTTTATCATGATAGATACATTAAAAAACAGTCCTTACCATGCAGAGTTTTACTGCTGCGATTAACTGAAACCATTTCTTTGGTAATGGGAATCTTTTTATCTTCAACTGTAACATTGTATACCCTGAAATGAAAATGATATAGTTGCAATAATAAGTTCAATTAATACTATTACTTTAACCAAGCATACATATAACAGATTTCCAAATACTTTTTATAATCATTACAAAAATTTGAGGCATAGGCTGCTCGTTATTAGTCAGACACCTGTAATAGACTAATTGCCTTATTAGTTTGCATACAGTTTCACAAAACCTTCTAAAATAGAGTTGCATTCTTTCAACTTTATTTATTTATTTTTTTTTCCTGTTTCATTAACTCATGTCACAACTTAGAACACAGAGACTGTTGTTGTTGAGACCCAGACCGTCCGATCTACCAGAAAGGTGTAAGGTAACTGTTTGGACAGCCGGGAAGAGCCACCCAATTTAGACCGGAACCCAGTAGGGGAGGCATCCACAAGGACTGTACCCTCCTTCCCCTACCACCAACCTCTCGGAAGGGAATACAGAGACTGTGAAACTTGTCATTTATTTATTGAAAAATGTATTAAAACGTATTTGTGTATTAATAAAATACTAGCAAGAAATAGGCTTTGAATGGACTCGCATGTATGAAGTATACAAGCTGAGAAATATTTCAAATTAAGACTTAATTTGACACATAAATTATGAAATTGGAAGTATAAAAAAATTATTTCAATATTTGAAAATCTAATACAAGAACGCATATATGTATATATATATACATATATATATATATTCTTCTCATCCCCCTTTCCATTGTAGTGATATGTTACCTTCTATTTTTATCCTTAGTCTTTGTCTATAGTTACTCATTTGTAACAGATATGCTAGAGATGGGTTTTTTTGTTCATACAGTAGTTTATGCATAATTTACGATTAAAATCTTTCATTTTTATATATATATATATATATATATATATTGCTACTTCTATTACTACTAGTTGTTTCTTGTATATAGTTCATTTTGTTATGACTTTTGCTCTGCTACTGACTATTCATTTTATGCTAGTGTGTTGCTATTGCTTGGAGCTATGAACTTGTCAGGCCCAACTAGTGCCTTTTTTTTGCAATTCCTTGCCCCACTGCTATACATTCATTTATAAGATGAAATTGTTCCTATTGTGTGGCAAAATAAAGTTTATTTATTTATTATTATTATATTTAAATCTCATAACAAAATTCATTTCTCATCCTTAAAGATCTCAGATCATATTGAATGCAGTCTAGGGTATGTTGATCAAACTAAAAGAATCCATAAATTTCATATCAAGAAGCATATACGAGTCTAAATAAGATGTGTTTAAGTCTTCAATAGCTGAATATTTGTGGGACTGAATATTCATGTTTTTAATTTTTCAGATGCTAAAATCATTTTCTCAGCTGATACTACTATAGAAATGAACTTTTTGAAGGTTTGTTTCTTTATTTTTTCTCATTCAAACTGCCTTGTAAATAAACTATTATGCTCCCTTTATCCCTTCCATCTTGAAATCTCTTGTTTAATTGTTATTTGTTCCCCCCCCCCTTTTTTTTTTGGATAATGTTCGTTTATTTTACTTTACAAATTTTTCCTTCACCTTTCAGCAGCTTTTAGTCCCTAGTTATTTTCTATAGTCTTTTAACATTTGTTTTTACATATCCAATTTATGAAGTCAGCTCATATAGTACCGAAGCTAATTATTTTCTTCATTGAATTTTTTTTAAAGCAATAAATGAATAGAAATTAAAAAAAAATTATTTTTTTAATTTCAATTCATTTATTAATTGGTTTATTTTACAGTGGTTTGTTTGACTATTTTCATAGGTATTTGAGGAAGCCAGTTCATTCAACTTCCAGAACTGATTGCTTTCTTTATGTTACTACATTTTGATGGGCTTTCTTTACTCATCGGTATACCATGCTTATAGTCATATTTGCTCTATTATAATTTCATATTTTAAGTAAAACCATAACTCGATTTTGATATGCATTTTGCTACCCAGCTATTCTCATTTGATCTTTAATTATCCTCAATTGTATATCTCCTTGTAAGGTTCTTCCATGCTTTAATAGTTAAGAACTTGTCACATAGCTACGTCAATTAGACCAGTGTTTTTTAAACTTTTTTGGTTGCAACTCTATATAAAATTCAATAGGATAGCGAAACACAAATGAGAAAAGGTTCAATGTAGTCCAAATTATGCATTCAAATTTTATGCATTATTCTTTAATTATTAAGAAAATTTTCATCAAACTTTCACGTTGTAGAACCCCTGGAATATAATCGCATAACCCCCAAGTGAAGTACACTTTGCAAAGCACTGAATTAGATTATCTTGTTTGATATAATTAACTGTTGGGTGTGAAAAATCACAACATCTCCTTGACTTACAACTGGTTCGAGTGTCTTCATTCATTTTGACTTAGGTGATAACTCACATTGGTTTGGTAATGAAAGTTAATTTATTTTTTCTGGGTGGCAATGAAACATACTACCTATGTCAAGTGTTGTTGTTGAGATCCAGACCGTCCGACCTACCAGAAAGGACCTATGTCAAGTGTGGTCAAGTGTGTAATTCTCTAGCAACAGATGGCACTCTTGCTTTGATTGAAGTGGTTGTTTTGTCTTTTCATTTCGAAGACTGCTGCACTTGCCTCTCTTAATTAGCCATGATACCTTTTGCTGTGCTTATGAATTATTTTTTTCTTCAGTTTTTCTGCAGCCATTTGAGTGTAATTTGTTTTATATAATGGATATTTACTTCTAGGATGACTTTGGATTAAGTTTTGTTGTCTCCATAAGTTTCCAGCCAAACGTTCATCAACCAAACCAGAAAATGAGCTCTTAATTTCACTTTTTTCATTCATAAAAATAGTTGGTTGCACAAACAGCTGAAACAAATGGAATAGTGTTGCACTTTTCTTAGTATAATTGTTCAATTGCATATTCAAAGATGTTATAACACAAATTGCAAGAAACCAAAATGATATATCTATTGTTTTCCATTCTTTCATTAAATAGCAATTACAGGCTACGAGCATATCCTTAAATTATTAGCTCATTGTTTAATGCAGGTGCGTGCTTCCATGAATCTTTCTTTTAGAATATGATGCATGCACTTTGGTGAAATTTCTGATTTCTCCCATCATTAGTCAAAACTCTGTGTTGTTACTGATATACCTAATGATGACTTTTGATAAACTTTCTTCTCTGACTAGACTTAATAAATTTCAAAGGTTTTGGTACAAGTTTGCATGAGTCACAATTAATAAACTTGCACATGACTATAAGTTTATAGGCCCAAGAATGACTTTCCTCTGTATGCAGTATAAATTATTGCGTATCCTCTACTTAAAATTTGTTGCAAGTGCCATGTGTTTACATACTCAGCCAATTATGACTGGACGTTTGTTTCACCTTGACAATTGCTTAAAAACCTGTAGAACATACTTTTTCTTTCAAAAACTTTTAAGAGCAAGGAAAAAAAGATATCAGGTAATAAAGAAGAACATAATATACACATTTGTTATACCCATTAGATACCAATTCTTCTTGCGCTGCTGCTAACTCATCGTCGCTCAAACTTTTCAAAACTTTAATAATCTCTTTTGAGTCCTTTTTAAAAGATTTTCCTATGATTGCCATTTGAGGCTGCAGTTCCAAAACTTCAACTGTCTTCTGAGAAAGAATTAAGGAAAGATAATGGAACAATTTCAATAAACAAAATCATTTTATAACACCATTTCAAAAACAAAACAAGAAAGATCAATCATGCATACAGCATTGATTATGAAACACTTTCCAGCTGAAATGCAATTTTATTTACAATTTAAGCTGCTTCAAAAATTGCCATAGGCAAAATTAATCTTAACTTCACTGAAAAGGACAATGCTAGTTACACAAAATATTCAAATGACATCATCAAAAGTATAATTTGTGGAAATGTTTATGATGCTTTTGCAGTTAATATTACATCACAATTATAATATTTCATTATTATAGAAACTATGTTTGCTTATCTCATTTTAAATTAGTTCTATGACATATAACAAACTATGACAAACCATTTCATTTTATAAATTGTCTGCCTCTCTATGAATATCAATGAATATTTCATTCACATCACTTATATTTCAGATTCCAGAACTAATTAATTTTGCATAAAAAAAATTCAGCAATTCTTCTACAACTCACCTTATAATAACTTGATTTATATACATTCTATATGCTATAGTTTAGCGATAAAATTAGGCTTTGTTGTAGGAATAAAGATAGTTTAGTGATCATTTAAAATTTAAAATATTGAAATTGCGTTGACACAAAATTTAGATACATAATAAATATGCAAAAATAAAGCAGTTTTATATCAGATGCAACACTAAATATTTAAACTATCTTTAAAAATCTACAGAAAAAACACACAGTGGAAAAAAATGGAAGCCACATTTTATTTTGCAATGAGTTATGTGATCTTTTCATATAATATGGGTATTATTATTTTAAATTTTTATTTAAAAAACTACCCAACATATTTTGCTGAAATTCTTTTACACATTTTTTGTGATAATTTGAATATTTCCTAAAATTTTTAAAGCAATTTATGAATTTTAACTCCTTGCTTAAAATATATTCAAAAATTAAGTCCCATATGGTTTAATATATTTCATTTTTTCAATCGGGGTTAAATCCAAAACTAATTGGGTGATATTATTCATTTACACTCCCATATATCCCATAGACCGTCTTAACAACATACTAAAATGCCATTTCAATAAAGCCATTTTTACAACAGTTATTGTGCAAATGGATAGACAGACAGAATGACCCAAGAGATAAACACTTTTCAACTACATTGAAAAGTGTAAAAATGCTTTTAAATAATTCTATATACCTACCCAGCATAGGCGCCAACTTGAAAAATTATTGGGGATTCCGAAAATTTGAGATCAAATGACCCAAGCATTTTAAAAAGGATTTAAGTCTAATTTAAATTTTCTGGCACAATAAAATGCCTGAAATGATTAAATAAAGCAATTATAGTTAAGTACAAAAAACCATTTATTTTCTCTAGATAATTATTTTTTTCATTTTTTTTTTTTTTGCTTTTGTAGGCACAATATTGTTATGTACAATATATAGATACTGTGAGAATATCCAATTCAATTATTTTTATAAAAGTAACAAAAAAATGTAAAATGTATTTTTTAGGTCTTTTTACCAATGTTAAAAATGTAAACAAATTTCTCTTTAAATCATTTCCGAGTTAAAATCTTGTATCCAGAATACAATAAACAGTCTGAGGGGTACATTTCTATACACACTTATGGTAGTAAATGGGAAATGAATAATGAAAACTTATGATAATGAAAAGAATGGATAGCAAAATTTATGTATATATGTGTACATTTCCCCACTAAATACATGCAAAAGCATTAGGGAGGTAACAGGAACCCACAACAAAACTATTGTGGGTTCAAAAAGTGCCTCGAGCCCACGAAGTCGGCGCCTCTGCTACCCAGTGAAGTAAAAAGAGGGCTCACAAGACTCGATCTCAAAAAGTAACACTACAATTGAAGGTAGTTAGAACAGCATTCAAGATCAAACTTGCTCCTTGGTCAGAAGCAAGTTTGAACTTGAATGGTGTTCTAAGGCTTCTTCCTAGCTTAGGTTCTTGCTTCTTCCTAGCATGGGAAATATTTCCTTTGTTAGGAAGAAAATAAAAGGACCCCTTCTATAGTTCTTTAGTACACCACAAAGGGTACCTGGACTTACAGTCAGAAAATTCATGCAGCAAGGGAATTCAGGGGGAGGACCTGAAAATTTGAATATCCACTCCATTTGAAACTTGAGATAGTATATGTAAAATCAATATACTATACTCTCAAGCAGTAGTAAAAAAATATTTGCTCCCAGGCTACTACAGAAAAGTGAAACACTTCAAAAGCTGTACTAAAAATCATAAATATACACAATGCTGTAAGCTTTTTATATATTGATTAAATATATAAATATACAGCTTTTTTTTGCCAATTATTTCCTTAGACATTGAATATTGGATGCTGATAACTGAATTTTATCAAGTTTGAGCCATTATCTTTATGCAGTACTCTCATCTGGCAGGTCCCGTGAGGCAAGCTACAAGAAACTAAAAGTTCTCACCTCCATGCTAAAGGTTAAAACTGGAAGTTGAATAAATTTCATATCTACTGGCCATCCTTATTAATTAAGAGGCAATTTTAAGAATGAGATGTTTGGAACAAAGAATGGAACACTCAAGCAACATAATAGTTGCATTTCTTGAAATTCTGTAGGAGAAAGACATTAGAAAGATAAGTTTTAAGCTGTTGTGTATGAACTTTCTTTTTAACGGCTACTGATGAACATCCGAACAAGTATGCATGGAAAATAATATAAATTAAAATATAGTTGTATATATTATAACAGTATCATAAAAAGTATTATTTGCAAATAAAAGGATACTGGTTCTGCAAGGGGTGCTTCTGCACTTAATCGTACACCAGTAGCTTGTGTATGTTGATGAAGATCGTAGCAGGACCGATCAGCACAACCAACACATTCGATCCATCCCTAATAGGAAAAGAAATATTTGTAGTTAGCATCCAAGAAAAAAAATTGCACTAATAATAATA
The DNA here is from genome assembly GCA_951213105.1 of Amaurobius ferox. Taxonomy (NCBI): domain Eukaryota; kingdom Metazoa; phylum Arthropoda; class Arachnida; order Araneae; family Amaurobiidae; genus Amaurobius; species Amaurobius ferox. The sequence continues at coordinate 5,674,636 of OX578135.1, read as the reverse complement.
AATATTGAAATACTTTTGTTTCGGCAATAATTAAGAAGAATCTCATCATTGTATCCTTTGCATGACATGAGTTAAAATATCGCTAGGAGATAATTGTGTTGACCAGGGAAGTTTCATACTTTCTGCTAAGTAACGGGAAAATTTAGGATGAGGTCAACAATTGGACTCACAGATTTTGATGGATTTACATGAACCCTGAATATGAATCAATGACTTTTTCAATGATGTCTGTGCATCTGAGAGTATGATATCATTCAAACAAATTGATTAGATCAAATCAAATGAAATTTGGTACGATATTTCATTTGTTAAATGTAAGAAACCTAATAACATTCTGAAAAATTAAACATGGGAAAGATCCCTGATCCCAGGTTTTTTAGCTTTGTTTTTGAAAATTGAAAAAAATATTACAAAAAAATGTTAAATGAATAGTCATTCCATATGTAACTTTTTTAAGTGTATGTCACAATTTATAGGATGCTAACATGCAGTTTTTGTAAGATTCCTGGAAGAAATAATCAAAGCTAAAATTTTGGTGAGTCTAAAGTCTTGTGTAAAGCAATCTATGGATTAAAAATCTGTGGAAAACTTTATATAAAGCATAAACTTTGCATATGTATAAAAATAAAGCAAGATAGGAAAGAACGGTAGAACCATTTAAAAGAAAATTTGAAGAAATCTGGCTTTACTGCTATTTATCTAATTACCCCAAAACAACATGGGAATGGAAATGTAAAGTGATACTATTACGATAAATCATAATACCTTTTGTAATTCTTTAATTTTCACCACTTTTAGCATTTATATTTTCTAACTTTAATTAATTTTGGTTTACCTTATTCAAAGTTGTTTTAATTTTTACTTTCAAGATTAATTAATTTGCCCCATTTACTTAATTTAATCGTACATGGCTATTAATCAAAATTACGCTTTATTTCTTCCACAACTTGCCGTGAATCAATTCATGCTTTTGACCTCATCATGTTTTACAGCTGGTATCCTAGTGCACTTCATCGGTAGTTGGCCACTTTTCATTTCTGCTTGAAAGGGAAGTGGAATGTGGAAGACCCAGGCCGTCCGACTCATCCGAGGATTTGAGTAGCTGGTTGGACGACCGGGAAAGGAAGCTAGCAGGTGCCGACTTCCAAGGACAGCAACCGCTCTGGAGGTTTATTAAAAATCCAGTTTTTTAAAGTTTAAGAATAAATTCGTAAGACAGACAGTTTTACAGACAAGAAATACGGACATAACGAAGACAGGTACTGTAAACAGACACAAATATGGACACGAAACATTCAGGAAAACATCAAGGATAATAATAATGAGACATTGCACAACATGATATAGATGATGAAGTAAATACAAAATGACATGGGAGGTTGATAATAAAAGATGAAAGTGTTTTCAATTTAACAGTAGTGTTATCAGTTATCATATTTACAATTTAATATATACAAGTTTGTACAAACAAAACCAGGAAAAGGGGAACAGCAGAGGAATCTTCATTGATCAGGAAAGTTAAAAGCAGTAAAGCCCGACGAACTTGTCAATTTACTTTATTGGAAATGTCTCTTGCAATGAGGACACAGTTCTTAAGATAAAAAATGGATTGACTGTTGCGGCTGACACTGGAAAACCAAGCCGCTTCATTTCCAGGAGCAGGTTTAGAAAGATGAAATTTCTTAGTTAAGGGGCAAGAGAAAACAAAGTGATCTACGTCGCCAAAAGAGTTGCATAAGCAGTTCGAGGATTTTTTATGTTTAAAATAGTATAAATAATCAAGAAAAGGACCATGACCAGTTAAAAAATAGATTAAGTATTTATTATGAATTTGGGTATTTACGTTAACTTTGGGGAGATAATTTAGAATTCTGGCTGGGTCATGAGTCCTAGGGGAGATATATTCATTAAGATACTTTTGCCAGTTTTGAAGTAAGAGATTTTTGCAAAAATTAGTTAAACGAGAATAGGGGAGAGGAACTGAAAAAGGGAAACCGGAGGAGGATGCTTCTTTAGCGTGGAAGTCCGCGACTTCATTTCCCAGAATGTCAGCATGGGCCTTGACCCAAATAAGATTAAAAAGGTGTTTAGAGCGAGAAGCAGAGTTTTTGATAGAGTTAATGTAGTTAGATTTGTTTTTAATTGATTTAAAGACCAGGATTGATGAAAGGCTATCCGAAAAAATATTTATTTTGGAGAAGTTATCAGTTGCCCAGTCAATGGCAAAGTTAATGGCCGCGATTTCTGCCTGAAAAACTGTGTTCCCATTGTCAAGTTTGAATTTAAAAACTTCTTCTAATTTATCATGATTAAATAAACAAGCAGAAAAGCCAACATTTTCATCAAGTTTGGAGCCGTCGGTATAAAAATTTAGATGGGAGAAAGAGGAAGGATTAAGGGGTTTAAGGATGACAATGCGGTTTGAGGGGGAAGAATTAGAGAGAGGACGATTAAAGTCGAAAGAAGAGGGGGAGGGAAGGGAAGGATCAGAGAACGAATTGATACGAAGTTTCCAAAAAAGGAATTTTTTGTGAAGAATATCAATTAAAATGTGAACAGGGGGAATACCGGTAATGGAGAAAAGAGAAATGCTCGAGGTTGTTCTAAATCCGGCAGAGATTTTAAGAAGAAATATCCGTTGTAAAGAAATAAGGTTATTGATTTGAGCCCTAGTGAGAGATCCCCCCCAGATGCCTGACCCGAAAGTAATAATTTTTTCAATAACAGACAGGTACCAGATTTTAAGAAAAGATTTGTTGACCCCCCAGTTGCCCCCCGAAAGTTTCCCAAAAGTAGAAGCAAGCCTAAAGCATTTCTCTTTTAGGTAAAATATATGGGCGCTCCATTTTAAATTATCATCGATGATAAGACCAAGGAATTTAAGGCTTCTACTAAGTTTAATGGGAGAGTTTTGGATTTTGATAGAGGGATTAATTTTCCTTTTTGATCTAGTTTTATTAAAAATGATGCAGTTGGACTTTTCCGCGGAGACCTCAAGTTTAAGAGAGGAAAGGGAGTTTGCAATAGAATTTAATATTGAATTGGTCTTGCGACCAAGAGTAATGATGGAGTTTGAATAGGTAACCACTGCGAGATCATCCGCGAAGGCCTGTAAGTAATATTCATCATTGTTAAGGGAAAGAATTTTATTAAAATAAATATTCCATAGTATGGGGGAAATGACGGAGCCCTGAGGGGCACCTTTAGAAATAAATTTTGAAAAAGTAAAATTGTCCTCTATAAAATTAATTGTTCTTGAGCTGAGATATGAATAAATGAAGGATCTGAAAGTAGAGGGGAGATTAATTGAGTCAAAGGGAAGTGTTATGTTTGAATCGCCTAATTTTGATCTTACCCCTTTGGTGACACATGCCTTGGAACTCTTCTAAAATTTGAATTGGAGGGTCTTTTCGCATTTTTTTTTACCAGTTGCTCTTGTGATACGAATAGAACAACATCGAATTAAGCCAGTGAGAGCTGCCATTGTCTTAACAAAAATAGGTGTGCTCCCAGCCATTTTTATGTTCGATGAAGTTCAAATGCCCTGCTGATGATGACATCCAAATAACACTTGGATGCTTCTGTTGCAATTCAATTGATGAATATCTAGACAATTGGTTATTATGATAACCCCTATTTATTTTTGATTACTTAAAAGATGTTTCCCTAAGAGAGATTAAAATCTTCCACCTCTTTACCAATGTTGATTCAAATAAAAGGTTTGAACATTCTCATTATGATTATTCACTTAAAATTTATGTCATTAACTATGCTTCAGAGTAATAAATTAGTCGCTTCCCAAAAGGAGATAGTCAGCTAAAATGACTCTACTAGTTTTCTTTTGTTGAACATGACCTTGACCCAACTGTTAGATTTGCATAATTTCTCTTCTGAGAAGGAATTGGTATGCAGAAAAATACTCTGCTAATTAATAAAAAAAATTACCTGGTTATCTGATAAAATTAAATAGTGATATTGAAGTAAAATATGTATATTATCTACCTATGTATATATATATATATGGTATATATATAAGGTATGTATATATATATATGGTGTATATATAAGGTGTATATATATATATATATATATATTATCTATCTCATTCTTCAGAAACATGCATATTTCGTGGTCATTTTGATTAAATACTTGGACGTGACAAAGAATTTTTTTTTAATGAACAATCAATTTAGGCCTAGTACTTATCCATGTGTATAGCTTTAATGCTCGGATTTTATTTGATTTTCTATTATCGAATCCACTCCATTGATATTTGTTGATTATCTTCAGCTTGATGACTAGAAATTTGCATTTTATTTTCCACATGATTGATGATTCTCTATTTAATACTTCTTTTTATTATATAGGCATGTTTTAAAGTTAGGTTTTTTGAGTTACAACTTTTCTCTATTCTATCATTGGATTTTCAAATTATTATATATATATATATATATATATATATAAGGTATGTATGCATGTAGGTGTATATATGTATATTTGCCATTTGTTCTCTGAATAGGATATACTATACACATCATCTACAGTTAAGAGTAACTTTATGAGAGAATTTTATATTTGAAAGATCAATTGATTAGTCTACACAAATCGAATCTCTATAAATCATTTTAAGAAGATTTGTATCAAACTAGGTCATGGAAGTGATACTAACGATAGTAGTGATGCTGAGATTTGAAATTGTTCTTAAGATGTTGGAAAAATAACTTTTTTGTATACAACTCGTAATAATCCTAAAAATTTTAGTGCATGCAAACAAATTGCATAAGTGGAAAATATTTTCACAATTTAACGAGATATACCAAGGTTCGCATACAAATGCAATATTTTATGATACTGCCTTTCATTTCATTAATAATGTGTTCAAAAAACAACTTTTATGTATATAACTTGTAATAACCATAAAAATTTTAGTGCATGTAAACAGACTGCATAAGGGAAAATATTTTCACAATTTAATGAGATAGATATACTGAGGATATTGTACAAATACTGTTTCTTGATACAAATGCTGTTTTTCATGATAAAAATTTATTTAAAAAACAACTTTTATATATACAACTTGTAATAATTATAAAAATTTTAGTGAATGTAAACAGATTACAAGAATAGGGGTGATCCAATATCGAATCTCACCAATATATCGGTATATTCCCGATAAACCGATACTTGAGAACCGATAACCCGACAGATTTGATATTTATTTTTCTTCTTTTTATTATACTTCAATATTGAGAAAATGGGCTTTCTTTAACTACCTTTCGTCCTGAAACAGCACGATGTGTAGAAAGACGATAAAATATGGAAATATCTCACTAGACTAAAAGGTAGACACTGAAGTCTGTCGGATTTTGTGTATCTGCATGAAATTGCAACTCTTAAAGTCAAAGGTCATTCAGAGCAACATTCAAATGTTTATAGTCAATGGTTCCCCCCCCCCCCCCCCATCTAGTATTTATTTATCTTTAGCATGGTATGGCGATCTTTAACTCTTGATACATCTCCTTTGAAAATGAAATCCCTTTTTAAAACTAAGTCGGCCAAAAACCAGCCACAACAAACATTCCTAATCGGATGTATAGTACAAATATTATATTTGGTGTATCCAGTTGAAAACAGAGTTGCAAAATTGTGCAACATTTCTGTTAATCGGGCTACTTTTAATACTTTTACTTTTTACGAACCCTTATTGCAACATTTTGAAATATAAAATAACTAAAATACTAAAAAAATAATGTTGAGGTGCACCTTTCGGGGTCCCACAGTACCTGTGTACCAAATTTCATGGCTGTACAACATTTATATTTCCTGCTACAAACTTCACACGCAGATACATACATCTTCCATTATTATGTAAGAAGGTCGAAGGAGACTTGTAAAAGTGCATACAAGGGTTATTTTTCATGTATGCCCAGAAATGTTTCTAAAAGGGAGCAGAAACTGGCAATTTGATGCACAGATGGTTCAAATGAAGTAGTGTAATTGGCAGAAAATTCTAAAAATCCAAAATTATTCTATAGGAAGGTTAGGGAGGGGATGATTTTATTTTCCATATCTGGTTTATATTTGATTAAATCTTGCTATTGCAATGAATATGAATAACCATTGTTATACGGAAGTTAAAATACAGAGTTCAATATTCAGCCTTGTTATCCTACTATTTTCTTTACTTATTTGATTTGCATCTTTTCCTGTAAAATTTACTTTACATTAACTGCATCAAAAGTGAAAAAGAAAAACAACTCCTATAATCTCTCCAAAAAAAAATTAATAAGGCAAAAAGAGAGATGGAAAAATCATAAATGATGTGTTCTTTCATCTGTCTGATAAATTGCAAGTATCTTTTTCTTTATGAAAATGTTGTTCAATGTTTCATTGTTTGGTGTTAATTTGAGTTAAAAAGTTCTGAAATTTTGAAATCATTATGCATTTTAGCCCTAAAACCAATATTTCCAAATATAATTATTTGGACTGGGATTCCATGATTTTCCTCATTTCTGAAAACGTTGTTTTCACCAAGTATTTAGTTATAGTCAAAATAAAACAGAGCAGGAGCAAGAGTTGTCAATTATAATGGCTGTGATTAACGATTTCATTTCGTGTTTGTGGTAACATTGGGATTAAGGTTAGGTGTGGGGTTAATATATATATATATATATATATATATATATATATATATATATATATATATATATATATATATATATATATATATATATATATATATATATCATATATTATATATATATATACCTCAATATAGAAATTATTTCCCAATTATTATTTTTACCTTATATAAAAAAATATAGTACAGAGAAAATATTTTTTTAATGAAATTCAATTTCAATATTTTGATGCAAATTTTAGGGCCTTCTTGAATATGTTTTGACTACTTTTAACATGATGTCCATTTGTGGTTTAAGTTCTTGTGTATATGATAGTTGCCACAAATATTAATGGATTGCCATGAAACTTTGTTAATGAAAAATGTATAACTTGATAGAATTCTTTGAAATTTGGGCAAAAATGTATTCAAAATCTTATATATTTTTAACATGGCCGCATAAGACAAAATTTGATAAAATCGTGCATAAAAGGGTTTATTTATAGCTCAATAATCACAAAACTGTTTGTTTAAATCATTGTTGCGAAACATAGCCACGATATAATTTTTATGTTAATGGCATCATTAATCACACCTGGAGGGGGGGAGAGTTATCTGCCTGAAATACTAGTAAGAGTATGATCCCTGTATAGCTCAAGTGATTGAGTGTCAGCAATCAAAGCAGCAAGTTTACAGGTAGGTTTTTTTGCAATTTAAGTCCATGTTGGAACAGTAGTTCAATGTTTCAATCTGTGCGTATTAATGTAAATTGTTTATTGTTTCATGATCATTCTTTTACTCTGATTTTCAGAAGAGCATATAAAATATTTATTAATTAACATGTGTATCATAAATTTTTTGTTTTTAATATTTTCGAAGGTGGCCAGTTATAAATTATGGCAGAAAAAAGTTTTATACAACAATTACAAATTTGTTATATATTATAATAGCAATCTAATCAATATTGGTATTGGTTCATATCGGTTCTTTGGTAATCCGATAGTATTGGTTATTTGATATCAGTTCTTTTTAGTTTCATGACATCCCTATATAAAAGTGAGTGAAAAGTAATCATTGGTCATTTCCCTCGTGACATGAAAGAAATGGTCACATGTGAGTGCCAATTTCATGGGCAAGCAGATACCATTGAAATGTAAGATTGGAAAAACTTCAATCTTTAAATTTGCCACTGATTTGATAACTTTTTCTGTTGTCTTTCTTTGTCACTGATTTGATAACTTTCTAATTTCTGAGTCCTATAGACACCCTGCTTATGGAAGAGAAATTTTGGAATATGCAATGAAAATACTTTTTTACCTGGAGATGAAGAAAATTCCTCATACAAAATGCAAAAATACTCAAGAAAGTAAAAACCAACACAAAAGCGAAGTTCACGGATCTGCAAAAGAATCTCATGCCTACCGAGTATAAAATTCTGTTTCTTGGTCAAATTGAAATGAATAGGTGGATCAGTGAGGAGCTATGACACACGGACAGGGCTTTTCCCGGACGTCCATTTTGCTACTCATGTGTTCGGACGAGTCGGTCGTTCTGGGCTTTCGACACGGACAGGGCTGGCCACTCAAATTCCTGCTGTAAGCCTCAGGGCCAGCCGAGTGGTCTGGGCCTTCAACACGGACAGGGCTCATATGAAGATTTTAAGATTGGCAGCAAATACTACTGTGAGCTTTTATGAACTAGCAGCAAAAATTATTTAGTTTATGGTAATCGTAGCCATTAAAAATGAATTTGAAATTTAAGTGCAAATTTTTTACACACACACACACAAAAGGGAAAAAATAATTAATTTGTTCATATGTTTCTTAATTTTGGAATGGTTTCCAGCATTGTACTTTTTAATTATTTCCTTCAAAATAAATATCACTGTTATAACTTCTGGGTTTGGCATATGCTTTTACCAGTTCAAGATAACTGCCATAAAACCTGCATCTTATTTTTAGCTTTTCTACAAAATCACAAAGTTATAAATTCTTATAACAAAGCCTGCCATGAGAACCACTGACTGTGGCAGTTTTATGGTAGCTCATGGCATCTGCATGGTTACAGCAACTTATTCCGAGCCCAGATTAACATTACACTTACATTAGCTATATTTACTTGAATAATAAGATTGTGAATCTCACAGATAAGACCAGACACAGAAACAATGGTCAAAAGTGCACAATACAAAGTGTATAGTACAATTAAAATTAGAGTACAGAAAACATTGAAATACATACATAAGAGGTTTTAATTTCTGCATCCCAGCAATCTGTAGCATAATGCGCCATTTCATTTGACATATGTTGCCGGAAACGAAGCTTGTCAGACCTGACACCAATAGCTACAAGAAATTGATAGATTCTACCAATGAAATATCCAAGTGTTTCATTGGCAATTATACCCTGAAAAGAATAATTTGCCAATTACTGGTACATTAATATTGCTTGTAACTTTAAATACTTTATACCATAAAATGAAAAGAATGAAATTTCTAAATATTTTCAAAATGAAAGTGTATACAAGATTTCCTATCTAAAGTGCACGATTATGAATAAACTATAAATGTAACTGCAAACTATAAATTAATAAATGTAAAAACTATTATAATATACAGGGTGTCCAGTGCTATTGGTACCCAATGGCTATTTCCTCAACAGTTAGTCACAGAGATACACTTCCAATTGCAAAAATGTTTTAAATTTTAATATCTATTATCTTAGAAACTGTTTAAATCAATAAATGCATTTCTGAAAGAAATACAAAATAAAAATTTTTACACAGTCCCCCGGTCCTACCAATTATATTTAGAAAAATCATCCTCATATAATTTTATGCAAAATAAATTTAAAAAAAAATCATCCTTTTACGGCCAAAATTGACCAACTTATAGCTGTTTAAAGTTGGAGCACTTTTTGTGCTAAGAAATGGTCAATGCAGTCCCTGATTGGTTGGTTGCCTGAAGAAATGGTCAATACGGTCCCTGATTGGTTGGTTGCCTGAAACGGGACATTTTTATGCGTGAGAAAGCAACGTAAGTCATAAAGTTTAATGCTTCATAACTCGGTGAATTTCGGTTGTAAAAGGAAGATTTTTTTTTTAATTTTACATGAAATTGTATGAGGATGATTTTCCTAAATATAATCGGTAGGACCGGGGACCGTATAAAAAATTATATTTTGTATTTTGTTCAGAAATGTATTTATTGATTTAAACTGTTTCTAAGATAATAGATTTTAAAATTTAAAACATTTTTTAAATTGGAAGTATATCTCTGTGACTAAAGGTTGAGGAAATAGACATTGAGCACCGATAGCACTGGACACCCTGTATAATACACAGCTCAAACTCGTTTAAAACACGCCAAGAAAAGTTTTCCCATTTAAAATGTATTTATTTTAGCATCTTGTTATCTAATTACACTGTAATATTTCCTGTCTAAGGCAGCTTAGGTGATTCACCCATTTAAAAAGCTTATTTTTTATTACACTCATTATATCAAGTTCTTTAGAGCAATTTGCCAGCAAATGACTGTGTGGGGGCAACATTGTGTCACTCACTGCTACAAAAGACACCTTCGGTTATTACCTCGGCTCCAGAGAATTCTTTTGGGCCTGATGGCATGGTGCAGAAGCAGCAATCTAAAGGTTCAGAGTTTGAACTTATCCCTCTCCATTGGGGATCAGAGCTCCCCCCCCCCCCACACACACACACACACAACTGATTCATTTACTTTTTCAAACAGTGAATGTTACACTCAATATTTTCATGTTTTTCAACAGTCACTCTATATTTTGCACACATTTTTTTTCATTCTAGTTAAGAAGCTTAAACCACTAAAGAGCCCATTTAATGCCTTGCAAATGCAAAGAAAGAATATAATACAAAAGAAGCCAAAATATGGCACACCCAGGCCCATTCTCAGGTAAAAGTAAACTGAACACTTTTAGTATACAGGGTGGTTTAATATAGTTGACATCATTTTTCAAGCTTTGCCAATTGCTCTTGGATACATACCTACAGTTGGAAAGTTAGTTAGTTAAAAAAAAAATTATTTTATATATTTTTTTCTAGTGGGTAAAAATAGGGGTCTTATTTTTATAGGGTCCTTTAAGAAAAAAAAAATAATTAGAAAAAAATTGCCCTGTACAGTAACTAGTCTAAAGAAAAAAAAATCCCACTACAATTATCTATATAAATTAAACTGGCTGAGTGAGGAGGTTATGTATCAAATTGATCGAGCACTCCCACTTTAGCTAGAGTTTTGGTTTGGGTGTCATTCAATCCATCTGAGCTGCAAGACAAGGGGAAAATCTAACATTTCAAAAATTTGAATGGTATAAAGAAGAAAAAAAAAAAAAAAAAAAAAGGAAAGTAGTAATAATAATAAAAATAAAAAACCACTTAGGACTTTGTTGCTTAGAAAATAAGGGAAAAAATATTCAATATCACTGATTTTGATTTATTATTTTAAAGAATTATTTTTTTTCATTTTTATGTAAACTATAAAGAAATGAAAGTTCTGTTTATCTAATTTGAGATTCTATCAAGAATAAAATCGATGGAAAAGAGTGCTTTACTATTAAAAAAAAATTTAATCAATACATGTGAAATCACACTTAAAACACATTCATTGTTTTACAAAAATATTAATTAATAATGAAATATACTACGAAGAAATGAATGGTGTGCATTTTTTAATTCACATAATTTGAAACTAAACATTTAAGTGAAAAGGATGTTTCAATGTTCTATGGGAATAAATTTCATACAAATCACATTCATTTGAAACAGTATCCATCAATAAAATGAAGACAATACAATTTAGTGTTGTTGCTAGGTTCATACATAGAAGAAACAAGTTAGCGGCAGAAAGTTCGATGAAAATTTTCATTGACAGAGAATTTTTATTGAAAAATCCTTAACTTTAGAGAATTTTAAAATAACTTGTAAAAATTGTGAGGTTCTCATTAAAATCAGGAAACAGTAAGAAATCATAAAGAAACAGGAGTTTTCTGGAAAAACTAATAGAGTTTACCAAAGTTTATGTTATAGATATTTTTAAACAGGGACTGTCTCTTGTCAAAAACAAGTAAAATACACACTATCTGAAATAAGCTTCTTTAAAATTTCACTTAATCCTAACAGGCCTTAGTTGCAAATATTTTGGACTAGCAGAGTCCTATTACATAGGGAAAAAAAAAGATTTGTGAGCAGAGATTAAGTGTGGCACCATGGGGGGGGGGGGGGGGTGTTCACTAGTGAGACTAAGGTACTGGCAAGGCACTTACTTCTTTTACAGCTTCACCGATGGTTTTTAAAGAGGCTGGTTGTCCATCCATTTGGTTACATGCAGAGTACAGTGACAAGCTCAAATTCCTTACTTTTGAAAATTTTGGGTGGTCCTTACAGCGTGGATCCACAAAATGCTCAATTTCAGCCATTGTAAATTCTCTGAAACAATTGATTTTATATTAATATATTGCTATAACTAGAATAAACATGTACAATTTTATGTATCTAAATATGGGGCAAAATAGGCAATGCCCATTGACCAAACTCTTCTTCGGTAATTTAAGTCAAGTAATGCCCAAGAAGTTAAGCAAAGCTATATATTATTCAGTTTTTCTCATTTTGGAATATTATTTACTCAGATATGGCTATGCTACTAAATGATTTTCAGGGCTTAATATTTTTCAGGAGCCTTTTTCAATGTTGTTTGCATCATTATAATTCAAATGGCATTCATTAATATTAAAAATCAGTTTGAGGACCTCTAAAATTTAGGCTGTCCCGAATCCAGGCCCAGCTAGGTTTTTCACTACTCTTCCCTCCAGAAAGTCCTGCACAAAAGATAATCTCTTTTGGCAATTGGTTTTATCTATCTTTTGTCTGATAAAATCTCTTTTCCTGTGATTTTAGCTTTGGTTGGGGTAATGAGTATTAAAGCAGGGCATTTCACAATGCTGTTATTAATATTTCAGAGCTGAAATTATAATTTTCTTAATAACCCATAATTTTGTCTAGTGTTTTGGGGAAACAAAAATTATGTTTTCATCTCAAAAAATGGAAAAATGTCCTCATTCTTAAGAAATCTCCTTAATTTAGACATCATCAGCACAATGTTCCTGCTGACAAATGGACAAAATAAAGGGCATGGATGAAGTATAAATGAGACAAGGAAAGTCATTTAGGATGAAAATAGGTCAGAGGCTCTTACCTAACACGAATTAATCCAGTACGAGGTGATATTTCATTTCGAAATGAAGTTCCAATTTGGGCTGCAGCAAGTGGAAGTCTACCTTGATTAAACTGCAAAAGGCGCTTGAAATTCACAAAAATTCCTTGCGCTGTTTCAGGACGAAGGTACCTGAAAAATAAAAAATTAAACAAAAATATAGAATTTTTTTTTTTTAAATAATATCTCAAACTTCAAAGATTACACACACACACATTTTCGCTGCTCCATGTCTTCGGACAAGTCGGTCGGCCTGGGCTTTCGACACACACTTTTGGTTAAAAAAGTGTTTTGACACTGAAAACCTTTCAAAAAAAGTTTTCATTTCAAAAGAGCTCATTTGGTCAGGGACATGCTATCTCAAATTGATACAAACATTAATTATTTTTTTAAAATACAATTTTTGAGCATTATCAATTCTATGAATTACATAGGTATGAAACTAAACCTTTTTGGAGGTAACTAATTATGAATAAGAAAAAATATTTTTCTAATTGGGAACTTTTCGATAGAAGGGCAGTTAGATTTTTTTCTGAAAATAGCTTTCATGAGGATAGACCTGTGCTGCCCTCCTAATTCTTTACCTAATTTTGAACATTTTTTCAATTCACATTACCTATTTATCTTTAATAGGGTACAAAAATAAGCCCTGTTACCACCTTTTTGAGACACCCAGTATATAAACTTTCCCCATGCTTAAAATTTAGAGGAGTGAGGATACTCTCCCTTAAAACAATGTCAAGCACTTTTCAAGGACTTTCAAGTACCATGTATTTTTTTTTTTCAAGGATGTCAATCAACCCCTCATTATGAAATTGTATGCATATATGCATTATGGGTAGGAAAAATAAATAGAAAACAGATGTTATTGTTTACTGTTGAAGTCCTTGGGGAATGTTTTTTTAAAAGAAAACCAATGTTTAGGAAAAATTTGGGGAACAGCAGAACTGCTAGGAAAATTTCCAAGGAAACAGAAATTCTAAATTAAAAAAAAAAGTTGCCATGGGTCCATGAAGGAATATTTTCATTCATGCCTTTTTACAAGTACTTTCAAGGACGACTTAATCAAGAAAATGGGAATTTTCAGGTACATTCAAGGCCTTAGAAAGGGTCATCCAAAATTCAAGTACTCTACCAATTTTCAAGCACACATATGCATGGAGTGTAAAATATTATTTCCCCCTGTAAATATTAATGCCATTGTGTAAATATCTGGAAACCATTGTGTAACTAAATTTTTTGAACTCGTATGAGCTTAAAAATGAATTCATACTTTTATGAGTTTGTCGTACTTTTAAGAGCTTATCATAAAAATGCATTTATATGAGCTCATAAAAAGCAGGAAACCAGTCCATGAAGATCATAAGCAAAGCGATAAACATATATATATATATATATATACACACACAATTATGAATACATATATACAGGGTCGAGTCACATTATTGTGAGCCCCTCCTACTTTTGATGTCAGCAGTGCGTAGTAAATGAAAGAAGGTACATGTTATGAGCTGGCTTGGTGTGCATATAAAATGTGGTTTAGACATTCTGAAAACATACCACTCATTGCTGTCATGGCTAAAAGGAGCAATTTATCAGATTTGGAAAAAGGGATAATTATCGGGTTTCAAGTCAAGGATGGCAGTATTTTCAAAACAATTCAGTTTGCAAACTGTGTGCTTTCTCCTGTGGTTACAGCATTTAATCAATGAAGAAATGGCACCATTGCAAATAAGAGACGTGGAAACTGCGGAATACTACGCACCATTTATGTGAGAGGTGTACATTGGATCCGAAGGTTAGTGAGGGTCAATTGTTACACTACAGTGAAGCCGCTTAAACACAGGAGCTACCAGAAGTGTGTCTCAAATGACAGTTCAGTGAACACTGTTGCATATGGGTATTCGAAGCAGATGGATAGTCACTGCACCTATGCTAATAAAGGTGTATCGGCAGAAAAGGTTTATATTTGCATGGCAGTATCGGAATTGGATCTCCGTTGATTGGAAAAAGATTGCCTTCTCTGATGAGTCACATTTTCTGCTTCATCAAACGGATGGATAATAGCATATAAGGCATGAAAGATTGGAAAACAAACACTCATCAACCATTGTTGGAAAAACACAAGGACGTGGGAGTAGCGTTATGGTTTGGGGAATGTTTTCATGGCATTCTCTTGGGTCACTCATACCTGTGGAAGGCACTATGAATCAAATTCATTATGAATCCATCCTTTCAGACCATGCATGCTAATTGCCCTCCCTGGGGCAAATGAGATCTACCAGAACGACAATGCAACATGCCACACAGTAAGAGCTGCTCAAAAGTCGTTGGAGGAGCATAATGAAGACTTCAAAGCACTTCCTTAGCCCCCTAATTTCTCAGACTTAAACCCAATTGAGCATCTGTGGAACCACCTCAATCGAGTTGTTCGTTCTATGGATTCTCTACCACGCACCCCTCTAGCAGCTGTCAGTTACACTGCAGTCAGCATGGCTCCACACACTGATGAACACCTTCCAGCACCTTATTGAGTAACTCCCAGCCTGTCTAGCTGCTGTCCGCGCTGCACATGGTGGTTACTTCAGATATTAGCTGGTGGTCACAATAATGTAACTCGACTGTGTATATTCATAATGTATATATACATATATATATATTATATAATAATATATGTATAATATCATAATGCATAATTACATTATAAATATATATTACATTGCACGTAATATATATCATATATAACAGCAATGGCATGCCAGACATTTACACAATGACTTGTACTTTTATGAGCTACTCATAAAAATACATTATTAATAAGTAAATATGTACATTGTGTAAATATCTGTAAATACCAAGAAGACACAACTCTTTCAAAATGATTAATTCCACATTTCACCAAAGTACAAAGTCATGGACTCATTTTCATACCCTTTAAGATTTCCAGACGGGCCAATTGATGTACTGAACATGAGATTGAACTCCATTGCATCTGACAGATCATTCCCTGTGTTGGGCGACTTTACATCAAATCTTCTCAATAAATCATTCATTTCTTCTTTAGAACATCCAT
Source organism: Amaurobius ferox (assembly GCA_951213105.1). NCBI lineage: Eukaryota > Metazoa > Arthropoda > Arachnida > Araneae > Amaurobiidae > Amaurobius > Amaurobius ferox. The sequence goes on along the minus strand of OX578135.1, from coordinate 5,658,706 downwards.
CTAACTAAATTATAAAAGAAAATTATAAACATTCACACAATAAATCCATATTGTAATGGTAGATAATTTTGCGTAATAAAATCAGTGCTCAGCAGTACATAAGAGACAAAGGATGAGATCATAGTTTCAGAACTGTATGGAGGATAAAATTCAAATAGTAGATCTCATATTATGTGACAAATTGGAATTTCTAGTTTTCATTTTATTAGAAAAAATGAAAAAATGTTTACAGACCCAGAAAAGTTACATTTGTGGTATTCTACAGCCCCACAGTATATCCACATAGTCTATCACAGAGACTTGAATCAATATAAGCATTCAGTTTACCTAATCTTTAAAAAAAAAAATTATATTCTTTGAATCTCTGAACTTAAAAAATAAAAGTACCCTACTGTCTTTGTTTTTAATAACTGTATCAGCTTTTACTGGAAAAAAAAATAAAAAGTTGCTATAAGAATCTGTTAAGATGACATTTTTTCTGTGTTTTTAGAAATCCATTAGATGACATTTTTTTTCTATAATTGTATCGTCATTTTTTACTAAGGGGAGGGGGACTTATCACAACAATTTGTATCATGCCTGTGGACACAATGTCATTCTTTTTAGAAATCTATTAGACAACAGTACTGAGGTACAAAAGCCGTTTATTTATATTCTTCAGTCCAGAGTCAGAGATTATAGATGAACGCATGAATGCTGTTCTCAGAAAGATTTTCGAATTGCAGAAATTTTAGAGAATTACTAAAAACAAATTTTTTTTTTTTTTTTTGTTATTATGAGCAATGCATATGCACTGTTACTTTCATTTTCAAAAAACTATATTATATATCTAACTCTGGTAAATCGTGTTTTTTTCCATTTACTGGTACCCTGAAAACAGTACCTGAATAAATTAGGTAACCAGAAAATCAATATTTTTGTGTGAGATACGTGCACATATACGATATATGACGCGACATATTTTTGCAGAAAATTTTTAGGCAAATACTTTTGTTCGCAGACAGTTTTCAATTTTACACCACTCTGCTTCAGATGCCATTTTGTTTTTTAGTAATGTCAGCTTGTTGGATTGCCATGTGACTTGTTAAGATTTTCAGTTTGAAAACAACTCTTGCTACTGTAAAATTGAAACCACCATATCTATGGACACCTAATAAACTACAAGAATTGAGTAATAATTTCTCTTTAAATTCGGTTAGTATTAAGTGTAATAAGTAGTTTTAAAAAGCATCATATTCACAATTTAGATAGTACATGGTCTGTGGTACAATAAAGAATGCAAATATCATATCTATAGGAATCCTATGTCTGCAAACATGGTTTGAACTGATACTTTCTAAATGCCTGATGTTGCTTTCTTTGAATTATAGCTATAGACTCAGCAATTTTGGTTTTCTTTTACTTAAGAACCAATTTTCAAGCTACATATTGCTTAAAATACAAGCAAAACAGACAATTTCTATTTAGTTACAATTAATTGTTTAAAAAGTAGTTTTTAACAGAATATTGAACATTCACTCTGCAACTTTATTAAGCTATTTTGTACATATGATTATTTTCTACCTTTTACATCCAGGTTGACGAAATGGGTTAAGTGAAGAAAATAATGCAAAAGGTATAGAAAAAAGAGGAGAATGCAAGAGGAAAGCATGAGAGAAAATGAGATTGAATAATCCTGAAAAATATGGGGAAATAAAGCAACAAAAAAGAACAATATCAGAAATTACTGAGCTGGGAAAGAGAAAAATATGAAATTAATGGAAGAAGAGTGACAAAACGTACTGTGAATGAAAATGACAAAAAGGGACAAAACACTGGAATTGCTACAGACCAGTGTTAGAAATTAAAAATTTGAACTAGGCGTCATTTGACGCCTACAGGTTCTGACTCTAGGTGCCAAATAGACATGGCTACTTGCCATTTTTACATCTCTAACAATAACAACTATTTTTTAATTTAAAATGAACTGAAAAAGAAACTCAAGAAAAAATAAATATAAAAAATTGCTAATTTGTTTTTACTTGGCAAAAAGGGCATAAAAAAACAACAAATTAAAAAAAAAAACTCCTATTTAACAATTTTCAATTATGGTCATCTTATCTTGTACAGTCATTGCCCCAATACCCCTTCATTTCATGCTTGAAAATTATATTTCCTGAGTTAAAACAGCAATTAATATAAAAGTTTTAGTTAATGAAAACAAATTGCGAGAATGGAAAATACATGGTAATAAAACAGGATAAACCGATAATCACGTATAAATGCACATTTTAGTGGCATTTCCATATAATATTTCTCATATTACTTACAAATATAAGAATGAAACACATTTAAAATTAAAATATTATAAGGTAATCTTGAACGAAATTTAGTCACTTTTTGTGGCCAATTTTGCCAAAGTATCGAATTTCATTTTAAAATCTTAATCTTTCATTTTAAAATACTATATTCATCTTAAAAGTTTAAAAAAAAAAGGGGGGGGGGGCGAAATTTGCATATTTCTCCGGAAATCGGCAGTCAATACAAATATCTGAGCTTCACGAAGAAATACAGAGTTGGCAGCTAGGGTTCAGTATTTGCAAGTCAATAATAAGTTTTAGTTTTATAGTTGCTACTCTTTTTCTTGTCGCTTTGACAAAATATAAATCATACCCTTCAAACTCATCTACACCCTTTGGGTGAGCTAGACAGCCTGGGTAATAATAAAAAAAAGTATGAATCACATTAATTTTAGGGATTGATATAAAAAATGCATAGATGCCAACCTACCAGAAAAAAAGATAGGAACACATTGAATGAGGAAAAATCGCGCACTAATACCGTTTTTCCCCATACTGCTGCAAAATAGCCTTCTATTTCGTTAATAATACGTTTGAAAAATAGTTTTTCTATTATATAGAAAAACTATTTTTATGTTTGTAATTATTTTCTATATTATATATACGAAATAATTACAAACATTTTAAACGATGCAAACAAATTGCAACAGTGAAAAAATACTTTCAAAATAAAACGAAATATAGAGGATCGCGCACAAATGCCGTTTATCGCGATATTGCTGCAAAATAGACTTTAATGTCATTAAAAATATGCTTGAAAAAGTTTTTCTGTATAATATAGTATATACGAAATAATTACAAACGTTTTAGACGATGCAAACAGATTACAGAAGTGGAAAAGTACTTTCACAATAAAACGAAATATAAAGAAGATCGCGGACAAATGCCATTTATCGCGGTACCCGGTACTCGTGCAATATAGCTCTTCATTTCTTTAAAAATACGTCTGAAAAATAGTTTTCTTGTATATAACAAGAAATAATCATAAAAATTTTAGTCGATGCAAATGTGTTTCTCCCACATTAATTAGAAATAGACGCAATTACGTGGAAACGGATTTTTAGATGAAAAAACGGGAAAACCTCCATCTTAAAATTCCAGACTTTGTTTCTCATTTCGTGACCTACTTTCGATTTCATGACTTGTATATACTCTTATGCAGATCTGCATATAATAAAATATAAATATTATGGAAAAGAAAAATCGGACTACTGTAGATCCAAATCAGATTCCCGGAACAAGACTGAAAAAACAGAACAAGTACATAAAAACTGAACACTTGGAAGCTATAAAAACGTCATTTTCAATGTCTGATAACAAAATATTAGCTAATTAAATTTACAAGCTGGAACGATTCAATCTGGAATACAATGTCTTCTATAATAGTAAGCAATTAGATAGTAAAGATTGCAGGATCACCCCCCTTTTCTTTCAAGTGCGATACGTAGATCTATGAAGGAATAATGGGGAGGGGAGCAATAGAAACTCGTGAAATACCTGGAGTCTCAGGCATCGGAATGTCTGAGGATAAAGCAAACACATAAATTCTTCAGAAGTGCAATTTCAGGTCTTGAAGGGTGGGAGTGAGTTCAAGTACAATAAAGCTCCCAATGTGTCATTCCCTGAATAGACAGAGGGGGATTTTACTGTCCGTGTACCACCTGTAGATTTATCACTGTGGGCGTGTATAAAATGCCACTTTTTTCTCGACAGCTATCCAGTCTTCTACTAGGGATCATAATTTAGTCAAAGGAAAAGGGAAGACTGATATTTAACAATAGCATTGTTAGGCGTCAAATTTGATGACCAGATTGAAGAATCTAGTCGTCAAATTGAAATTTCTAGTCGCAAATTACGACTAACGACCGCTAATTTCGAACACTGCTACAGACCCATACACTTTCTTTTATATCAGAATGTAGACTTTCAACTTCAACAATTGAAAGTGGAAACAAAAACAAGATAGAACACAGACAAACATAAAAAGGAAATTGAAAGAAGTGAATAAGCAGTTAAGAAATTAACAAATGCTAGCAACTGTTAACTTCTACTTAAATGCTAATCAGATGATACACCGAGGAAGAAAGTTAGAAAATTGTTGCAAGAAAAGAGATACATGTATTAATTATACATACTCAAAATAAGTTAGAAAGCATTTAATATTGTGTGACGTTTTAACAAAACAAATTAAAAGAAAATTTATGGGAGAAAATGCCCCAAAAAGGAAAAGAAAAATTTTAAAACAGATTTCTAGTAAAGTTGTTAAAAGTACAAATATTTAAATCATATTACTTTTTTCACCTCTTAATAGAGATGCAGATTTGCAGTAGCCACTAGCAATGAATAGGGCACAAATTTTTATGGCATTTGCATTTTGGGGGAGTCTTTCTCTTTTTCACGTAACTTTTTGCGGGTTTGGGGCATTCTATTATATTTTAAGAGCATTTTTTATTTGCTTTAGATCATTTCACGCATATTTTTTTAAAATAAATTTTTTTTCATAAGAATTATGCTTTGAAGTAGCAATACTCAAAGCCAGGATTGCCAGATGAACAAAACGAAAAACATTAAAAAATTCTTATTCTGGGAATTTCATTCAAGACACTGTTTAACCCTTTCGCAACGGCGGCATTCTGGAACCGCCGTGGCCCAAAGTACGGAGCGCTTCGCTTCCGAACTGCTCCCAGGAGAAGGCAATTTTTTTGCGCTAAGCCTAACTCTTGAAATAAATTCACTAAAAATCACCTATTCAACACAGAAATCTACTATTTTCAGGAATAAAAGAAATATTTATTTTCTATTTAAAGTATATTTTTCATACAAATCTGAATACAAAATACTCGTTAGTTGCTCTCATTCTTTTATCCGAAATAAACGAATAATTTCACTGCCTCTAAAACCCAAACAAAAAAAAAAATACTCTCTTATATTCCTATGATTCACCAACGAAATCATAAAGCTGAAATTAAAAAAAACCCGAAACCCAATTATAAAATTATTGATGCTGCGAGAATTGCTCTATCTGTTTATATTACTAAATCATGTTTTACCGCTCCAAATGGAAAAATAATTCATTGGATCCTCCTTATGCCAAGGTGATGTATCTGCAAAATATGTTGAAGTTAGTTCCACGGACATTTAACGCCATCTAGTAGACAAATTAAAATGTTCCATGTGAAAGCACGCATGTGTGCCACTCGCCGTTTACGGTAAAGTTTCCTCCGTCACGAGTGCATGCCATCCATTCTTACATGCACGTTCGCAGCCAATACGCGGGCGTGCCAATCGCCTCGAAAGGGTTAATGCTATCCAGTTATATTTAATTGAAAATTGAACATTATGAATGGGGTATATCAAATTCAATGGGGTATATCAACACCATATATCAAATTAGAAATGTAAATTAGTGACATATCATAAAAAAGATAAAACTGGATGATAATACATAAGATACCCAACTGTGTAGTGAGTACCACTGCTTTATATGGTCTCTGTCTGTGTAAAGCTTTATTTAGGTGCATTTGTGATAAAAAAATTTGACACATATTAAAGTATTTTTCATCTAAACAATTTCCATCATCAATTTTTTTATGATTCCTATTTTCACTGATGAAACAGCCTTTCACATAGTACAGATACGTAGCATAAGTCAGATTTTTTCTTTTATCATAATTCAGTTGATTTTAAAGATACAGATATGTGGCACTTTTTTAATGATCTTGTTGCATTAAAATTAAAAATTTTCTGATTGACCCAATTTGTCTAAGGGGGGTCATATAAAAATTTAAAAATTACATTTAACTTTTTGAAAATTAATGGGAGGTCTATTTCATTAACGTAGTCTTATTTCCCATCTTACTTTCAACAATTTTGCATTTACATTGCCTACTTATCAGCAACAGGTAAAGAAAGTGTGTTTCAATCTTTTTGTGACACCCTGTATATTATGAAGTCAAATGTAAAAATTGTGAAATAAACATTGAGAAGCAAGGGTTAAAATACAGAAAAAGTAAGTCAAACCATGTATATACTTTATACATATGAAATAATGCTTAACATATGAAGTGAGTCCTATTATATTTTTAAATAATATTCAGTTTTAAATGTACATAATCAAAACATTTACTTGTAATGAATTTTATACTTAATGGAACAGAAAAATACATAATTTTGCATAAATAGCAGGCCATAAATATCTTAATATATACAGTGTATGTATTTATACATGCATAACTTAAAACAAAATAAAATTAACTCGACTTTCTCATACCAGAATCCATTTTTAGGCTTAACGATATACATTGCCTGAGGGTGAACTAATGACATCACAAACATAAAATTTGCATGAGCTGTTATTTTTCACAACACTGATTAAAACTATAAAGTCTTGTGATGATTCAGTCATAAACAAACCCGTTTATGCATAATTATGTCAAATGTTGTCCTATGCTACCATATTAATAAAATATAAAATTTCGAAGTTTTTGCTCGAATTAAAAAAAATTCTATCTAGTTCTATATTGTTTTTATAATAAAGCTGAATATAAAGTTTCATGAAAATCTCTTCATATTTGTGGCTGCTATCATGTACACATAAAATCGACAACAAACAGACATTACTCCAAAAATGGTCAAAACGTATTCAGGAGGTCTTAAAATATATATTGGCCTCCAAATCTCTAATTTGAAAATTTTTGTGAAAACAATACTTTTTCCATATCTTTTTCTCTTACATAGTATAAGAAAGTAAAAAACATTGACATTAAGTAAAATGCTATATTTTAGGCAAGACCTAACATTAAATTAAATTCAGCAAAAAAGTATCTAGAACATGAACAACCACAGTAACACATGAAGAAACTTTTTGTCACAAACATGTGACTATTACATTACCTTGACAATTATATCTTCATATTTAGCACGCTGTTCATCAGTTGTGTTTTTATCATCCATCAGTTTCTCCAAGTGTGCTGTTCGAAAAAAGTAAATTTTGAATAACAAAAATAAAATTATCACATATCAGGGTGAGTACACATTCCTTAAAAAAAATTTCACGGACTTTCTAGTACCATGCAATTATTTTTCAAGGACATCATTTTTTCTATATTATGAAGTTGTATGCCTTTCTGATAGGAAAAATTATAGCAAACTAACAATGTTTAATGTTTAAGCTATTGAGGAAATTTTTGAGTAAAAACAACGCTGTTTAGGAAAGTTTCAGGGACAGCGTAACTGCTAGGGAAATTTCCAGGGAAAGCAAAACCTCTCAGAAAAAACACAATGCTGTGAATTTGAAGAACACTTTCAACCCTGCCTTTTTCAAGCACTTTCAAGGACTTAACCAAGAAAATAGGAATTTTCAAGTACTTTCAAGGTCTTGAAAATGTTAATCTAAAATTCAAGAACTTTCCCAATTTTCAAGACCCGTATGCACCCTGACATATACAAAAAATCTGTGAAAAAGAATAGATATTTTGTATATAAAACCAGAGTATCTATCTATCAGGGTAGGCCATTTTCAGAAAAAATATTAGACATTTTTTTTTTATCTATATAACAAATAACAAGAAAGATCAATCATTTATAAAGCATTGATTATGAAACACTTTCCAACTTCAATGCAATTTTATTTAAACACTAGCAGCATACTCGTTCTTCGTACGGAGTATATAATATAAAGACACTTATAATTCAGAATCATATGCAAATTATGTTAAAATATTAAATTTATTGCTCCTAAAGAGAAGTTTATTAATATCTGTTCTCATCATGCAAAATTATCTTCACGGGCAGATCTGAAGAATAAAACATCCTGGCCCCTTTCGAAAGCAAATATACAAAAAATATGAAATTGAATCAATATATTCAAAATAAAAGTGCTAAAATTGTATGGGACCCGTAGTATTTATATACTCGAATATTAGAAGATATAACCTGTATTAGTAGATTACATGTATAAATTTAAAATATCAATAAACACGTAATTGATTCCAATATATGCCAGAATGAGAGCACTAAAATTATATGGGAATATATATATATATATATATATATATATATATATATATCCCCGTACTACTTATATTGTCGCAGATTAGAAAATATGCCTGTATGTTAGTAGAAGATTACCCTTATCACAGTATGAGTTTAAAAAATATTTGCCGAAATAAAACAGATGACATAATAAATTGAAAATTTCAATTATCCCCATAATCTTTATACCAGAATGTCGTAATTGATTCCAATATATACCAATATATATCAAAATATATGCCTATATACCTGTACTACTTATATTCTTGTAAATTAGAAGATAACCCGTGCATTTATAGAAGATTACTCGCACAACGTGCAATATGTGAGTTTCAACAATTTTTGTCATAATAAAACAATGGCATAGAATTAATATGAAAATATCAATAATCCCTGAATCAACAGTCCACGAAAATACCAATAATAATAATGTTTCAACCTGAAGACCGTAATTGATATTATCCAGTCAACAATGCAATGTCAATGAAATTTAATTTATATATATCTTTGTTATTCAAATCAGAAAAGATTTAATAAAAATCGTATGCCGCATAAATACATTGGATTTACATCCGTTGCTGAACTACATGACATCATTTGTTTCAAATGAATTGATGGGAATCTTATCGTTTGAATAATTCTATCTCCATGGAAGGTTTGGCGACATTTTCGTCTATTTAGCGACAATTTAAAACATCGCCAAATTTAACACCTAGTGGGACTGTAGAACTGACAGTCCCATTTTGCGACACATTGACGAATAATCATCACAATACTATGCCCTAACAAAACATAATTAATTGTATTTATTAAGCGCAATTTTATCAATTTTATTATATTTTTATGGATTTGCAAACATTTTATCAATTTGGTGACATTTTAAAAATTAGCTAAATGTATTACTAAGTAGGATGGATGGACTGGCCGACAAATGCTTCCTAAACATCATTTTAGTACTCTCTTCTCAGAACAAATTTAATTGAATTGATTTGCGTCGTTTTTATCAATTTATCGACATTTCCGTCAATTTGGCAACGTTTAAGAAAAGTTGCCAAGTTAGCGATATTCCTCGAAATTCATAGCGCTGAATTTGCAGGTCTGAAGAATAAAACATCCGATCCCGTTTGCATATACTAAATGAAAACACTAAAATTGCATTAGAAAATATACCCGCTCTACTCTTTTTCTGTTTCAACAATCGGCTAAATAAATTTATTGGCTAAACACAATATATGAGTTTATTAGCTAAACACAATATATAAGCTTGAAAACTCTTTGCCAAAATAAATGAAAGTGATGTACACAGTCCGTAATTAATAGAATTAAAAGAAAAATCAAACCGTTCATTTACAAAATATATTTTTACATCTATTTATTTATTATTCAAATAGAAAAAATAATAACAAATATTAACAAACACATTTAATTTAATTGCGTTGCTGAGCAACATAATATAAGAAAGAATCTTCCTCATAAACTGCGAAATTAAATAACCATTTTGATCTCTTCCCCATAAAATGCAAAAATAATAACCATTTTGATTTCTTTATACTTTCCATTGTTTAGTAAATGCTTGACCATGGAGTTAGATTTTCCATTAAAATTCATGTTTCAAACAATTCATGCTTTCAGATAGTGACTAATTAATGCAAAAATCCTGCACTAAGCTCAGAAATGAAGTTTTAATTCACGTTGACGTTTTAAACAAACGATTTTCATCCTTTCCGTTTGGATAAACCACGGAGTTAGAGAGTAGATCTCCTAGGATAAAGTTCCGTTTTTCATTAATATCTCGACAACCCCTAGTATTAGAAACTCGAAACTTGGGCAAAATTTATGGGGGGCTGTTTTAAGGCTACTCACAAAATTTCATTAAATTCGATTCAGCCGTTCTCTCGTGATGATGAGACAAACAAAATATTCGTTTTTCACTAATATCTCGAGAACCACTGGTTGTGGAAACTCCAAACATGGACTAAATTTTAAGTGGGGCTATTTCTGGGCTTCCCACAAAATTTCATCAAATTCGGTTCAGCCGTTCTCCCGTGATGCTGGGACAAACAGACAGACAGACAGACATACAGACAGACAGACAGATTTTCAATTTTATTTATATAGATTTCTAAAATGCGATACATTCCTCAGTAATATTTTTAAAATTATTACATACTACATTAATTTATTATATTAGAAAACTTCAAACTTCATAAAAAAAAAATAAACTTCACTCAAATGACAGCATTGAAATATAAATTGCCTGGCTTAAACATCTCTAAAATATGATACATTCCTCGGTAATATTTTTAAAATTATCATAATACTACAATAATTTATCATATTTGAAAACTTCATCGAAAATAAATGAACTTTATTCAAATGATGTCATTGAAATATAAATCATCTGGCTCTCTCTATAAAAGCAGCATTTCATTCATAAACATTTTTCCATTCCTTTCATTCATCGCAATACTATAATAATTTATTTTATTTAAAAACTTAAAACCATGGGGGTACAAGTAATTTAATGCTATGCTTAAAATTTTATAAAAAAAATCGTCTTCTCTGTGTAAAATCAATGAATGTTTCATTCATGTCAGCTATATTGCAGACTCCATGAGCCAAATAATTTTGCATTAAAGAAATGCAGCAATTCCTATACAACTCATTCTACATCTTTTGCTGTTTGCATTCTCCATAAGTCAAAATTGGGTTTCATTGAAGAAATAATCAAAGTTTGTTGATCATTTAAACTCAAATATATTGTAATTGCGTTGTTTCAGTATGTAGATGCACAGAATTTAAGCAAAAATAAAGCGATTTTAGGACGGATACAATACTAAATATGAATTGAAAAGAACTTTAAAAATCATGATTTTGGCACAAGATGAATGCCATATTTTATTTTGAAGTAGGTCACATGATCTTTTCATATAATGGTCACGTGATCACTTCATATAAAGGGTGTAATTATTATTTTAAAAACTACTGAATATATTTTGCTGAAATTTTTTTTATATATTTTATGGGATAATTTGAATATTTCCTAAAACTTTTGAAGCAATTTGTGAGTTTTAAATTCGCTTAAAAAATGTTTGAAAAATTAGGTCCCATAGGGTTCAATGTATTTCATTTTTTCAACCCAGGTTTAATTGATAACTAATTGGGTGATATTCATTTATATTCCCATAGGTCCCACAGACCGTCTGAACAACAGACTAAAATTTCATTTTGATAGAGTCATTTTTACAGCAGTTATCGTGCTAACGGACAGACACAGACAGAATGAACAAAGTCATAAACACTTTTCAACTATGTTGTAAAGTGTTATAAAGTGTTAAATACATCCTTTAATTTATTCATTACAACCAAGGATGGGTCAGTTTTGAATGCTAAATATCAAATACCATCAATAATTAATAAATTCAATATATTTACTAAAAAAAATGCTTGCATCAAATATTAAAAAACAAATCTGAAATGTTATGCAAGAAAAAGCTGTAAAGTTCATTGGAGGAGATAATGAACTTTTAAAAACGCAATCCAACAAAGTAAAAAAATATAGAGTTAAGTTTGGTATTTTAGCACAGTTGTAGTATTAAAAATATCTGATGTGGGCAGAACGTAAAATTAGCAGCAATAAAATGCAATTTAAGACTAGTTCTGACTGACTTCTTCAAATATCGAACCACAGCAGCCAACTCGGTCTTTTATAAGAAGGGTTGTAATTTTTTTTTTCTGTACAAAATTCCCTTTTACTATTTTTATGAGTTTTTAATGTATTTCATTATTAACCCTTTCGCGACGAACGGCACGCCCAGGTGTCAGATGCGAACATGCATTCAAGGACGAACGGCACTCATTCGGGCCAGAGGAAATTTTACCGCAAGCGGATAGTGGCACGTATAAGTGCCATTACGCAGAACGTTTTAATTTGTGAACTAGATGGCGTTACTTGTCCATGGAACTAACTTCAATGCATTTTGCTGAGGCATGACCTTGGCAGAAGAGGATCGAATGAATTATTTCTCCATTTGGAGCGGTGAAAATCATTTTGTAACATAAACAAACAGAGCAATTTTCGTAGCATCAACAATTTTATAACTGAGTTTCGGTTTTTATTTTTATTACAGCGTTATGATTTCGTTGGTGAATCATAGGAATATAAGAGAGCATTTTTTTTTGTTTGGGTTTTAGAGGCAGTGAAATTATTCATTTATTTCAGATAAAAGAATGGGAGCAACTAACGAGTATTTTGTATTCAGATTTGTATCAAAATTATACATCAAATAGAACATAAATATTTCTTTTATTCCTGTAAAAAGTAGATTTCTGTGTAGAATAGGTGATTTTTAGTGAATTTTTTTCGAGAGTTAGGCTTAGCGCAAAAAATGCGCCGTCCTTTTCGACCAGTTCGGAAGCGAAGCGTGTCGTCTTTTGGGCCGCGACAGCTCCGGAATGCCGCCGTCCCGAAAGGGTTAATTAGTAATTTCTGAAAGTTCATTCAACAGTATGGCAGAAATTTGCATTTATACACAATTGGTATATTTCATTCTAATTTAAGAATATTTTCCATTTGTGCAATCTGCTAATATTTTTATATTTATTTTGCTTTTTATATGCGGATGTTATTTTTCAGACATATTAATAATGAAATAAAGGTATATTTCCTAAATACTGCTAATAAAACAATATCATTTAGTCTCATTCTTGTGCTTAAAATGAACATGGAGAGCATATATCTGGAGCTGGCAGGAAAAAGCACTAAGTCAAAATCAAGGATTTTGAAATATCAGGGAATGAACATTTTGATACTGTTAGGCGAACTTTTCTAAAATTTTAATATTTAGTTTTCAGAATACAAATTGAATTTTCATAGTTTGCAATAAATTATTAGCTAAATAAATAATAATTTTTCTTCTTTTTAACATCTTGAAAACCCAACTTCCGTAATTTTTACATAACAAAGTTCCTAAATTTCTTAAACCAAATACGCATGTTATAAAAAATTGGAATTTGTGACTTATATGTTTTTTTCTACCACCTCTAAATATTAGAATATGATATATTTGCATTTTTAATTTTAATTAAAAATTAATTCATTTGCCATTATTTTTTAAAGAGACCCAGAATACTTGCAATAGACCAACCATATGGACCCCAGGTTATAGTAAGACTGATGGTATCACTGCAAATGTAATTATTATGACATAACAATTATATTTCTTATTATTATAAATATGTAACAAAGTTACATATTTACATTATGCATAAAGTATAACAAAGGTGAGTATTTATACTTTGCATGTGGGTAAAAGAGCTCACAAAATGAGATACAGGGGGAAGACCAATGAGCATATTATACCTGCATAGCAGGCAGAACAAAAGAATTTGTAAAGCAAATTTTAGCAATTAATGAATAGCAGTGAAAAAGAAGTGGACCCCTGAACTTTAGGGGCTGTGAAGAGTCAGTGAGCTGGAAGCCGGGCATATGCTCAGGCCTCCAGCAGACAGGATAGAAGGGTATAGATACAGTAGAAGAACTTGTGAAGCAAGTTTCAGGAGTTGGTGAGCATTAACAAACAAGAAGCAAAGCTCCAAAGAAAGCATTACATAGCAACAAACATGGGAAGCCCAAGCCAAATAGATTGGTAATTACAATGACACAAAATGGAACATTTTTTGGAAATTTGATTGGTACTGATATGACTGGGATACAAGTTTTGTAAGTCTAACTGAAGACAAATTTGGTATAAAAAGATTTTTATACAAACTGAATATGAGTAATGATTTTTTTATTGTGCTCATCTCATCCACAGTTTACACAATCTTTCATTATGTATAGAGCACAAGCAAATGACATCACACGGACCATTTTTCCCTTACGTTTTCAAAACAAAATACTTATTTGATTAGCAGTGTGGAAATTTTTATTATTTCTGTATTAAAAACGGCTACTTTAGAAACTTACATTCATTTAACCGCTCACTTTAGTAGGATATATCTAAATTACTCTTCGTGGAAAGCTATTTTTATTAACCGGAAAATAAAATAGTCACTTTCATTAAAATATATACACAAGTTTTCTTGTAAAGAAAAATTGTTATGTACCTTTCCCCCTTGCTTGCATATACATTGCAGAATTTGCTAGTAAATGTATACATCTTTAGAACACTACTTAGTGACTATGGTAAAAATGAGCAGTGTACATTCTCTTAAAATCAGTGCACTTTAGCAAATGAAATCTTTAAATATATGTTGTTATTTAAGTATTCTAAATAACTTATTTTCATCACAAAGATAAATTTCGATGTTTAATGGGTTTAGTTTCCATTTTTATAGGCCATCATCGTCAGTTTACCACAACACACTATAATAAAAATAACGCCCTTTTGCCCTTACGTTTCTGCGCATTCTACTATGCAGGTTGTTTATTTATGCTCCTGTTCTATAAGTACATATCTTTCAATGGATGGTGAATCAGCAATAGGAGTTCTGAGATAGAGCATGTGCCAAACATAACGTGTGTGTAGAATTCTACACAGGAAAGATAATCAAAAGTTGGTCGTAAATTTTAGCAATGCTTCTGATCACTGGACTCAAAGGGAAAAGGGCTGCAGATGAAGGAAGTGTCGAAAACTTTGTACAGCAATTTTTGCTGTGTAAGATTCTCAAGATCTGGTGTTTTAACAGCTTAAGTTTTAAAAAATTCAAGCCACTTATTTGTACAGTGTAGAGTATTATACATAATGTTCTACTTCTAGTTATGACATATGGATAAATGTACTTGTCAACAATTGGAAGATTGACTGTTTGTTCCATTTTTATATTTTCCCATTTTCTCTAAAAGAAACTCAACCCTGCTACCTGACTTTCCACCTTATATAAAAAAAAAAATATTGTCTTTTAATTCTAAGTTTAATTGGAAAACAATTCAAATAAAAGATCGATTTTTTTATTTTCTGTAATTTGATTTAAGACTAAAAAATCAATTAATTTTTACTAAAATTTTAAACATTATAATATGAAACTTGAGGGATTTTCATAGATATTTTTAAACTACAAACCTTTAATCAAATGATCTAATCTAAAACACTCTCCATTTTTCAAATCTTTTACCATGAGATCTGCAAATCGATCAACATGTCCTGATGCCCTGAAACAAACTTACTTTAGTGTAAAGTAAAAAACATAAAAGTATTATAGTACACAGAGATAAAGGCTCCTAAAACATTTTTACTTTTAAAATAAAAGGGACTATTTTTATTAGTAAAAGAAGGACTAAATTTTTGTCAATATATAAACCAATATTTGTTTTTAAAATCACTCCTGGCAAAATATTAGTCAATTACATTTAATGAGTCTCATTGAGAGAATCTATAAATATTATGTAACATACCAGAATGAATTCCCCAGCATTGCTTGGGTTTTAAATAAGAGCCTGCTATAAATAATACAGATACAGATAACACCACTCAATTTACTCTCAATAAAATGCCGCTATTTTATCAAAATACCTGCTTTTGATACGAACTTCAAAGTATCAAAAATTCCCTTCAATCACATGGTAATTTTAGTAGATACTAGAAGGTATGCCCGTCATATGACGGAATTTCTTTCTTTCACTTTTACTTCCTTTACTAAAGGGAATAAGTGACCAGATCCCAAGAACCATCATTTAGAGCTATTTTGTATCTTACAATATTTTTGAATTTTATTACTTTTTTTTAGCACTGTCTTCAAATAAGAGCCAACTTGGCCTTTTATAGGGAGAGTCGTAATTTTTCTTTTTAGTCCAAAATTCCCTTTTAGTATTTTTATGGATTTTTAATGTATTTCATTATTTTTTCTTTATTGGAGTAGATGAATTAAAAAATTTAACTACTCCTATGAATATGATTTCGAAGTTGTAAAAGAAAAAATCCAATACTAAATACTATCTCAGCAAGTTTTGATCAGACTTATGTCAAATTTTAAAATCAGCAGTTACGTACAAAACCAATAAATTAAATCTACCTTTGGATCAGCTATTGTTTCCATCAAAATATCTGCCATAACCAAAACACTTGCTTTCATATCTTACACTGTCTGCTCTAATATTATGGTAAGAAAAAAGTCTAATAATTTTTCTTAACTAAAATTAAATATTATATAATTGTTTTATGCATTTTACACCTGCATGTTACAATGCACTCCTTAATGCTCGAACATGGCATTTATGAAGTGGTGTGCATAGCCAGCATTTTTTAATAAATGGACTTAAATATGAACAAAAATACAACACCAAGGTTAAAAAATACAAACCTGGGTTATATGAGGTCAAACACACTGTTGGCTGACAATAAGCAGAAGAAGCCATTTCAACCCATAACATATAAGTAATGATCATGCAAATGTCTGTATAATGCCCCTTACCATTCTTTTTAGAAGAAATAAGAAGTTAGTTTTAAATAAATATTTTTCCTCAAAAGATGTCTTTTGAGGAAAAAATATAATGATTGTCAAAACACAAAGAATTTTCCTAAGACATCCAGTAAAATGAAAATTACACTTAATATTGTAATTTTCATAGTGAATTTAAAATGTTTATTTTTTATGTACTGGATGATTAGATTGCAACAATGTGCATTGCAGGACACTTAAAAAACCTTGACATTGTTTTTACACACATGTAACAGGCCCGGCCATCCAAATAGTTGCTCTAAGTCCTCGGAAGAAGTCGGACGGTCTGGGTCTTCAACACATGTAACAGGCTGCATTTGTACGAAAATTGGGTTTCAGTCTACTGATTAGTTTTAGAGATAGTGTAATATCATGAAAACTGTACCGCATCATTCCAATGAAATTAATATATATATATATTTTACTTGGTTGCTTAGTTCCTGAGAAAACGTAGTTGCATCAATCTGGTAGACACAGATAGAATACTAAAGTATTTTTACATAATAAATACCCCCAAAAATGTATACCTTCCTTCTGAATGAGAATGCATATAAATTTCATTTTTAAATATATCAATAAAATAAGAAGCCACGTTCTTACTTCAGAACATTCTCAGGAGTGAGTATAGAACAATCCACTTCATACATTTGTTCCTCTAAGATAAAATGAGATCTCCAAAGATTTAGAATGTTATTTTTCATTGCACATCCCATAGGTCCAAAATCAAACTGACCAGAAACTCCTGAAATAGTTTTTGAAAAACATTTCAAAACAAAAAAATTGCATAATTTACAGTAATATAGATAGATGTGAAGCTATTAAAGGTTAGAACCTTGGCTTACTCAAATATTCAATGGTTCTTTCTTTGTTGTGAAAGGGTATCCAAAAAATTCTGGATTTGAATCAAAGCAATATTAGAAATTGAAAATTTTAAAGTTAGTGTCTCAAATGATGCCAAGTTTTGTTTCAAGAATTGTTATATAAATAGATGCAATAAACTTATATGTTAGAGAATTTATAGTATCACATGGGAATATGAAGCAATAAAATGTCAACTCATTATAAAAAATAACTTTTTAATGAATTAATTAATAGTAGTTAATTAATATATGAAAATATTACTTAATATATATATAATCATATATGGGTCATTTTCTCTAAAGGGGTATTTTCATCTTTCCTGTTACAATATATTTTTTTTTTCTAATTTTTTACCTGTTTTCTGCATTATATTGGGTGGTTTAAACTAAAAAAAATAATAATTATAGCAGCAATCATTCATTCATTTTGGAGAAATTAAATAGAAAATACAAATTTTTATTTTCAAGACAAGTAAATGACAAGGGAATGACACTTAATATAGGCAACTGCTTTGTTAGTATGTATATATATCATTAGAAAAATAAAAAAATTGTTTTGCTTTAATTGCAATTTTATATTTATTTAAAACTAACTTCTTATTTCTCCTAAAAAGAAAATCTAGTTTAAATGTAATTCACCTGTTCTAGTGTCATTCCCTTGTCTACCAAGAGGCAGATAAATGACGGACAGGGGAATAACAAATCATGGGATTTTACCTTCTGAGTACATGAGTTTTACTTGCATTTAAGCCTAACTTGATATGCAGTTTGCTATACTAACTAGGCACACATATATATTAAAAAAAAAATATTTACTTTTTATTCTAGGAATAATTAAGGACAGGTGAATGACAAAGAATAAAAAATAACTTACCCAAAATTGTTCAGTTTTATAATATTTTCCTGCACAGAATGATAGCTAGAACATAGTTCTACTCTTGAAATGGTGAATATGGACTTTAGTAAAAAAGAATACTACTTTAATTATATTGTGTTGTCATCTGTGTACAGAAAGAGGAGTTAACATTTAAAGACAGAGGAATGACAAAAAAGCTAGGGGACAGTTGTAAAAAATTAATTTAAAATATTGTTCTAATGCATAGTGGATATTTTACTACTGGTTGTATTTTAAATTGTCTAATTTAATATAAAACATCAAATTAAAAGGAAACTAGAAAATCAAGGCTTGTAAATAAAGTTTTATTTTTTGGCTGTTGAGACAAACAGGGGAATGACATTTAATAAAAAAAAACTAAATTTTTAAATATTAAAATTCTAAATTGTTTTTTTAGCTAATGGGTGACAAATATGAACTATAATATAGTAAAACTGATCAGCGTCCACACTCAGTCCCAAGTCATGCATACTTTTATTAAAACACCTGGGACATGTAAAAGTCCTGTTTACAGAAAATGACCCATATATCACAATATCTATCGATTGATATATCATGACATACCATTCAAATTGCTAGCTAAAATTTAAAATGCTTCTTCAAACACAAACTGAAGTTGAGAAATTCCCTATAATAATTTATTCAGTCAATGCTTTTCTGAAAGTGGTAGTTCACCTAAGCTAGTTTTTGTTTTGGTTACAGGATATTATCATTCGCTTGAAGACTTTTCTTTCTTTGGATTGCATTTCTTTAGAGTATTTTAACATACCAAACAACAAAGATCCAGTATATCTTTTGTTTTTAGTCAACTGCTACACTATTCAATTCTAGGAAGGGGCAACTGTTAAAAAACTAATAAAATATATTTTCACAATTTTCAACAAAAGATTCTTTATCTTTGATTTATCTCGTATTTCCTATCACTCATCAATGCCATGCTAACAATATACACAAAGGATAAATCTCTAGATTTGTTGAAATAAAACACAATATCACTTTTAGCATTTATGGAAGAGCCAACTCTTAAGCTGGTAATCAATCCTTTTCTTGCTCTTCAAAAATTTCTTCTCCTTTTATACAATGGTTGTTATTCATTCCTGGTCGCTATTCAAACAATCATTGAAATTAAACGATTATTTTTACGATCATTGAAATTAAACACAGCATCATTTATTAGAATTTGCAAAATGACTAATTGTTAAATCTATTTACATTTCTAAATGATTTACCCTGTGGGTAAAACACTCGCTCCTGATTGGAAAACTAGAAATAATTGGTAATCCAAAATAAAACTGCAGATTTTTTACTATATTATGGCATTTAGATAAAACAAGATTTTTATATCATTTAAAATCAGAAAGTTTGTATATGAGAAAAATAAACCTAGCAAATTGCTTAACTTTATAGTAAAAAAATAAAAGTAAATGAAATTTCAAATTAAAAATTATTATTAAGTTTGCAATATTGGATAAAAAAATCTGAACTGTGATAATTACAATGACCAAAGAATCACTGAATAAGTCAAAAACAGAAAATAAAAATCATAGAGAATCACCGATAAAAAGAAAAATTGGGGAAAAGGTGGATACAGCTTATAATTTCAGAAAAGGTAATCTATTTTAACCACAAAAAATCCAAGTAAGCCATAAATTACAGTGTTTATCCATTGAAAAAGGTTCTTTAAAAATGGGTTATATTAACATTAAAAAGATAAGAAAACACATGACACTGAAAACAATTAGCAATGTCTGCTTAAAAAAAAATGAGTCTTGAATCACCAAATCATTGCAAATAAAACCATGGAAGAATTTTTTCCCCCTAAAAATTAATAGAATCATGAACATAAAATAGGTTAAAGAATATAAAAATGTCAAAATGCTTAAAAACAAAAATGAATAGTAATTACAATTTTCATCAGAAAGTGGCTTTAATCAACTGAAAAAATTAAAACTACAAAAACATACTGAAATAATAGGGAATAAAATTAGAAACAATGAAACTGAAAACTCAATTTTGGCTTGGATGAATTGTGGAGCTGGAAGTTTTTTTTTTAATGTTGATAATCAGTTTGTAAATTAACTAGCCATTATGGATCTGGTTAACATTAACTTATATTTATTACAGATTAGTTATAAGAAATTTTTGGGGTTCCCAGTGTAAGTAGAATGACTAATTATAGAATACAGAAACAATTTTAAACAATTATTTTAAGTATTATTATTTGAAGTTATTGGTTTATTTTAAGTATTTGTACCTTTTAATATATTAATAGATTTAACATATTATTATTATTTTGAGTTATTCTCTCTTAGCATATCAAAATTTTCACACGGGGAGAAACCTCTTCTGTCATTTTTATTTAGTGTGAATCCTGTCTGGTAGTATTGTATATACTTGAACTCTGCACCATCATAATTCTTTTGACTTTAAAACAATATGGCTTCCCTCAGGCTTTTCAACTTAATATTTTAAGTAAAGTTATATCTGACATTTCCATATTAATTCAAACAAAAACACGAAAAAGGATAAAATAAAATACCTAATATTTAATTGCTAGATTCAGAAATGTGCACAGCTCTATTTTTCTGCTTTCACATGAAAAGGCTATTTATAATATATAAAAGTATGGAAGGCATTTCTTTCTAGGGATTAAATCCATACAGAATCCTATCCCCCCCTCCCCCACCTTTTTTTTACTAGCAAAATGAGTAATCTTATAAGTGTTATTACCCCCAATTCACTCAAGTATGATATCAAAAGTTTCCAGGCACACCAGTTGCAACTGTCTGCATTAGCAATCTTGGAAAAACATGTCAATATAAAAAACAATAAGATAGTATTTAACTTACCTCCATAGATTGCAAATGACTGATCGTAAAAAAAGCGCCTTTTTAATAAATCTTCCATTCGGCCTCTATCAAAGTCATCTTTAGAAGGAGAAAACTCTATTTCCTAGATGTTTTAAAGGAAATATGAATTATTTAAATATATCCATAGCAAAATAACATTAGCAGGTTCATACAAATTTATAGGGGAAAGTGGGGAGGAATGGGACAGTTTTCATAAAAACATTTCTAATTCATTATTTTTTACTTATCCAAGAGTCAATACCTTATACCTTTCTAGTAGGTCGGACAGTCTGGGTCGAAGAAGAAGAGTGGAAATTATTAAAAAGTAATGTTATATGTTGTAAGACCTTAAAAATAATATACAAAATATCAAAATATTTAAAACTTTATTTATTTCACAATTTAAAAACTGTAAAAAAATTTGTCTTAGTTTTTAGTTTACACAATTTCTTCTGTAATTTGTTTGCTGCTTCTCTTTTGGTATCTTCTTTTTCTGGAGCATATAATTTTTAAGCTTTGTGCTTTCTTTCTTTTTCCGTAATAAAATTCGGGCTGATGCTTTAGTATATGGGTGAATATCAGCAGGACTATCAATCAGAATATCAGCAGAATATTAGGCAGTTGTAGAGAAGATGAGAATATGCATTGCGAAAGATGGCATGCACTAACATTATCAACAGACTCACTAAGTTGACTTGATGAAGGTATTGGAGGATGGCACATACTAGCATTATTAATAGGCATCTAGGACAGTCTGTAATATAATATATATTCAAAAATCTTCATTTGAGTAAAGCTCATTTTAGAGTTGATATACACAAAGCGTTCTAAATCCTGAAATAATGTTCCTTGGTGTAATCAATGGCTGATATGCATTTCCTTCCAACAAGATCTGTAATACGGTTTAAATGCTTAAAATTTTTATTGGATTATTTAAAAACCTATCATTACAAGCTAAATTATATCAAAATTTAAATGCAGAAAATACTGATATTTCCAGCAGTTAGACTTTGTGACTGCAGTGAGGAGGAAAGGTTAGCATGCAAACTCAATTTTCTCTGGCTTTATTTATCATATACATAGTAACATGACTCTCATGATTATCAAGGATCAACAAAATTGTTTTTTATTTTGACCTTTATATTATGTATTTAATAATATGTATTTTTTCCTGTATAACATAATCTAGTGCTTGTGAAAACAATTCAGCACTCATCCAATCACTACGACTGGAAAAGCCAATGCTACTGATGCCCTTCGAAAAGAAATCTTTGAAATAGACCTACGGAAAACAAATACAGGCATTTCCAATTGCATTAATAATCAACATTACAAGTTAACAATAAGTACAAGAAAACACTGATCTGCAGCCATCATGAATGCTCTGCAAAGATTCTAAACAACATGGTAGCTATGTGCAAATACATACTCATATGTAACATAATAAAATGCATGTACCAATTTGACTTGCCTTTAAAGAAGTATACAACAAATTATCCTAAATAATTATCAAATCAGCTAATATATACATTATGTATAATAACAATGACTTCTAAATTTCCAAATTTGTTATAAATGTATTTAATTTTTTGTCAAAATTTTAAGAATTCAGATCATCCTTTTCTAAAATGTAAATAAAATTTATTAGATTGTTGATTTACAAAAATCAGTTTTCTTTTAAATTACTAAAATTTATGATTTAAAGTCTCCTTGTTATAAGGCTTAAAAATAACTTTTATTTATCTTGTGCCCCATTCTAACCAGAGGAATACTGCAGATACAGATACAGGATTAAAGATTTATGTCAGGTGAGTTCAAATGTCTCACACGATCGCTAAGACTTTACTTAGTTGGCTTCTCCAGACAGTTTTTACTTCATGAAGCATTTTTCAGCCTTAGTTGATATATAGAATGAAAAGTGAAACATCTGCCATAACCAACATGTTTTCATGCCTAATATAGTACATTTGTGCTCTCTCAGTGTTCATATAGCTTTTGAGAAGCCAAAAATTAGTAATTTTTAAGGACTTCAAGAATAAATTTTAGCATCATTTTATATTTATATTTTATCACCACAGCTAAATATTACTTTTATTACATAATTTATAATTTTTTGCTACTAGAAAGCAAAAATTCTATTTCAGCATTCTAATTTGCTAAAAAATTGCACTTAAGAGTCATTAAACATTTTTAACTTGCACTAAAATGCTCTCTGTGCAAATAGATATAGATAACAAAATATGTATATGCTTAGAGGATTTTTAAAAAAGTTGTAAAATTCCAGGGTTTTGAGAAAAAGCACATTTTGATAAGAGATTCATGATTTTTGGAAGTAAAGGTATAAAATTTTAATTCTTATGAGAAAGTGATAAAATTTGTGATATTTATGAAAAAGCATTATAATTAGTTATTTTTATTAAATAAAATGCTAAAATTCATGATTTTATTTAAAAACACTATTTGCAATATTTTAAAAATTTCAAAACTAATGATTTGATGTAAAAAAGCTAAAATTTGAATGTTTAATTAAAAAAGATAAAATTTGCATAATTTGATTAAAAAGCGCCAAAATTCAGAATTTCTTTTAAAAGTGGTAGTAACAGTCGCAATTTATTTTTAAGAATAGTTTAAATTTGTGGTGTTATATAAAACATCCAAAAGTGTAGTAGTAGTAGTGGATTCCAAATGCGTAATTGCAATTCAAAAAGATATCTTTGAAATAGACCTTTGGAAAACAAATACAGGCATTTCCAATTGCATTAATAATCAGCATTACAAGTTAACAATAAGTACAAGAAAATACTGATCTGCAGCCATCATGAATGCTCTGCTAACACACAAATTCAATTATTTTCTTATAACTTCATTTTAAGCTAACATGAATAAATAGACACTCACAATTTGGTGCATGGGTGCGCCACACCAAACTGTTCAAAAAATGAAATGATAAGAAAAACATACTCCATGATGAGATAGATTATAAATTTAGTGTAAGGATAGACTGTTCGAATTGAAAAAAGTGTACAATTTCAGTTTTCAATATTAATTTAAGGGTGCAGCACACCAAAGTACTCGATTTATTGATGGTGAATAGAGAAATTTTTAGAATATTATTTTCACACAATCTATTTTATAACAATTAAGGGTAATTAACTCTAATGTTACATCATTTGTGTGTTTTTCGTTTTGATCAGTTTTAAAATTATGCTTGTTACTTAAGTGCATACACAGAGCAAACAGTGGCTATGCTTTGGTAAAGGAACTCAAAACCTTGATTTAATACCTTAAAACATCCTTAAATCTGATATTTCCAGTAAAGGAAATATCGGTAAATCCGGAGATCAGGTCACCGCAAATTTTTTTCTAAGTACAAAATCGGGCCAAGTTGGCCTGTGGTTGGCGCTTTCTTCCGTGTTTTGAAATTGGCTCCACCCATCCTCAGTGATGTCATTTACCGTCATTAGAAATAGGCTCCTCCTACCAAAATGATGTTTTGGTAGAAGAACCCTATTTCTAAAGACAGACTATTGTGTTTGTTCTAAACAAGATTTTTTAATATAAATGATAATTTAATTTAACTTAAATAACAGTGAATAATACTCAAAAAAACGTTACAAAATCAGATTTTTGTGTATTTTAAGAAAATTAAATAACTTTATAAAACTGCAGAATAAAAAAATTAATAATACTCATGTAAACGTTCCAAAATCAGATTTTTGTAAAATTTAATATTTTTATGCTACAATTTTATCTGTGCATATCGCACGTATCAAGATCGCTTTCTCCATCTAACTGAGGATCCAGGATCCATATAAAGGAAGGGGTTCGACCTACAGGTCCGTGTAAGGGCAGGGATTCGATCTAAAGATCGAAAATTGTGGAACGGATGTATCGGTGATCCGTATGTACCAGTGGTCCGTACAAGGGCAGGCGTTCGACCTAAAGGTCGTTCTACACCGAAACGGGGCCCCCAGTGATCTCTGGTTTATTAGGAACGGTCGCCTGCGGCGCCCAGACACAGAATATGCTACAATTTTATCTGTGCATATCGCACGTAGCAAAATCACTTTCTCCAAAATAAATCATATAACGAAAGAACAAGCAAACACGCACAACAATGGCCAAAAATATTGATAGAAATGTTCTTTTACATCAAAAAACTGTAGCAAACACAAAAACGTATTCTTATTGGATGTTACACAATTTCCGCCGAAAACATCCGATACAAGAGGTTACCAGATTGCAACATAAAGCGCTCACAAAGTGCGTGGCGTCTTCTCCGATTTAACCTCACAAAGTGCGTGGCGTCTTCTCCGATTTAACCAAGGTGACCTAATCTCCGGATTAGCCGAAATATCAAACTAAACAGGAAAAATGCTTTTGCTAAAAATATACAGTTATTTTTAAATTACACTGGACGGCACTCTACTGGATATATTAACTTACTTTTGATGTTTATTTATTTTTTATTTTATTTCATTTTAGAGAAATGAAAGAGAGAAAAAAAAATAAGGAGTTAAACAGCTAATAAACCTCTATAATTAAATTTTTATGATAAACTTGAATTAATATTTATTAATCCTTAAGGGTCCATGTCTACTATTGGCTTGGCACTATAGATTCGGGTAGGAGGGTGTTGACGACCCAGGCCGTCCGACTCATCCGAAGACTTGAGCAGCTAATTGGGCAGCCGGTGGTAGTGTTATCAAAATTCTACAGTATATCTAAAAACTGATTTACATATATTATATTAAAAGAAATGTGTGAAAAAAATAATTAATATTTTTAATCTAGTTGCCTTTACATCCTAAGATATGGGGGAGCTAGTCTCTATGATTGTTATAAGAGAACTAACCAGTTTAACAGGGTATACTTCTTATGGTTCATTGAAGATAATGAATATAGTTCGAATTTACTGTGGAGCAACAGCAATGGAAATATTACTTTGGAGTAATCTCTGAATTATTACACATAATAGAATCAAAAACGCTGATAGAAAACCAAAAATAGTTGAAACCTTAGGTATTACATTTAAAGGAAAGTTTTATGTACCTTATCCTCTAAGATTTTTTTCCTTAATTTTAACTCATTCACAGCCTTTTTAATATCCAACTCAGGAGCACCAGATGCTTTTAATGAGCGAATTAAATCACCCTGCAAAGAAAAAAAGATTTTTTTTGCAATTGCCATTGAAATGCATATTTTACTCTCGAAAATAAATTCAAATAACAAAATATGGAAACCTGTTCTTTGACAGCTAGTCGAAAAGGGGTTAAGGAACTTTGAATTTTGGAATCATCCATACTCTTCGACAAATAATTGCTTTTCGGGGCTTTTTTACTTCTCCAATTTTCAGGTAGTTTACTGCGATGATTTCCTAGATGCCTGCAGCAGTGCACAGCTGATATATTAATCCAAAAGTTGCGGACGTGGATTGACGAGTACACAGAAAGAAAAGCATGCATTAGCATATGTTTGTTTTGTTGCATTCAATCTTATTAAAAAACATGCGTTGCCACTCAGACAAACTTATTGCCGTATGAAACCAAGTCAACCGCTGTGTCCCCTCCCCTCCCAACATAAGAGTGCACATACAAGGAGAGCATGACGCAATGTACGCCCATCGAGGTGTAATATACGTCACCTTCGAGATCTTTAGTTCACGAAGGTGACGGTAATATAGGTACCTATATCTCTGGTCGAAGTGTACGCCATGTCATCATGTGATATAAAATGGAATAAATGATATAATACTACCCTCTATAGCTTGTATACCCTTCAATATACGAAACGTTAAATTCTGAATCATTCATATCTAGAAAATCATTCGTGAATGAATACCTCTATTATTTATCTGTTTCAATTTTTAACTTTTGTTAATAGTTTAATTTTAAGTGATAAGCTGTGGATATAACTTAGCTTTACATTATGAATGAAAAGGAGATTATTTTATCCGATTCTAGTGATGATTTAGAAAATTTGCCGTCTTTTAGAGACAGAGTTATGTTGGAAATAAATAAACCTTCAAAAGTGAACATGTAACGGCTACATTTTAATTTTATGTCATACTTGTATTTATTTTTTCAAATGTACTGTAGTGTTAATATACTGGTGGATGCGCTAACTGTAAATCATTGTCTTTATTAATGCGATTTCTTTTATGTTCTGAAATTGATTTTCCTTTAAACAAAAATTGTGAATTTGAAACCATTTAATAGTAGAATGGAAATGTTACGAAATTTTGTGTATAAAGCATTACATTATATACTTGTTTATTGATAGGCAGACAAAATATTGTTACTTCAAGCCCCAGTCGCAGAAAGAAGCCAAAAAGTATTTTATCCTATGAAATATAGCCCCCCCCCCCCCTCCCCGAAAAAAGAAGAACTCATTGGTGATCTGGGTCTCTTATAATGTAAATCTGCTGATGATTTTTAAGTTGTGTGATTTTGACCACAATTCAGTCAGTGCTTCATCTTGTACTGCACTTTTTAATTGTTAATGCATTTTTAAAAAATCATTAAAATAGCATGAATGAAATGCTTTTCTTGTTTTAATAAATGTTTGTTGACAATGTTTTTCTTTTCTATATTGGCTACTTTTAAATATTTCCGTAAGATTCAATATATTGTTTCATGAAAGAACAGAATCTATGATTTTGCCAATCAAAAATTCTTGATTATCCACTTATACTGAAAATCTATGATTCTATGTATGGTGAAAAAAAATCTGTGATTCCATGAAAGCGTCATTTCATGCCAAATCAACATACCTGACTGACACAGATTTTTTTAAAACCTCTCTATTTTATTGTCTACTTTATGCAACATTTTAGCCCCCCAATTCTCTTTTTTTTTTATTTATAAAAGTTTGAAATTTAAAAAATTTGGTAATTTTTCATGATTCTTGACATATTCAGACGTCTGTATTTTGGCCTAATCAATGGATTGTGCTGAAATAAAGTTTATTTTATAGCTTAAGATATGACCTTTCTTGTGATATGTCACATGACCCTGCAAATGATATTTTTCATTTCAAGGTCCCTCGATTTGACCTTGAATTGCGAAAAAAAGTGTTCTTTTAATTTTTTTCTAAAAAATATATTTTGTTGATACGCTATTTATTTTTATAATACAAAAATTTCAAGTTGGGGGAAAACTATGGGTTCATAGTAAAAAAAAAATCTAAATAAATATGTGTTATATGAGCAGCTATTCAAAAAATGCTGGAAACCACATAAAAGCGTAATTGATTAAATAATTCTTAAATAAACATCATTATACTTAACTAAAAGTTATAAACATTTACTAATGTTCATATTATATATATACATACATACCAGGGTGTCCAAAAAAGATTGAAATGCGCTTTTATTATTTACCTGTTGGAGATAAGTGGACAATGCAAATTGCGAAAGTGTTAAAAGTAAGGTAGAAAATAAGACTATGTTAATGAAATAGTCTTCCCATTAATTTTCAAAAACTTACACTTCCTAAATTTTTATACAACCCCCTTAGACAAATTTGGTCAATCAGAAAATTTTTATTTTTAATACAAGATCATTAAAAATACTCGCATATCTGTATCTTTAAAATCAACTGAATTATGATAAAGGCAAAAAATCTGACTTACACCACTTTTCCGTACCATGTGAAATGCTGTTTAATCAGTGAAAATAGGGATCATAAACAAATTGACGATGGAAATTGTTTAGATCAAAAATACATTAAAATGTGTCAAAATTTTTTATCACAAATGCATCCAAATAAAGCATATGCGGTTGGGTATCCTATGTATTATCATCCAGTTTTATCTTTTTTGTGATATGTCACAAATTTACATTTCTAATTTGATATATGGTCCCCATTCACAATGTTCAATTTTCAATTAAATATAACTCGCTCAATTTTAAAGATACAGATATGCATTTTTTTTTTAATGATCTTGTTGCATTAAAAATAAAAATTTTCTGATTGACCAAATTTGTCTAACAGGGTCGTATAAAAATTAAAAAAGTGTAGCTTTTTTTAAATTAATGGGAGGACTATTTCATTAACATAGTCTTATTTCCTACCTTACTCTACATTGCCCACTTATCTCCAACAGGTAAAGAATTAAAGCGTGTTTCAGTCTTTTTGGGACACCCTATATATATATATTTTGCTTCATTTTAAAATTTGAAAGATAGTGTAAATATTATTAATCATAATTATTTTTAAGTATATAACCATTGCTATTTCATGTATGTGTGTATATATATATATATATATATATAAAATAATTTTTTCAGTGGTATATCCTAGTTTAAAGGAATAACGAATAAAATCTTAAATTATTTTTTTAGAATTTGCACAGTCCACTAATAGTGTTGTTGTTGAAACCCAGACCGTCCGACCTACCAGAAAGGTGTAAGGTAACTGTTTGGACAGCCGGGAAGAGCCACCCAATTTAGACCGGAACCCAGTAGGGGAGGCATCCACAAGGACTGTACCCAGACCCGGTTTAAGGCGTGGGCGGCGTGGGCAATTGCCCACGCGGCCGAATAATTAGGGGCGGCCATTTGGAAATGAAATTAGATGTAGTAAGAATGACTTTTGCGGGCGCATCCCAAAAATTTTGTGAAATTAAACCAATTCTGTGCCATTTTAATATAAATGAAATTGATGTAACTTTTTAGATTTTACTAAAACATTAAAAAATTAAATCGTTTTCACTTCTGTAATAAGGTCTTTTTTGCAGCAATGTTTAGTTCAACGGGAAAATACGTGCGCTCAAACACTTAGGAGATTATTAGATTTTATACAGCTTGCAGCTGGGTGAGGCCTGTAATCCACGAGGGAGAATTCATTCTCCCCAAATACCGGCTACGAAAAAGCTCAAGGGCTATTCTCACGATTTACTCCTAGTTTCAAATTAAAATTGTAAACACATGGATGCGGTCTCTATTGCACTTCTAAAAGGTTGTAAATTTGGAAGGGGCAGAAAGAAAAGAAAGGGTGCTTGTGCTTTTATATGTCATAAAATATGCGGACAGCCGACCGGAGCCCCGGAGCGTCCCATAAGAATAGTTGTTCTTTTGGTCATTTTTGCCGAAGCTCATTTAGCTTGGCTGGAGGACAGTTGAAGCATTTTCCCACAGAGTATTCTGTGTATTTTTTATTCAGATAGCACAGTGGCTAGAAGTGTTCAAAGTATTCTTATATCACTGCCGTGCTGTATGAGATTCACAGATTCATCTTCTTATATGTCTGTCTTACGGATCTTCTTCTTTTGTTGAGAGTTTTCTAATTATTTAGGTAATTTTTTTTCAATTGCTTAAAATATTTTCCTAAAATTTCTTAGTTGACTGTTTTTTGCTGAATATAGATTTATTATTAGATTACATATTTTGGTGAGTTTAGATTATGCAATTGACCACAGAATAATATTGATGAACAAGGAAATGTTTTTATTTTAAGTACCAAAATAATACCTATAGGCCCATGGCTCTTCTATAATGATTTTAGAGACAATTTATTGTACGCGGGATTAAAATGATCTCCATTTAATCATTTTTCCTAGTTTTATTTACATAAAAAAAAGATACAAAAGGTTTTTCGGAAATAAAATATTTCCTTATGAATATTTGCTTAAAAATGCAAAAGTTGTTCTAAAATTGTTAGAGCTATTTTGTAAATTATTAAATTTATTCTATAGACAGAATAGCTACGAATTTGACAAATTCTTTTGCTCATGCATATAAATTTCTGCCTATATATACATTTAATAATCTGTATATATATTATTTTGTGTAATTGCAATTTTAGTTATAATTAGAATGTAATGTAATACACTATTAAGTAAATAATCTTAGAATTTGTAGCATGCACATTTGATATTGTGATTTTTTTTCTATCCCACAATTTATCCTTATCACTCTATTCCAGTCAACTTGAAATATTCGAGTTATTATTTTTCTATATAAAGTTGTATGTGGTGTATTTTTTATTCATTATTATTTTTTTTTTACAAAACCAAGAAAAAATGAAACATTGACGTTCCTTTTCCTCCAATGAATGCAAAAAGTGAAATTTGGATTTTTTATTTTTCCCTTATCCTTAAATACGTCCTATTTTTATTACCCCACTTGATTTTTTTTTTTTTTAATTTCTAACCCCTCCCCCTTTTTTAATTAATTTGGAAACATTTGGGTATTTCCTTATGTTTCGGTTGGACTAATGCATCTTTAAATATTTTCAGTTTTTTTTTTTTTTTTTTTTTTTTTTTAATTTATTTATTTATTTATTTTTTTTGTCTTTTCCAAAACTAAGGAAGAAACAAATTATTTCGATTTTATACCGCCCAATCCCCCAATTATATGATTTTTTACATAATTTTCAAATATGATTCTTTTTCACTTAGTCTTATCTTGAAGTGCTTTATCTTTTGACACATTTATCTTTTCCGCATTTGGATTAGATTTTTATATCTTCAAAAACTTTTCATATATTTTCATTTATTTAAGTGTCACGAACTCAGGGACATTTTAAGCATCACGTTTCTATTGCCTTTACCTTCAGTGAATCTATAATAATAGAAAGAAAAATATATCTGTTTGTTTGTCTGCAATGTCGTGCAATATCTATCGTACTTACAGATTTGAGGCATTTCACACAGTAGCATCTATACCTTAACTAATGTGAAACAATGGCCTTTTTCAGATTTTTAATAAGATATTTTAACAAATGTTTAAATGTTTAAAATCAGTTAATATCCATCCACCGATACGATGTAACAGCTACCCATAGGATATAACAGCTACCATCACAATTTGCTGTTATGTATTTCTCGTACAGGTTTTGAATCTTTTATTTATTTGTTGCCTTGCGGCGAGCGTGTTTTGCCTGTAGCGTGCGTGAAAATTTGACGGCAGTTTAGAATTTAAAGAAAATTTAGTAGTTTCATCTGTAAATGTTTTATTATAAGTAGCAGGTGTTTAATTATGACCTGGGCAACGCCGGTCATTCGTTCTAGTGATACAATAAAACACTGGTAATTTGATTAGTATTCCATTATTCTGTATCTATGTCACTGTGAATTTTTAGAGGAGGTTTCAATGGATTTTAGAGGAGGTTACAATGTACAGTCACATACAGCTCCTAAATGCTACATAGGGTTCCTGATTTTTATCCAAGACACCAAAAACTCAATACATTTAAGTATTTTGCATTATATTTTGATATTTCAAAATTAACTATTTAAATAAATTACTGATAATCCCCTGCAAAATTTTGAATTGACTTATCATATTATATCTTTGCTTCGTAATAAGTGAATGCCTTTTCTTCATTTCTCCTTCTTCTCAATTTATTCATGAGTTTGCGTTGTTTATTATATTTTACTAAGATGTATAAATAATTCTTAACATTTGTGCAATTACTAAATAAAACTTTATTTTGAGAAAAAACTAAAATGATGAGAGCAACTTTTAGTATACTACATAATGAAGTAAGTTACTTCTGACCTGAAACCTCTGATAAACTCAGGGGGATAAAAACGTATATGCACGTTCCAAATTTGTTTAACAATAATTTTAGCAGTAAATTAAGCGAACGAAAATAGAAATTTGCTACATTATTGAGCAAAACAAAAATAATCCCATAAATGGAACGTGCTATAACTACGAGAGTGACGTTACTGGATTTATGGCATAAATATTATTTTTTAACACTTTACAACATAGTTGAAAAGTGTTTATGACTTTGTTCATTTTGTCTGTCTGTCTGTCCGTTAGCACGATAACTGCCGTAAAAATGATTTTATCAAAATGGAATTTTAGTATGTTGTTCAGGCGGTCTGTGGGACGTATGGGAATATAAACGAATATCACCCAATTTGTTTTGGACTGAACCCGGGTTGGACAAATGAAGTACATTGAACCCTATAGGATCTAATTTTTCAAACATTTTTTAACCGAATTTAAAATTCACAAATTGCTTCGAAAATTTTAGGAAATATTCAAATTATCCCATAAAAAATATGAAAAAAAAACTTCAGCAAAATATATTCGTAGTTTTTTAAATAAAAATTAAAATAATAATTATACCCATATTATATGAAGAAATCACGTGGCCCACTTCAAAATAAAATATGGCATCCATCTTGTGTCAGAATAGTGATTTTTAAAGTTCTTTTTAATTTATATTTAGTGTTGTATCCGTCCTAAAACTGTTTTATTTTTGCTTGATTTCTATGCATCTATATTCTGAAATGACGCAATTACAATATATTTGAGTTTAAAGGATCAATGCAATACATCTTGTGTCAAAACCGTGATTTTTAAAGTCCTTTTTAATTTATATTTAGTGTTGTCTCCGTCCTAAAACCGCTTTATTTTTGCTTAATTTCTGTCCATCTATATTCTGAAACAATATATTTGAGTTTAAATGATCATCCAACTTTGATTATTTTTACAAGGAAGACTAATTTTCACTTATGGAGAATGTAAACACATAAAAATGCACGATGAGTTGTATAAGAATTGCTGAATTTCTTTAACACAAATTATTTAGCTCTTTGAGTCTGAAATATAACTGATATCAATGAATGAAACATTAATTAATTTTACATAGAGAACAGACGATTTTATAGCAGACTTCTTGAATGAAGTTTTAAGCATAAAGTTAAATTACGTTTACCTCCATGGTTTTAAGTTCTTAAATAAAATAAATTATTGTAGTATTGTGATGAATGAAAGGAATGGAATAAAAGTGTATGAATGAAATATTTACTGCTTCTACATAGAGAACCACTGAACCAGGCGATTTATATTTCAATGACGTTATTTGAATAAAGTTCATTTTTTCCAATGAAGTGTTAAGTTTTCAAATGTAATAAATTATTTTAGTACTGTGATAATTTTAAAAATATTACCGCTGAATGTATTGCACTTTAGAGATGTTTAAATAAAATTGCATTTCAGTTGGAAAGCGTTTCATAATGAATGCTTTATGCATGTTTGATCTTTCTTGTTTAATTTTATATATCGGTTTTGATCAATTTATTTGAAAACATACAATTGCCCGATAACGGTTAAAGCTATCGTTCTAAAATAAGTTCCATTTGATTTCTAAGGAAAATTTATATATAACGTGATCGAGTTTGAAAATTTGAGGCCACCCAAATGTTTGATTTCCTTTAAAATTATAAATTTTATTCGCATCGATCCATTCGTTCTAGATATGTTGTCCCCCTAACATCCATTACACACACATACGCACAGACATCCTCAAAAATATTCTATTCGAGTTGGAGAGTGCGCAAAACGTACATATAGAAAAACCATCAAAAATTTGAATTAAAGTGTTCAATTCCGTCACAATATTTTGCCTATGCATTATATGTATGCAAAGAAATTAAAAATAATGCCTAAAATTCAGTTATGTATTATAAATTATTGCTGCATTATATATATAGAAAATAATGTAATGGATTACATTCTCTAAATTGATAATTTGACTTCTAAATTTAGAGAGCTTAAATGTTTGATATGTTATTAGATGAAATGAAATGATTTTCATAAAGTGATGGTGATACTGTTTCTAAAGGGAATTTGTCCCCTCTTGCTCTCGCTGTGTAGCTTTCTCAAGTAAACATAGAAAATCAATTCATTCACCCGATTTTAATAACTTTAAATGTAATAGCTTTGAGGTAGTGGTTCACAAAACGTCAATGTGCAACATCTTAGTAACGATAGATAAAATAAAATAATGCGCAAAAAGAGAAATTATAGTTTAATTTTCTTTTCTTATTTTACAAATTCCCCACTTATACAAAAATGATACATGGTTAAAAGTATGATTAATATAAAATCTTCTATATTTTTTAATTATGACTGGTAAAGTTTTAAAAGATATCTTTAAAAACTCGGAATATCAATGAATTTCACTTTATTTTATGTTAATTCCTTGAATAATCCAGTTTCTAATATCACACATGTTTGAATATAAGTTTAATTTAAGAGAGCTTATGCTTAAGAGAACTTATTCATAAAATATCAACACATATTATTTTGTTCCTGACACTTTAAACTGGGAACTTTGCACCTGAGCGCTTTATACACTGACCTTGCAATCCTCAACTTTAGTCCTCACACTTTCATGGTTTATTATTCACTCACACGTTTCCTTTTAATTTAGCAAATTTATGAGGTGTCCATACTCGTTACTGAAAAAAAAAATAATAATAAAAAAAACCGCAGCTGCAACGGTATACTGAAAAACACAAAAAAGTACTTATTAATTTTCAATAGTCGCGACTTTTTCCAAATACTCGACAATTCTTAAATTTCAAAAATGGTGGTATTTTAATTTCTAAATTTTAATTTTATTATTACTTTTCATTTGTATCTTTAAAATCTTAATATAAAAAAAACATTTAAAGAATTAATTTTTAATAATTTTAATGAGTATGAATAATCATGTATATATTTGGTAAACATTATTTTGCATGCATTAACTAATAAAATGTATTTGAAATATCTGAATCTAAATCAAGAACAAAGTATTTTTCGGTTTTTTAATACTAAATTCGATTAGTCAGAAGAATTTAAATGCGCTATACGAACTTTGTTATATAAAGGATTTTGAAATTTCTCGTTCTGTTGGATTCTTCAGTCAAAATAAAGCAAAAAAGATCAATCATGCATAAAGCATTGATTATGAATACTTTCCAACTGAAATGAAATTTTATTTAAACATCTCTAAAAAGCGATACATTCAGCGCTGACATATTTCTTTAATTATCATAGAACTATGATGATTTATTTTACTTGAAAACTTAAAACTGCGTCGAAAAAAATGAACTTTATTCAAATGACGTCATCGAAATGTAAATCGTTTAGCTCTCTATGCAAAATCTGTGAATATTTCATTCATACACTTTTATTCCACACTCCAGAGTTAATAATTTTGCGTGAAAAGAAATCCGCAATTCTTATGCAACTCATCTTTACAATCACTTGTTTACATTCTGGATGGATGCAATACTAAATATAAATTTAAAAAAAAACTATAAAAATCACAATTTTTACTCTGGGAAAAAAAGATGGATGCCCTATTTTATTTTCTGATATTTTATGCTTTGATTGGTGAAATCCTTTCAATCGACAACTTTAAAATAAAATCATTTAAACGTAGACGGTATTTGAGTGTGGTACCATTTCAAAACGGTATGTCCGGTGCTTACCACTGCTTTTTATAACAAATTTTCCCGTAATATTTTTCAATTAATTATTTAATTTTTTTTTTATTCTGACAGAATCTATTATGTCTGGGAAAGCTCCGTTAAAGAAAAAAAATCGTCTGTCTGGAAGACAATATAAGAAATTAAAAGAACAAAGAGAAAAGAATTTAATAAAGCAACAAGGTGCTTTTCTGCAATATTTAGAACCATCAGTACCTAACCAGAATGTTACAGATGGTGCATCTGCTATAAGAGATAATTTTGATATTCTCAAAAACAACGAAAATGAAAATTATAAAATAAATGAAAGCAATGCCGGTGAAAATTTATTAAAAGGAAAAGACGTTGAAGATAACTTTGTCGAAAAAGAGAATCCATCAGGATTACATAACGATGAAAATCCGTTTGAGGATCCATCTAATTGGTCATCGTTGAATAGTGCCACAACATGTACTATTTTACAAAAAGGACCCGTGCAAATTTATGATATTGATTTCCCAAAAGATAATAGCGAAAATGGCCAAAATCGCTGTTTTAGTAGTACACATTACACCCGAATTATGAATAACGGAGAGAAAATAATTAGGGAATGGCTAGTTTATTCCATATCAACAAACTCTGTATTTTGTTTCTGCTGCAAATTATTTTCTACTGCGAGAACATCTCTAACGACAGAAGGAAATTCAGACTGGAAACACATATCGTCAATTTTACATCGTCATGAAAAATCACCAGAACACCATAATTGTTTCCAAATGTGGATGGATGCTAAAAAGAGGTTAGACACAGGAAAAACACTCGACAGTGATTTATTGCGAATGATTAAATCCGAACAGAAACACTGGGTGGATGTCCTTAAGCGAATAGTAGCCGTTATAAAGCTGCTTGCTACTGAAAATATGGCATTCAGGGGGACAAAAGAAAAATTGTATGAAAAAAATAATGGTCAATTCCTGAAATTGGTTGAATTTTTAGCTGAATTTGATGATGTGATGGCAAACCATTTAAAGAGAATAAAGAACAAGAAAACGCATGTACATTATCTGGGAAAAATGGTCCAAAATGAAATTATCAAGATGTTGGGAAATAAAATAAAATACGTTATTGTAAAAAATATTATGAAATCTAAATACTTTTCAATCATCTTAGATTGCACACCCGATATTTCACATCAGGAACAGATGACTTTAATAATTAGATATGTGAAAATAAATAATCTAAATAATGACAATGTTCAAATTGAACATTTTCGAATTGAAGAAAGATTTATTGCATTTGTACCAATATGTGATGCAACTGGCACGGGTATAGCGTCAATAATTCTTAATGTCATAGAAGAACTTGGTCTAAAAATAAAGGATATCCGTGGCCAAGGATATGATAACGGCTCAAATATGAAAGGAAAAAATAATGGGGTTCAGAAATTAATTAAAGATTTAAACCCACGAGCATATTTTGTGCCGTGCAGTGCACATTCTTTAAATTTAGTATTAAACGATGCAGCTAATTGCAATATTGAAGCAGCTAGTTTTTTTGATATAATTCAGTGTATTTACAACTTTTTTTCCGGATCAACATTTCGATGGAGCATTATTGAAAAATATGTAAAGAATTTTACTGTAAAACCCTTAAGCCAAACTCGGTGGGAAAGTCGAGTGGATGCAGTGAAGGCTGTTAGATATCAAATTGCTGACATATATAAGGCACTTATTTCAATATCGGAAGATAGTTCTTTAACTGGTCAAAGTGGAATAAAAACGAAAGTAGAAGCAAATGGTATTATAAATAGAATTTACTGTTTCAAATTTTTGTTCAGCATTGTTCTTTGGTATGAGGTTTTATACGAAATAAATATTTCTAGCAAACTTCTGCAAGGAATATCGATTGATATAGCTACAGCACTGGAATCCTTGGAACACACAAAAAAATTTCTTGAAAATCTCAGAACCGATGAAAAATTCATTTCTATTAAACAGAATGCTGTACTGCTCGCTGAAACAATGGAGATGGTACCCGAATTTCCAAAAGAAATGAGATCACAGAGGAGGAAAAAGCATTTTAATTATGAAGCAGAAGATGAACCAATCATCAACCCAGAAAAAAAAAATTTAGAATAAATTTTTATAACGCAATATTGGACACAGCAATAAATTCAGTCTCTGACCGATTTAGCCAATTAATGGAATGCAACTCGCTATTTGGATTTTTATTTAATATAGGAAAACCTGATGATGAAATGTTAAAATGCTGTACAAACCTGGAATCCAAACTAACTGATATAAATGAAAGTGATATAAATGGGTTAGAGCTTTATGACGAAATAAGATCAATATGCAATAGATTAAAAGATTTATCCCCTAAAGTTATTTTAAATTATATTTTAGAAAACCAACTTGTATCGATTTATCCCAATTTATATATTTCGATAAGAATTCTATTGACACTGCCTGTTACCGTTGCATCAGGAGAACGCAGTTTCTCCAAACTGAAACTAGTGAAAAATTATTTACGTTCTACTATGAACCAAGAAAGACTTAACGAACTTGCTATGATCTCCTTGGAGAGTGATATTACCAATGAATTGGATGTGCATAGCATAATACAAGATTTTGCTACCTTTAAATCACGAAAAGTTCACTTTCATTAATAATTTTATCTGATTACAACTGGAGTTGCTGTACTTTTTAAAATAAAAAAAAATGGATTAAAATAGCAAGAGGAATTTAGCCACTTTTAAAATGTTAAAAGGAATTTAGATATGATTCGACTATTAAAATAATGAGGCAATAAAATATTTTATATATAAAAAATAAAAAATAATTATTATTTAAGTATAAAGTTACATATTGCTTCAGTTAGATCCATTTTTTTACCTTATCCAGAAACCATTTCTCGCACATTAAATTTAAACAATATATATTTAGGTACTCAAAAGAAAATTAATTCTTCAGAATTATGTTTTTAAATTGAATGGTCTGCATATATTCTGTACCCAATTTTTCAGTGTTTAAAGTTTTATATTTTTTCTAATTATTGCGGTTTTAATTAAATTTTATAAGAAATTTAGAAGTGTAATAAGTTTTATAAATATGTTACTATTTTATTACTTCTTATTGCCCTAAAATGTATTTGGTTTTCAATGGAGGAGTGTTTAGACGCCTCAATAACCTGTTCATTAAATTGTGCCTTAAAATGCATTTATTATTATTTTTAGTTGTTGTTTTTATATATTATATCACTTGCTTTTACATTTTAATAGTCAATTTTATTTGTTGTCAGGCTACTGTGTTGTTTTAATTGGATGCATTCAAAGTCATACATTCATGGTTATTTTTTTGCTAAAGCCAAAAAAATGCCCTGTTATAGTATTCAGTATTTTAACTATAAATTAATCAAGATCAATATGTACAAAGCGTAGTAGATTATTAGAACAAATTTAGAATAATGATTCTAATAAAAATGCTAAATTTTCAGTCAATCTAATAATTACCTAATAAAACTATAGCGTGAAAAATAAATGTTTCTTAAATACATTATAATGTGTAAAGAACAACGGGAATCGAACCACGTGTCTGGGACGGAACTGCAAGCTCTTATTGTCAAAGTAGACTTTGCACTTTCCACCCTTTAATGTCAGATTGATGTGCAACTGACAATCTGACGAACTACCTACTTCCTGCTATTTTTACCTTAGATTAGCTTTCTGATGCTATTTTTATCCCCAGGTCAGCTTCCTGGCTGAACTTTGACCTCCCGATTTGAAATCGACGAGCAATATACCACAGTCCATTAAATCCGTGCATAGTCGTACTATGCTCACTTTCAGACCACCGACATCATTTCACTAAACTACAGGGTTGATTTGTCCGAGCGTCATTGTAAAGAACCTTGTTGCCCCAACCGGAAATTGAACCACGGGTCTTCGTAATGGCCCTCCTATGCTCTACTGTTGAGCTACTGAGACGAAATTGCAAACTTTTATTATCGAAGTAGACTCTGCAAATGTATAGTATTTTTTATGCGTAACTGTGATAATTATGGGATATTTTTAGTATATATTTTATTATAAGTTGAATTTATGTTCAGTTAAATTGGAAATTTTAATGTATCCCGTCAAAAAAGGTAATTCACTAGCTTCAAATGATTGAAGGAGAAGGTACATATACATACTATTATAAATCCATAGATGTTATTTGCAAAAATAAGTGCGATCCTAACAATAAATATGTTTATTAAAAAATTAATATTTAATTATAAAGGCAAAAAAGACATATATATATATATATATATATATGATTAAAATAGGATGTTAATACGGATATACGTAAACAACGTATATCCAATATATAAAATACGAGCATAATGCAGCAGACAAGTCAAGTACATGGATAAATATTAGTATATATATATATATATATATATATATATATATATATATATATATAGGGGCGGCCCCATATGGTTTTGCCCACATACGAAAATATCCTTGAGCCGGCCCTGACCGTACCCTCCTTCCCCTACCACCAACCTCTCGGAAGGACTTTCGGACCCACATGTTTAACGTGATCGTACTCCGCATGAACACGGCGGCAGTTTTGGCAGTGGCTGGAATCGAACCCGGGCCTACCGAGTGCAACTCCAACGCGCTAACCAATGGGCTACCGCGCCCCTCCACTAATAGTGTCGAAAACCCAGAACGACCGGCTCGTCCGAAGACATGAGCAGCAAATTGGGCGTCCGGTCCACTAATAGTGTGTATAAATCCTACAAATAGGATTTCCAGCTGTGTTCTCATGTTCTGAGGTCATAAATTGTTTAGTCTAGTAAAGGCCTTGTGTTTCCATTGGATGGGCACCCCATGGAAGCAGACATTTGGGGTAGGTGAAATCAGTGTTAGAAATTTGAACTAGGCGTCATTTGACGCCTATAGTTTTGACTCTAGGTGCCAAATATACACAGCTAGTTGCCATTTTTACATCTCTAACAATAACAACTATTTTTTAAATGTCCATTTTTGTTAAAGATATAGACAAAGAATAATTCAGATTTTTGTATTAAAAATTGTTTTAAATTTTCTTAAAATTTAAAATAAACTGATAAGGAAACCTAAGAGAAAATAAATAGAAAAAATTGCTAATTTGTTTTTACTTGGCAAAAAGGACATAAAAAACAACAAATTAAAAAAAAAAAACTTCTATTTAACAATTTTGAATTATGATCATCTTGTACAATCATTTCCCCAATACCCCTTCATTTCATGCTTATAAATTAATTTTCCTGAGTTAAAATAGTAATTAATATAAAAGTTTTAGTTGATGAAAACAGATTAAAAAAATGGACAATATATGATAATAAAACAGGATAAACTAAGAATCACATACAAATGCACATTTTAGTGACATTTCCATATAATCTTTCTGATATTACTTACAAATATAAGAATTAAACACATTTAAAATAAAAATATTATAAAAGAACTTTGAGCAAAATTTAGTCATTTCGTCAAAATATGGAATTTCATTTTAAAATATGTTTACTATATTCATCTTGGAATTTCATTTTAAAATATGTTTACTATATTCATCTAAGTTTAAAAAAAGGGGGAGGGGGAGAATTTGCATATTTGTCAAGAGATCGGCGGTCAATGCAAATATCAGAGCTTCACGAAGAAATGCAGAGTTGGCAGCTAGGGTTCAGTATTTGCAAGTCAGTAATAAGTTTTTATGTTTTATAGCTTCTTCTCTTTTTCTTGTCGCTTTGACAAAATATAAATCATACCCTTGAAACTCCTCTTGACCCTTTAATTGAGTTAGACAGCTTGGGTAATAATAAAAAAAGGTATGAATCACATTAATTTTAGGGATTGATATAAAAAATGCATAGTTGCTAACTTACCAGAAAGAAAGATAGGAACATATTGCATGAGGAAAAATCATGCAGTAATACCATTTTTCGTCATACTGCTGAAAAATAGCCTTCTATTTCATTAATAATACATTTGAAAAATAGTTTTTCTATATAAAATACAAAATAATTACAAACGATTTAAATGATGCAAACAAATTGTAACAGTGGAAAAATACTTTCACAATAAAATGAAATATAGAGGATCGCACATAAATGCCGTTTATTGTGATACTGCTGCAAAATAGCTTTTCATGTCATTAAAAATATGCTTGAAAAATAGTTTTTCTGTATAATATACGAAATAATTACAAACGTTTTAGACAATGCAAACAGATTGCAGAAGTGGAAAAATATTTTCACAATGAAACGAAATATAAGGAAGATCATGGACAAATGCCATTTATCATGGTACCCGGTACTCGTGCAATCATTAAATCATAAATTAAATAAAATAGTGTGAATTCAATTTGTTATATTAAAAATTAATTTTAGTTAGTGCCCTGAAATTCTTTCTTGATGTACCAAAATAAAAAATCTAGTTATGTCATTGGCATCACCATATAGTTCTAAGATTAATGGTACATTTCACCCACGTGAAACATACATCTTTATTAGGTGTCCAGCCACTCATCCAATGGAAACATAAGACCTTTTCTTGATTAAACAATTTATGACCTCAGAACTTGGGAACATAGCTTGAAGACACATTTGTGGAATTGGGGGCTACAAAAATTCTAAAAATAAAATTAAATATTTTATTCCAGTTTTTATTCTTTAATCTACTAAACTAGGGTTCATATCACTGAAATACATTATTTTATATAAAAGACTGTCTGCCCACCAAACAACATTGGCGTTGAACTCTTTGTTTACGGGTTTTATGTGCACCTACCTTACCAAGAAATAGTTAAATTTCTGTTTTGACAAACCATCCCGTAAATAAATTATATTTTTAAAGTAAAATTTACAGTCTATTTAAACATTGCTGGACAGAGACCCTATATCTATATACACACAAAATAGTAAGGTTAGTAAGTGCCTACTTTAACAAAAAAATTATCTGCAATCTTTTTCAAATCTTAAAATTCGGCAAAATAAAATATATAAAATCATATGCACATTAGAAAATGTTTGTAACTTTTAGTTAAGAATTATAATGGGTATTTAAGAATTGTTTAATCAGTTATGCTTTTGTGTGAGTTTTCAGCATTTATTAAATGGTTGAAGTATTTTCATTATTGGAATTATTTACATTCTCTTTCAAATCGTAAGAAAAAAAATATATATATATAAAATTATGTGCACATTGCTACTAATTGTTTATAACTTTTAGTTAAGGATAATGATATTTATTTAACAATTATTTAATCAGTTATGC
Source organism: Amaurobius ferox (assembly GCA_951213105.1). Lineage (NCBI taxonomy): Eukaryota > Metazoa > Arthropoda > Arachnida > Araneae > Amaurobiidae > Amaurobius > Amaurobius ferox. Next base: position 5,614,784 of record OX578135.1, on the reverse strand, counting down.
TTTTATGTGGTTTCCAGCATTTTTTGAATAGCTGCTCATATAGCATATATTTACTTAATTTTTTTTTTCACTCTGAGCTCATGATTTTTCGAACTTGAAATTTTTGTATAGTAGAGATAAATAGCATATCATCAAAATATATTTTTTTGAAAAAAATTAAAGATAAACTTTTTTCACAATTCAAGGTCAAATCAAGTAACTTTGAAATGAAAAATATCATTTACAGGGTCATGTGACATATCGCAAGAAAGGTCATACCTTTAGCTACAAAATAAGCCTTATTTCAACACAATCCATTGATTAGGTCAAAATATACAGATGTTTGAATATGTTAAGAATCATAAAAAATTACCAATTTTTTCAAACTTCAAATTTTTATAAATAAAAACCTAATAAGAATTGGGGGCTAAAATTTTGCATAGTGACTTATATATGAGTGGACAAGAAAATAGCCAAGTTTAAAAAAAATTGTATTGGTCGAGTTGCAAATGTCACTTTTTTGTGTTAATTTGATATGGAATGGCTTGTAATAGTTATAAATAATAGTTAGGAGTTTGTTTGAAAATGATAGGGAAATTATTTTCTTTAGGTCAATGTAAGTATGATAACATTTTTTAAGTTATTGATCTTTTTTTTTATGCACTGATTATAAAATTCAGGCACACTTAACATCCCAGACTCTTATATAATGCATTCATCTTTTTGTCTCCTTTGTTAATAGACCCTACATGTAACTTAACACTTGAATGGCAAATTAAATTAAATTTCCATGAAATTATTCATTTTGAATATATTTAGTTTGATGCCTGCTTTGTGATCTTATATGTCCAAGGGGTCCCTTTTGCCCTCCTATATGATCATCCATGGCATGAATGGATCATTCAAAAAATTAATGGTTGCATCAATATATCTATATTTCCCAATAAATTTATATCAATTTTGCTTTTTGTTATAAAAATTTTTCATAATTTTTATAAGTACAATGAATTTTATTTTTTATTACATAAAAGAATAAAATAAAAAAGTTTGCAAGCAACAGTAGAAAGTAACTACTAGGAATTAAACCCCAAATCTTCTGAGTAAGTGACTGACTACTATATATATAACCATTGATCTTAAGCACAATTATTTTTGTCAATGACTATAAATTTTCATATATTTTTACTCTGAACTACTATATATAACTAGTTTATTCCCTTATTATATTTCATTTACGTCTTTCTAAAAATAACTCGAGAGTTTCTTTAATTGTAGAACTAACTAATATTTTTACAATATCATAAAATAGCTATAGCATTAAAATCTTTTAACCGTACAACTTTAGTATAAAGGCTTTTTACCTGGTGAAATTTTTGGTGTGATTAATGGTGCAATGTGGTAGTTCTGTTTAGTTTCTGGCAATCCTTCCTTACTTTTTAAACATTAGACATGAAGTTTTCTTTTGCATTACATTAAATCAGGTTGTACTGTTTCTTGTATTTTGATTTTTTGAAATCATTTAATACCTTGTCGATAATTTTATTTGGTTGCGTATCTGTATAAAAAAAATCATGTGTGGAGAAAGGAATTGATTGTTTTAATCAATATTTGGAATATATCAGAGAAATTGATTGGGAAAAGTGTAAATCACGTGAAAAACTTTAGGCGGAAATTTCCATTTTTATGGTGTTGACATGTGCTATCTTTGATTTTTTATTTTTATATGATATTTGGGTTTTTTATCCATTTTTGTATTTTACTTATATTGTTCAATTTATTACCCACTAAGCCCAACATGATGTTCATAATCACTTTTCTAACACTTTCTTTGGCGATGTTTTTGCTCTCCAATAAGATGGCGTATTATACCAAAAGTCTTTACTTAAGTGCAATGGTCATTCATTCATACTTTTCATATATTATTGAGACTTTTGTTAATTATTGCATAAACTTATAGTAGATTTGTTTGTTTTACTCACCAATCACCTACTTAACAGTCTTCTTCCCAGCTTTGATATCCTCTATTGTCATTCAGAAATTATGAGAAACTTTTCTAATATTTAAAAATCCTAATTTAATTTTACCTAATAAAGTCCAGGGTGTTTTGGTTTTTCGTGGCAATTTCAAAAATTTTATATTTATATACTCAATTCTATAGAATATTATGGTATAAAAATTCAAGATAAATGTAGAATCTAAACTAGAGCTGTAATTTAAATGTTCTTTATTTTATCTCTAGAAATGCCACTCTCAAAAGAAGTATATCCTGTGCTCATTTTATATCAGATAGTGAAGCAAGTGATTCAAAAGATGATGATTGTATAAGGGTGAAAAGAGTGACATCAGCTGATGGTCTGTTAGATGATGCAAAAGCTCACATTGATTCTGATGATAGTTTACCGGATTTAAAGGATATTCTTGGAGCATCAGATAAAAGTATTCAAGAAAAAGCTCACATTTATTCTGATGATGGTTTACCTGATCTGAATGATGTTCTAAGAACATCCTATGAAAGTGTTCAAGATTATGTAAGAATTTCTCTTAATAAGTTTCATTATCTATACCAGGGGTCGCCAAACTTTTTTGATCATCGACCCCTATATAATTTAAAAAACCAAACTTTTTTGATCATCGACCCCTATATAATTTAAAAAACCTTAATATTTATTAATTTATGTTCTATAAAGAAACTGATATTAAGTCAATTATAAAAAAATTCACAAATTTTACGATCATCGCGATTACGTATGTGTGATTTTCGTATTAAGAACTGTTTTTTCTTCGACCCCCAATCGACCCCCTGGCTCAGATCGACCCCCGCTTTTGTTAAATAGACCCCTGGGGGTCTATATAGACCACTTTGGCGACCTCTGATCTATACTAAAGAATCATATTTGTTTATCATCATTCATTGTTCATATTATAATTTGCTTACAAAATATGCTATGTAGAGTGACATATCCATTAACAAGTATAAATACACACACTCTAGACCAGTACTTCTCAAGCTTTACAGAACCGTGACTTATTATTTCTCAGACTTGTGAGCATTCCATCATTGTTTCATATGTTTCTTTCTTTCTGTCTTTCTTCTGTTTTTGAGCTTGATATCAGTATTGTTCTGTAAGAGGACATTTTTGCCATTTTCTCATTGCTTTGGTAGTTTTCTTTTTCAATCCAGTGGGCTAAATACTTTGGTAAGTTTACATGCATCTGCTACAATGAATGCTACTGAGCCTGGGGTAAATCTTTCTTCTAATGTCTTTCCTATTGTTGATGTGTCCCCTGCTAGGCTTTTGTATTTCTTATGATCTCTCTCCTGAGGATGTGCTTTGGCACACTCTAAAGAATGGCATTCAATAGAATAGCTGGTACTTTTGAGGCTATTCTTCATATAAATTCTAAATATCTGAAAACCAAACTCTTCACTTATGTTGGGCTTGCTCCAATGTCTTGATCAGGCCTGAATTATTCAGGCTGAAAAACTACAACAATTTACAATCGTAAATTGTCACCCTAGCTATAAGCACCCATCTTACATCTAACATTATTTTAGAAATACAACTGAGTTGTAAACTTGAAAAATAACCCAGTTGCTTCAAGTTGATTAGAAAAGCGAGGAGGTATTAAAATGCAAGTTGAAATGAAAAGAAATATCAAAACATTTCAGTGGAGCATCAAAAGTTGGAGCATATCAAGACTAAAAATAATTCTTAGATATTAAAAAGAGGATATTTTTGCTTTTCTGTAGTTTTTAGAAAAGGAATAAATAAAAATATCCAAAAATGTTTCAAAGATATATCAACCCAACTTGAATGCTTCCTGTTAATTAGAAAAAGAGGGAGGGGAATATTGAAATTTGGGACCTCTTTTATCTATATTTTATTATGGACCTCTTTGACCTATATTTTATGAACTATTATCGCCCCCTAATTTTAAGCATTTTACTAATTTGATGATATCTTAGCTTTTAAGTATGCTAGATCTTAGCTTTAAAGACTATACTCTTTAGATTGAGCTAATAAAGGTTATGTAGAACCTGCATAGTATGGAATGCAGGAACATTATACCAAATTGGAAAGACAAGACAAGTTACAAATGAGATGGACAAGTATAAGCTGGACATACTGGGAGTCAGTGAAGTTAGATGGACTGGATTCGAGAAAACGGAGACAAGTGACAACAAGACTATATTTTATTCTGAAATGGAGGAGGACAAGCACGAAAGAGGAGTTGCCTCATTTTGAGTGAAAAGCCTTATAGAGTGAGAACTCATCAGCGACAGGATTGTAAGAGCAAGATTCTTTTCAAAATTTATCAAAATGACCATCATTCAAGTGTATGCTTCTACTAATGAAGCTGACTATGAAGTGAAAGAATGTTTTTATGATCTACTCCAAAAAGGACTGGATAAAATTCCCAAGCATGACCTTTTACTAATTATTGGAGATCTTAATGCTGGGTTTCCACAGACTTTGAAAGTCAGGGAAATTGGAATAGGTCAGGGAAAGTTAGGGAATTTTTAAGAATTGTGTATAAGGTCAGTGAAAAATGTATCCTGTATCAAACATATTTGTGAATACTTTTAATTTTTAATTTAATTCTACACGAACAAAGTCTTATTTCACAGAGAAAAGTGTATGATACAATCAGATGCTATAGTTCTATGCAGAAGGTCCCCATAACACAACAGATGTTGACATATGTCAGAAATTCTCAGACACTATGAAGACTATGTTGAAAGTTCTAGACTAAACCAAGCTGAAGAAGATAAAAAAACAGCCAAAAAAATGACAATTAAAAAAATAAATAAAGGAATTAGAAGAAAAAAAGAAAATTCTATAGATAAGCAACAAAAAGAAGAAGCTATTGAAGCTCGTATTAAATTTTTACAAAAGCAAGCAGTGGACTAAAAGGAGAATTTTTTGTATCAAATGTGGAATATGTTTAATGACGAAGTTGTCATACAAATATATTTAATGTTTTATTATTCTAAAACTGTATGATTTTTTCCCTTGTCATTTTTTCTTGTTATTGTTATCATTTCAATCAGTATTATTTATGGTACGATTATACCAACTGTAATACTTATTATATTTTTGTAACTGTTGAAAGTAAAACAATATTTGTTTCATTTCCTGTTTAAAAAAATGTAAAACTATTTTAAAAAATAGAGGAGAGAGATGGATGGCTATGGGGTATGCTGGAGGCCATTTAAACTTTTTTAAAATTGGAAAACAGTTGGTATAAGCATATCTCGAGTGGTCAGAGAAATTTTGGAAAGTTGGTCAGTGAAAGTCAGAGAAAATTATTTTCACATTCCTGTAAGAACTCTGTAATGCTAAGTTTGGGTCCAGAATTTGTAAGGAAGATAAGTCCATAGGCAATGAAGCTTGTGGTGATAGAAATAAAAATAGAGAACTATTTGTTTCATTCTGTGAAGTAAACAATTTAGTGATTGGAGGTACCAAGTTCAGGCATAAAAATATACATAAGTTAACTTGGACATCGCCAGATGGAAAAACAAGAAATCAGATAGACTATATTGCAAATAATGGAAAATTTACCAAATCTATGATGGATGTTAGAGTTAAGAGAGGGGCAGATATTGGCACTGACCATCACCTTATAGTAGTGAATTTGAAATTAAAATTACTTAAATGCAAAAAGAACAGTAAAAATACTAGACCAGTTGGGTATGATATTGCTAAATTAAAGGATAAAAAGATTCATGAGAAATTCAATATTGAATTGAAAAACAGATTCTCTGCCTTAGAGAATAATGAAGTAATGGAGGATGAAGAGCAGTGGAGTCAACTACAAACTATTTCCAGCGAAACTGCAGAAAATACTATGGGGAAAAGAGAAAGAATAAAGAATGGATCACTGGTGAAACAGGAAACTTATTGAGGATAGAAGGAAAACAAAGAGTGTTTGTTCTTGACAGTACTAGATCTGAAAGATTGTATCAAGTTTACAAAGAAAAATACAGAGAAGCAGATAAGAATGTCAAATGAAGCTCTAAGAAAAACAAAAATAAATACTATGATGATCTAGCTAGTGAAGTGCAAAATGCTGCTAAAACTGGACGAACAATAATTGTTTACCAAATAATCAAACAAATAAGTAGTGAAGTTAAAAAACTTGTAGTGGGGTCGATGGGAATAGTAGACTTTTATCTGTTGAAGCGAGGTTGAGGAAAGATGGCAAGAACATTTTTAAAAAACATTAAACGCTTACAACGTTGACACTGATGAGCATCCAGTGGTCATATTTGATGTGCCACCTACCTTAAACATTTCTACAAAGAAAATCTCATTGATCTAGATAAAATATGCTTTGAAGGTCAATAAAGGCTGCGGAAATTATATGATAGCTGCAGAAATGCTTAACGTTAATGTTGAAGAGACTGCTAGATATTTGAAAAATATCTTTAATCTTATCTGGAAAACTGAAAGAAGCAACAATAATTAAAATACCTAAAAAAGGAGATCTTTCTTCCTGTGAGAACTGGAGAGGTATCACTTAATATCTATTCTAGCTAAAGTTTTTGGAAGAGTTATGGTCAACAGATTAAAGAGTGAAATTGAAAAGATTTTGAGAGAGGAGCAGGCAGGATTTTGAAGTGGAGCTGGAACCACTCAGCATATTTTCACTTTGAGAAACATCATTGAACAAAGTATTGAACGTAATGCACCTCTATATTTAAATTTCATTGGTTTTAGAAAAGCATTTGATACCATTAACAGAGATATGTTATGAAATATACTTGTTAGTTATGGAATCCCACAAACATTATTAATATTATTAGGGAGCTATATCGAAACAGCTGCTGCTGTGTTGAAGTAAATGGAAAATTGACAGAGCCCTTCCAAATTAAATCAGGTGTAAAACAGGGATGTGTGATGTCAGGTTTTTTATTTAATATAGTTATTGACTGGATCATCAAAAACACCATCAAAGATGAGAGGAGAGGCATTAGATGGAAATTTACATCAATTTTAGAAGATCTAGATTTTGCGGATGACATTGCTCTTTTGACCTCTAGATTTTGTGATCTACAACAGAAAGCAAATGACCTTAACAAGTTTGCTGAAACTACTGGTTTAAGAATTAATAAAAGTGAAACAAAAGTCTTAAGAATTAATGAAAAAACTTCTGAAAATGCAAAACTAGATGATGAATCCATTGAAGCTGTAAACAGCTTTATTTACCTTGGAGTGAAAAAGGAGGGTGGAACAGATGAAGAAACCAAAATAAGAATTGCAAAAGCTCATAATTGTTTTAGAAAACTAAATAAAGTATGGAGAGCTATTAACCTTAATTTAAAAACCAAAATCAACCTTTTAAATTCCTTAGTGAAGAGCATTTTATTGTATGGAGCTGAAACATGGAAATTAACAAGGGGCCAATGCAACAAGTTGAATACCTGGCAGACTAAATGTCTGAGGAAAATGTTGGGAGTATTTTGGCCTTATGTTATTAATAACACTGAATTCTACAAGAGTACTGGACAGAAAACAATAGAGATGGAAATAAAAAACCGTAAATGGAAATAGACTGGACATATCTTAAGAATGTTACAGCATAACATCCCTACTGTGGCACTTACTTGGGCACCCGAGGGAAAAAAATCTCGGAGTCGACCCAAGCTAAATTGGAGGAGACTAATAGAACAAGAGAGAAATCTGATGGGATAGGCGAGCAAGGACTGCAGCACAGGATCTATCAGGGTGGCGACGCAAGCTGAAAGCCTTATGTGCCACTAGGCACGATGAGAGATGATGATGATGATGATGAGTACCTGATATGAAGATGTGTTTGGGTTCTTGTTTTAGGTGTATTACATCCACGAATAGCAACCAATGCACTCACACAGTGGGCGTACCTAGATTGCCTAATGAGAATATGCATGAACAGCTACTGCAAAAAACCTATGCAAATTAAGAGCATTTCAATAAGTGAAAGATAAATGTTTCACAAGCAACAATGTAAAATTTGGGTGAAACTTTGGCTGTGAAAGGAATTATATCTGATTATTTTCTGAAGTTTAGTAATATTACCCCAACTTACCTCCCCCCCCCCCCCCTCTCCTTTTTTTAAAATATAAAAATTGCACAATTTGTACATGCAAATTAGGGGCCTTTTTCTGGTTTGATCTCCTAAAAATAATTTGTCTAAAAATGACTTTGTATTTAAAAATGTGTCAAGTAACCAAATGAAAAGAAAATTATTTTAAAACTGAATATTTTATGTAATTTTAAATTTGTATCTTGTTTATGTGTTATTTTTTGTGGTAGAACTCAAATGTATATAAGATGGAGAAAGAAATAATTGAATGTGTAGGGAAAGTTATGCTGCTCATACCAATGTTTTTGGACTATTTGTAAAAACAACATTCTATATAAATAATTTGGCATCACATCGGATGTTATAACAGCAAAAATTAAGCACACATCCACAACAGAAGGTCTTTATTTTACTTCCTATAAGATGTAAAAAAATTTTTAAAAAAGGTCAGAGCGCTTTCGAGCATAAGTACGCTCTTCATCAGTGGCTACATGGAAATAAAATTTGAATCGTTCATATATAGTCCAGTATAGCGACAAAATTTGCATAAATACAATTTACAAAAGAATCTACGTTTAGGCAAGGATAAACCGAAAACTGTAAAGCAATTTTTTTAGAGTTTCAAAAATTCCAACAACAAAAGAACAGAATAGTAAATTACAATTTAATTACAGAAATCGAAAAAAAAACGGGGTGGGTGGGTGGCAACCAAGCATAATTCTAAAGATGAAGACGTCAAAGATAACTTTGCAGAGACTTGAATTGCATGGAGTCGAGAATGAGTCGCCAAGCGTAACTCAAATTCATAACAAGGTCAAAATTACAAACGGATTCACAGTAGATATAAATGAAAAGGGATTCAAAAAGGAGAATATCATGAGGGTTATTACAACTCATCAAAAGGAAAGTCTTTTCAAAAAGAGGCTAAAAATTATCTTTAACAACAAATTGAGCAATAGCCATAGAAAGTTTACTATCCCTGACATCCCGAGCATGTTCTGCTATACGGATGCCAACAGTGCGTTTAGTACTTCCAATATAAAATTTAAAATTACCATCGGTGGACAACAGGGGAACAACATACACCCCAGCAAAGCTTTTAAAGTCATCCTTATCACCCAGTTTATCAGACCGAATACGGTTAAATAAAGAAGAAATGTTAGAATGTGCAGGTCTGAAACCAAACTCAGAACAAAAATGGATAAAGGGGCAGAAAATTCGAGGATTGTAACTAGACCTATAAGTCAAACGATCTTTTAAGGCAATAAGTTTAGTATCAGAAAGCGTATATTTACAGCGAACTTGGAAGAAAACCTTATAAATAAACTCAAAGGAGTAGGCAGCCTCACGGCCAAGGCCAAAAATAAAATCAATTTCATCACTTAAAGCAGAGATAGATGAACAAACATTAAAAGCACGATTAAAATAAGCATAAAAAGAAGCTTTTTTAGAGGAAAGAGGATGGTAAGAATTAGCAGGTATACAAGAATTAGTAAAAGAAGGTTTATAGAAAACCAAAGTTTGAAAACCAATAGCAGAACGGGTGACCAGTACATCAAGAAAAAGCAAAGAACCATTAGTTTCATGTTCGACAGTAAAATTGATAGAAGGGTAAAAATCGTTAACTTTAGACAAAAGAAAAGAAAGATCTTCTAAATCACTATCCCAAACAATAAACACATCATCCACAAAACGGCACCAAAGAGAGGGGGGGTTGGATAAAAAAGGCAAAATCTCATTCTCGAGTTCCTGCAAAACCGCCTCGGCTAAAATACCAGATAAAGGGCTACCCATAGGGGCACCACAGGTTTGTAAATGAATAGCATCATGGAAACCAAAATAATTTGTCTCCGCAACAATATTCAAAGCAGAAGTGATTGCGTCGATAGGAGTTTTAAAATTATGATTATGTAGTTTTTTGATAATAATTTTAATAGCAATGTCAACGGGTATACTAGGAAATAAAGAAACAACATCAAAACTATGCAAGGTTCTATTAGATTTAAATTTAGTTTTGTATAAAATATTAAAGAAATTTTCAGTTGAACTGATAGAAAATGTATGGTTATTTAAAAAAAAAAAGAGGTTTTAAGAAGATAGAAAATCTATGGTTATTAAAAAAAGGTTTTAAGAAGATCTTCTTAAAACCTTTTTATAATAACCATAAATTTTCTATCAGTTCAACTGAAAATTTCATTAATATTTTATACAAAACTAAATATAAATCTAATAGTACCTTGCATAGTTTTGATGTTGTTTCTTTATTTCCTAGTATACCCGTTGACATTACTATTAAAATTATTATCAAAAAACTACATAATAATTTTAAAACGCCTACTCTCGACGCAATCACTTCTGCTTTGAATATTGTTGCGGAGACAAATTATTTTGGTTTCAATGATGCTATTTATTTACAAACCTGTGGTGCCCCTATGGGTAGCCCTTTATCTGGTATTTTAGCCGAGGCAGTTTTGCAGGGACTCGAGAATGAGATTTTGCCTTTTTTATCCCCCCCCCCCCCTCTCTCTTTGGTGCCGTTTTGTGGATGATGTGTTTATTGTTTGGGGTAGTGATTTAGAAGATCTTTCTTTTCTTTTGTCTAAAGTTAACGATTTTTACCCTTCTACCAATTTTACTGTCGAACATGAAACTAATGGTTCTTTGCCTTTTCTTGATGTACTGGTCACCTGTTCTGCTATTGGTTTTCAAACCTCGGTTTTCCGTAAACCTTCTTTTACTAATTCTTGTATACCTGCTAATTCTTACCATCCTCTTTCCTCTAAAAAAGTTTCTTTTTATGCTTATTTTAATCGCGCTTTTAATGTTTGTTTATATCTATCTATGCTTTAAGAGATGAAATTGATTTTATTTTTAGCCTTGGTCATGAGGCTGCCTACTGCTTTGAGTTTATTTATAAGGTTTTCTTCCAAGTTCGCCGTAAATATACACTTTTTGATACTAAACTTATTGCCTTAAAAGATCGTTTGATTTATAAGTCTAGTTTTCCATACAATCCTCGGATTTTCCGCCCCTTTTATCCATTTTTGTTCTGAGTTTGGTTTCAGACCTGCACATTCTAATATTTCTTCTTTATTTAACCATATTCGGTCTGATAAACTGGGGGGTGTATGTTGTTCCCCTGTTGTCCACTGATGGTAATTTAAAATTTTATATTGGAAGTACTAAACACACTGTTGGCATCTGTTTAGCAGAACATGCTCGGGATGTCAGGGATAGTAAACTTTCTGCGGCTCTTGCTCAATTTGTTGTTAAAGATAATTTTCAGTCTCTTTTTGAAAAGACTTTCCTTTTGATGCATTGTAATAACCCTCATGATATTCTCCTTTTTGAATCCCTTTTTATTTATATCTACCGCGAGTCCCTTTGTAATTTTGACCTTGTTATGAATTTGAGTTACGCTTGGCGACTCATTCTCGACTCCATGCAATTCAAGTCTCTGCAAAGTTATCTTTGACGTCTTCATCTTTAGAATTATGCTTGGTTGCCACCCACCCACCCCGTTTTTTTTTCGATTTCTGTAATTAAATTGTAATTTACTATGCTGTTCTTTTGTTGTTAGAATTTTTGAAACTCTAAAAAAATTCTTTTATAGTTTTCGGTTTATTCTTGCCTAAACGTAGATTCTTTTGTAAATTGTATTTATGCAAATTTTGTCGCTATACTGGGCTATATATGAATTATTCAAATTTTATTTCCATGTAGCCACTGATGAAGAGCGTACTTATGCTCGAAAGCGCTCTAGCCTTTTTTAAAAAATTTTTTTCATCTTATAGGAAGTAAAATAAGGACCTTCTCTTGTGGATGTGTGCTTAATTTTTGCTATAACAACATTCTATTTTCAAGTTCTTAGAGTTTACCTGGAATAAAGAATTTCTTTGATTTCTGTACTTTTTACCATTTTTGTCAAGAAACCCTTTTTCTGATTAACAATTTAATTGTTCTCTACTTTTTACATGTTATAGAATCCTCATGAATTATAGATTATAGATCACAAAGTTTTTGCAACTTATGCTTTTGAAAAAAATTTCACATCTTATTATTTTATCCTTTTTTTTTATTCAGTGTATCAGTATATTTTTTTTAATATAATAGATTTTTTATTAAATTATCACCTTTATAACAAAAGTAATTTTATCATATTAGTATAATTATCATCGTGTATTTTTAAGAAGACCTGACAAATGCCTTATTGAGATCTGCTTACATTAAACAATTGTATACAGTTTTGTAAAGCAGTTTAAAATGCAAATTTTTTCAATTTTTCAGATCGGGAAACCTTTTATTTTTTACAGAAATTGAGTAAAATTCTATGATATTCTCAAATAGTTCAGATAAATATAGTCCCAAATATGTGTGTAAAAACAGCAGGTGGCCATATAATTCCTTATGAATGAAATTGATAGTATAATTTGAAAGGAAAATATAAAATTCTGACAGATTTTTCAAAGTTAACTGTGGTTCTTCGTGCTGTACTAGAATGGTGGTTAAATGCATTGTTTGACGTATCTTTAAACTTTCTTATTCTGATAAATTGCATTGTATTATGAAAATATGTCTGGATGAATTTTTTTTCTGATGTCTACTTGAAGATCCTTTGTTGCATTACCAATTTTATTCTTTTTCTTTTTTTAAATTATTTACATAATTTTTGTCAATTTATAATATACATTTTCTCTTATTTTTCCAGAAGAAAGTTTGTAGAAAAGAAATGCAAAGAAAGCACAATTTGGAAGCCAGAGTTGAAAGGAATAAACAAAAAGAATTAGTTAAAGTTCTAAAAGTTTCTGAAAAAGAAATTCTGAAGAGTAAAACACCTGCAGAATGCCTAAAGGTAAGAATTTCTTAATAATAGAGATACTTTTGAATGACCTTTTTTTATCAAAAAGTATACTTTTTATTACATTTTCACAACCGCAGAATATTGTGTACTCATTTGTTATATACGAGGCATGTTTTTTAAGTAAGTACCGTTTTGGAAAAAAAAAAAGACGTGCAAAGATATCGCAATAATTTTATTTCTACATGAAAGCCTGTACCTTAATCTACTTTTCTACATAATTTCCGTGAATATTGAGGCACTTGTCATAACGTGGCACCAGTTTTTGAATACCCTCCTCATAAAATTCTGCCGCCTGACTTGTTAACCACTGTATCACAACTGTTTTGACTTCGTTATCGTCTTGAAGACGCTGACCACCCAGGTGTTTCTTCAAGTGCAGGAACAAATGGTAGTCGCTGGGCGCCAGATCAGGGCTGTATGGAGGATGATCTAGAGTTTCCCATTTAAAAGATTTGATGAGATCTTTGGTCCGATTAGCCACATGTGGACGGGCATTGTCATGCAGCAAAATGATACCCTTACTCAACTTGCCACGTCTTTTGTTCTGGATTGCACGACGCAGATTGTTCAATGTCTCACAATAAGACGCTGCATTGATTGTCTCATTACGAGGCAGAAACTCCACTAGCAATACTCCTTTTTTGTCCCAAAAAACTGTGCACATGATTTTCCGGGCAGAAATTGTTTGCTTAAACTTCACTCTTTTGGGTGATGATGAATGTCGCCATTCCATGGATTGTTGTTTTGATTCTGGTGTGACGTAGGCCACCCATGTTTCGTCACCAGTAACAATTTGGTCTAAAAAATCTTCACCTTCATTGTGGTACCGCTCAAGGAAAGTCAATGCACTGCCTAAACGTTGGGTTTTGTGCAAATCCGTCAACATTTTTGGAACCCAACGTGAACACAATTTCTGGTAATTCAAGTTCTCGGTCACAATGCGATACAAAACACTACGAGAATATTGAGGAAACCAGTCGCACATTGATGAAATTGTAAAGCGTCTGTTTTCTCTCACCTTTTCTTCCACTTTCTGCACCAAATCTTCATTAAAGACCGAAGGACGCCCACTCCGTTCTTCATCATGCACATTTGTGCAGCCATCTTTAAATGCTCTCATCCATTTCCTTACCATTCCATCACTCATAATGTTTTGTCCGTAAACTTCACAGATCTCACGATGAATATCGATCGGTTTTACGCCTTTAGCACTAAGAAATCGTATAACAGCCCGTACTTCACAATCGGCGGGACTCACGATTGTCGGAGGCATCTTAAACACTCAGTAAACAACGTATACAATGAAGAATCAGACTGTAATGGCGTCAGTGTGTAGACAAGAGATGTAGGTAACCAGCGCGCATGCGCGGAACGCCGACCGTAGCGCTGCGGCGGCGGAATCGCAAAACGGTACTTACATAAAAAACATGCCTCGTATATATTAATTGGCAACAGCCATTAAAAAAATAATAACCATGCTCTTATGAAATATAGATTGCCATTATTATTAAATGCATAATTAGTATGATTTTTGGCTCTGAAGCATAATTTATGCCCATATGGCATTATTTCAAGCAGTTAACTAGATTTTAATATTGAAATTTATAAGCAATGGTATTAAAGTAAATAAACTGGTTACTTTTGTTGATATATGTTGTAATGTTTATCAGTTTAGAATAAAATTGTCATGTTTTTAATGTCCAAGATCTGTACATTTATATATTTAATGATGAGAAATATTAAGCATTTCAGATGCCAGAGGAATTCTAGGTCAGGAATTCTAGGGACATTATGTGATGCATGAAAACACACTGACTTTTGCATTCTTTTCCTTTCATCAGTTATCATATATTTTATAGATTTTATTTTGCTTCTAACTTTTTTTTTTCTTTTTTCCCTTTTCTGCTTCAAACATTTGTCTTCAGAGTCTTCTTTTATTTTTGCTCTTATGTTTGTTTCCCTTTCTACTCTTTCATATTAACACTTATTATTCAATGGATAGTTTTTTGCATGATTTTAGTGCTAATTTCAAACCTGCTTTTTGTTTATCTAAACCTATATTATCTGAGTTTTCTCTTTATTGAGAGGATGTTAATGAATAAAAGTGTGCAAAATACAAACTGATGAGATTTTTTTTATTACAATGATACCCATTGTGTGCAGCACAACAAAATCAGAACTCAAATCAAATGAAAAAATATTCAGTCAGTACACACATTAAATAGGACTGAAAGAAAATATATCTCATGACTAATCAAATACTTGCAAATATTAGTGCTCTTTCTTAAAATTTGCAATTCCCATATGGATTTGTGCATTTCCAGAAAGGGTGATAAAATTTCCAATTTTTATTTATTTATTTTGTAAACTGTGTAGAAGAAAGTTAATTCAGAAGTTGCTGTTAAGAAAAAAATAATTTAATGATATGAGTATTGCTTAAACAATACTTAATCATTGAAGCAGGTACAAACAGCATTCAAAATCTAACGAAAGAATTGTCCAATTCTCAACTAGAGCAGAATTCCTGGTATAAAACAAGAATTTCAAAAGAGTTTTTTTTTTTCTTTCTTTCTTACTGAAGGTCCCCTTAAAGGTAATTAAAATGCTTTAGTCACTTCTATAAAATAACTAATAAAATATATATTTTATTAAGATATACTAAGTTTATTTAATGGGGAATTTTATGTCCAGATTTGAAAAGAAAGGTCTGATTAATTGTTTACATTTTTGTTTTTTAACTTTATCGGATAATTAGTTATTCAAATTATTTTATATATTCTTTGAATTTACTATTCCAATTCTTTTTTCTATCTTTTGAAAATTTTATTGTTGATAACATTGCTATAATTTGAACGGTTTATAAATATTAGTTTTAAAAATTGTAAGACTATATTTATTGATTTACGTAGTAGTTAATTGTATTATTGTGTCACAACTGGTAGACTTTTTTTAGAAATGCTAATGTAAATTGTTGCCCATAAAATTTTTGCAAATTTACATGAAATTTCTCTATTTACCTGCGATTGCCCTGATAATTTTGCTTTTTTTTTTCTTGCAATAAAATTACTGCCATAATTATAAGGAATAATGTAAGATATCATGAAAAGTCACAACTGCCAAAATGTGTGAAATTAAACTAGGAACATGATGGTGATGGCACTAAAGTAAAATTTTAAACTGGGGACCAGTACATTGTGAGGGTGGTAAATTGAAGGGATGGTACGGCTGTATATTGTGAGTGAATTTGAAAATAATGCAGACTGCTAGTAGGATTCAAGGTTAGCTCACTTTGATGTTAAAAAATTCTGGAATTTTGGGGTAAGAACTCTGCTGTATTAGTAATCATATTTGATTTGTTACTTTTATGTGTGATAGTCAAATACATGCATTTCAAATTTGTTTTTTTATTATTTCAGAATCTGAAAATAATTGTGGACCACAACTTTTCATTACTTGATGAAAGCAATCTTATTTTTCATTCACTAGATCAAAACCAGTTCCAGTACTGCTTGGAAGAGAATAATATTCCTCATTCTGTCATTTGGTACCGGATAGTCACCGAGATTTCTCTAAATGAGGAACAAGTGAGTGAACGGTGATTGAGCAGCTGTACAAGTTTATAGATAACACTGTTTACACAATAGTATACACTTAGCTATGCTCATGGGGTTTTATTTAGGTTGGTTTATCTGTTGGTTTAGATCAAATGATATATATATATATATCCTTATGACTTGCATTATGCTTTATTATTTCCTCTTTTTGTCTTAATTTCTTTTATTTCTTTGTATTTGTAGAAAATTTTGGAATAGTGTATTATGAGTTACTACATACATTCTAACTTTGGATTTAATAATTTATATTTATATATATATATATATATATATATATATATATATATATATATATATATATATTTTTCTTTTCTTTCTTTTTTTTTTTAGTTAATCATCTTAGCAAGCTTCCACATATTATTGGTTTCCATACCTTTAATTTTAAAGGCCTTTCTAATAATATTGATATTAAAGATTTATATAAGTTATTATCTCTCTTTATCATGATTATCTATCTTCCAATAATGTTCCATTTAATGTCAAAAACTTTTCTATGCTATTGCACTTTGTCTTATACAACAATTATATTATCCAAGGTGATAATATATATTTATAAATATCTGGTTTACCTCAAGGGGGCTGTAGTAGTAGTATTCTAGCTAACTTATATCTTTATTATTATGAATGTCAATTTAACTCTAATTCATATATTATATATCATTATGTTGACGACTTAATTTGTATTATAATTGATGATTCCTATCCAATTAATATTGATTTTTACCTTGGTCCAACTCACGAGATAGTGTCTATGCGACATCCCATGTTAAAAATGTTGCCATAGGGTCCTATGGGAGTGCACCTTCTGAATATAGTATTCTGTGTTCAGAGGGTTCACTCCCATAGGAACCTATGGCAACATCGTTAACATAGTATTTCGCATAGACACTAGCGTTCGAGGAGCCAACCATTGCAGCTATGACGTATAAAGAGCTCGACTGCTAGATTTGGCGACTATCGAATTAATCCCTAATGACCCTAGTGTTAGTCAAACTGTAAATTATCTAGACCTAAATTTAGTCTAAAAAAAATTATATTTAAAATCTAGAAAAAAAATTATCTAGACCTCAATAATCATGTTATCACCAATCTATATGATAAAAAAGATTGTATAACTTCACTATCATTAAGCTGCTATTATATCAATCTCGTAATTCTATTCAATTGTTTAGAAACATCATTTTAAACCAGCTATTTCGAATACATCGACTTTCTGATCCTCAGTTTCACTTTCTCCACATCAATAATCTTAAACACATTTGTCAAAATTACCACTATCCAGAAGTATTTGTAAATAATATCATTAATAATTTCAAATACATCACATAATAATTTTACAAATGCATTAGTTATCCTTGATTGGATAACTCATTTTTGTGAATTTCACTCATTCTTATCACCTAAGTTACCACTAGGCCTGAGTCTGATACTGTTTACTATTTTTAAAAGACTACTTTCCACTTGTCCCGAGTCCTATACTGATTAATATTTTTGAAAGTCTTCATACAAATTATTTTTCGTTCAAGTGTATTCATTCCTGTGTCTACTCGCTTTAACGAAGAGATGTAAAATGCTCTGTCGAATGTTCCCCTGCGAACATGACGACTCCAATGTGGTGGCTGTGCCTGGGAGTTAATATTTATGTTTTTTATATTTCTGGTTTATAATTCACTTGGTTTTTATTATTTCTCCTTCCACTAGCCAGTAGACAGTTCCAATGGTGTCCATAGTAAAATACTATTACCATTGTCAGAAACTGGCTAATCTACCGGTTTTAATTTGAATTATATGGCTGTCCTTACGAGAATGCAATTTTGAACTAACCGCCATTTTTTGTGTAGTTTCAATTGATTGTTCTCCATGTCTTGATCTTTAATCTTGAGCTAATTCTTATTGCCTTTTCTCATTTTTGCCGTGTTTACTTTTTCATTTTGTATATATTTATATATATACCTTTTTTATTGTGATTTTTGTATACTAATATTCCCCTCATCTCCTTTCCATTATAGTGATAAGTTACCTTCTATTTTTATCCTTAGTCTTGGTCTATAGTAACTTATTTGTAACAGATATGCTAGAGATGGGTGTTTTGTACTTACCTTAGTTTATGCATAGTTTTCGATTCAAAAATTTCAATATATATATATATATATACAAGGGTTGGATAAAATAGTATGAACACCTGTGAAAAAAGACAAAATCTTTATTAATAGGCTGATGGCCCTCTTTTTGCATGAATTATAGTTTGTATCCGACGTAAGATGCACAAATACAAGTCATGCACACGAGGCACAGAAATACATAGTCACTCCTGCAAAAAAGTCGCTAATTCAGAAAGTATCCTTGGAAGTGGAAACCGACTACTCAACTTGCCCTCATCAGGGGACTGAGGGAGCCACACGAAGTGTTGTACTTCATCATCATGTTCATTAAACCAGGCTCAGACAATTTCAGAAGCGTGCATGGGAGCATTATCATCTTGGTACACAGGTTGTATATCAGAGACCAAATTTTGCACCATTGGATGAAGATGGTCGGCCAGAATACTGACATAATTCCATGCTGTAACCCATCCATGCAGAACAACAAGTGGGTCAAGACCACAGTGCGACATCACGCCCCACAGCATCACTGATCTCCCTCCATGCTGAACAGCATGAAGGAGACAGTCAACATGATAGGCTTCTGCTGATGTTCTCCAAACATAAACATCTCCGTTGGTCTGGAATAATATGAACAACGATTCGTTTGATCAGATGACATTCTTTGTTGTTGTGTCCAATTTTTATGCTCGTGACACCATTTTCATCATTTTAAAGCTTATCTCCATCTTGTAACCAATGGTTTTGGAGTCTCTGCTCTACCGTGAATGTTTACCGCATGCATTACTGCATGCTAGGTGGCATCCTTCAACACTAGAGGGCGGGAGTATACGACAAGTTTCCCTCAAGTATTGTTATTACACAGCTGTTCATATTATTTTATCCAACCCCTGTATATATACAGGGTGTCCCAAAAAGATTGAAATGGGCTTTAATTCTTTATCTCTTGGAGAAAAGTGGGCAATGTAAATTGCAAAAATGTTGAAAGTAAGGTAGGAAATAAGACTACGTTAATGAAATAGTCTTCCCATTTATTTTCAAAGAGTTACACTTTTTAAATTTTTATATGACCCCTTAGACATATTGGGTCAGTCAGAAAATTTTTATTTTTAATGCAGAAAGATCATTAAAAAAAAAACTGCATATCTGTATCTTGAGTGAGTTATATTTAATTGAACATTGTGAATGGGCACCCTATATCAAATTATAAATGTAAATTTGTGACAGATAAAAAAAAAGATAAAACTGGATGATAATACATAGGATACCCAACTGTGTAGTGAGTACCACTGCTTTATATGATCTCTGTCTGTGTAACGCTTTATTTAGATGCATGTGTGATAAAAAATTTTGACACATATTAACATATTTTTAATCTAAACAATTTCCATCTTCAATTTGTTTATGATCCCTATTTTCACTGATGAAACAGCCTTTCACATGGTACGGAAAAGTGGTATATGTCAGATTTTTTCCTTTATCATATTTCAGTTGATTTTAAAGATACAGATATGCGGGGTTTTTTAATGATGTTGTTGCATTAAAAATAAAAAATTTCTGATTGACCAAATTTATCTAGGTGGGGGGAGGGGGGGGGGGTCGTATAAAACTTTAAAAAAATGTCACTTTTTGAAAATGAATGGGAGGACTATTTCATTAATGTAGTCTTATTTCCTACCTTACTTTCAACATTTTTGCAATTTACATTTTTGCCACTTATCTCCAACAGGTAAAGAATTAAAGCGCATTTCAATCTTTTTGGGACACCCATATATATATATATATATATATCATATTCAGGGATGTATCTAGAGAAAAGTGAGTGGTGGTTGATTTTCCAGAAGAATTATAATTGAGAATATAAAATTTCGAAACGAGCTTCATGTTAATTCGCACACACAAACAGTATTAGTATTGTATACTTTTATATTAAAGAAAAACATTTGATAAAATTGAATATAACTTTTTTTAAATGTAATTATAATATGTATATTGTTTTGGATGAGTGGTGGTCGGAAATTCTGAGTGGTGGAAACCCCGACCACCACCGACCACTGTAGATACATCCCTGCATATTATATATTTCAAATAATTTTGTGGAACAAATATCGTTTGTATAATGCTATCACAATGGAAGGTTTAATAGTGCATTTTTTATTAATATCTGGATAATTCCCAGCACTAGGAAATCGAAACTTGGACTCTATTTTAAGTAGGACTTTTTTGCGGCTACCCACAATAAAGTTGCATATTGAACTCCTTTTATCTATCGTACAACAATGGGATTATGTAAAGTGAAGGAGATTTTTCACTGGCCATTTTGCAAAAAATTATCAGTTCTGTTTTTTGAGGATCTGCCCAATTTTAATAGATTAAAATGTTCCACTGGACTTAACTGTGTACAAAATTTCAGATCTTTAGGAGGTAGGAAGGTATGTTAAAAATGCCATCAAAAAAGTTTAAACAGATATCTAGGTCATGACGAATTCAATAAAAGATTTTAAAAAGGTTTGATTGGATATCTGATGAAAAATGGATTACAAAATCTCAAAAGACTAAAAAGTAAAAATAACTTTTATCTATCACACTAGTCTTAGTCCTATGCAACTCAAAATAAAACTGTGGAGCATGTATAAATGAATTGTATTTAAACGTGAACAGAATTTAAAAGAACAATAGAAATGACATATACAAGGTAGGATCAAAAAGTTTGGAGACTGTGCTGATATCTCCAACCCTGATTGGAGGAGAGGGGAACTATTTTACCATGGCATAGAGGCATATGTGACGCGAGATGTGAAAAGGAAAAAAAGCAGGTGTTTTTCCAGACAATGCATGTCAGTGAACTGTAGTCATTCGCGTTCATCGAAAACAGAAATGGCATTTGAAGAACAACGTGCAAATATCAAATTCTGCCAGCATTTGGGGAAATCACCGACAGAAGCATTGCACTTGTTGCAGCAGGTGCAATGTTTTCATCAGCAATTTCCTCAATCGCTGGCAAAATTTTATATTCGCACATTGTTAGCAGGTGCAATGTTTCTGTTGGCGATTTCCTCAAATGTTGGCAGAATTATATTCGCATGTAGTTCTTCAAACATTATTTCTATTTTTGATGAAAGTGAACGACTACAGTTCACTGACATGCATTGTCTGGAAAAACCCTGCACTGCAGACCTGCTTCTTCCTTTTCACATCTCGTGTCCCATATGCCTCTACGCCACGTTAAAATAGTTCCCTTCTCCTCCAATCAGGGTTGAAGATATCAGCACAGTCTCTGAACTTTTTGATCCTACCAAATGGCAAATTTTTAAATTAAAATTGTCAAAGAAAAATTAAAATGAATTGAATGTAATCATTCTTATATATGTGAGATTTATGTTATCACTTACTTCTCTTGTTCCTTAAAATTCTGTCAATGTCGAATTACAATTCTTTTATGGGTGCCTCTCAGTTTTATTGAGACACATATGTTGCGATAGCTAAAATTATTTTACTTTTTAATAAAATAGTGTAACTTACTCATTTTCTTTAAGCTAATTATTATGTCTTCTTTTTTTATTTTATACACAACAGGGGTTTAATGTAAAACTTGAATTTTCAAAGGAGTATGTGTGTATAATCACCATTTATATTTATACAACTTTTACAATGGCATCGTTTTGGAAAACATATTTTTTATTTTTATTGTCTCATTTCAGGTATGCAAAAAAAAGAGAGAAGACCTTGCCAAGCCATTAATATTGATGATTCCCAATGAAGATCTTTTAAAAATGGTCCATGCCTTTGTGCAGGTGAGTCCCCCCTCCCCCCCCCCCCTTCTTTTTAAGTAATGTAGTCAGATTTTAAAAATCACTTACCAGAAAAAAATAAAAAAAAAACCAGGACAAAATAAAATGATTATAGAATACTTACAAATTTAATTCACAAATTACTGATAAAATTTAGACCTGTGTACTTGTGATGCTTTCTAAGGGTTTATGTTGACAGAAAGGGAAATGGTATAAATTAGTAACTTTAATGAATTTGTTTGACAACCTACCCATCAAAACATAAACTAAAGTTCAGGTAGCACTGCCCTAATTGAAATATCCATCCCAGTATGAAAGAACTGTAATGCAAATAATTGAGAATCATCTCAGCTTTCTGTCGTTAGTTTTTATGATCCATTAGAATCCAGCTACCAACATCGTGTGAAACTGAGAATTACTCAACAGCAAACAATTCAAACTCCTTGATTATAACTTTGAGAGAAACCAATCAAATAGTAACTGAAAGAATCACCAATTAGGTATTAATCTGTGGGTCAGAAGGAGGCCAAGTGAGAAGCAAAGTAATTAGTAAAGAGATGTGGCCTTGATTCAACACATGCCTTTAGCTGCATATGGACACACTTGAAACATTGTGCACTTGCATGTTTCCTTATCTGAAAATTTGATGGACACTTTTAGCATTATCACCATGCAAGTCTGGGCGTTTAAAGACTTGAACAGTCTGGTATGTGTATTCCTATTCATTTTAAAGCATGTGTTAAAATAATTAAAAACCTTTTACACATCAGGACCATTCATTTGGGGAGCAGTAGCCCATTGGTTAGCGCGCTGGAGTTGCACTCGGTAGGCCCGGGTTCGATTCCAGCCACTGCCAAAACTGCCGCCGTGTTCACATGGAGTACGATCACGTTAAACATGTGGGTCCGTAAGTCCTTCCGCGAGGTTGGTGGTAGGGGAAGGAGGGTACGGTCCCTGTGGATGCCTCCCCCACTGTCTAAATTGGTTCCGGTCTAAATTGGGTGGCACTTCCCGGCTGTCCAAACGGTTACCTTACACCTTTCTGGTAGGTCGGACGGTCTAGGTCTCAACAACAACAACATCAGGACCATTCGCCAACGGCCCTACTGTGCTGATAACACCGTTTCTCATTAGATCACCAAAGTCAAGCAGCATCAGGCACGGTTAATACTTGGGTGGGTGACCACCTGGGAACACTGCGTGCTTTTGGCACATTTCGGGCGCGGTAGCCCTGGTGGTTTGCACGCTGGATTTGCACGCTGCCACAACTGCCGCCGTGTTCATGCAGAGTACGATCACGTTAAACATGTGGGTCCGTAAGTCCTTCCGAGAGATTGGTGGTAGGGGAAGGAGGGTACGGTCCCTGTGGATGTCTCCCCCACTGGGTTCCGGTCTAAATTGGGTGGCACTTCCCGGCCGTCCAAACAGTTACCTTACACCTTTCTGGTAGGTCGGACGGTCTGGGTCTCAACAACAACATCAGGACATTCATGGACATGAGCTTCGAGTTCGAGGTGACTTGTCGAAGAAACGTTCTGACAACTGTGAAATATTTTTAAAAATTAAGGGTAACAAAGAAAAATTTCCAGTCTGTCTGAGAATTTTTATGTTGTGGATTTGTCAGCACTATTCTCATATACAAGCACTTTTCAAAGTGCAACTATGTACTTGATCACACAACAGCTACTCAAAGTTTACATATATTAATGGGATGCATTTTAGTTTTATTATATTTTATACTTATTTCATTATTTAATATTTGTGGTGCCCTGCATAAGAAATATGAAACATTAACAAATATATTTATTTAAATACTTTCTCTTTATATATGCTCAATAGCCTGCTGTAATGCTGTAGAAGCTAAAACATGAATTGCAATTGTTCTAGTCATAACAGTAGTATGCCATCCTGTGACATTTTTAATTATTAATAGTATCTGTTATATTAACTAAAAACTTTTTAAGGTTATGCCTAACTTGAACAATGAAGATAGCATAAGTGAAGTTGCAAAAATTGTTATATTCAGAAATATAAATTAACATTGTTCTGAAATAATATTTTTTGTTAGGTATTGTATTGGTATTGATTGTTTTACATATTGAACAATTTGAGTTTGATCAGGTCATGTGGTATATAATATTATGCATTTTTGTGTGTAAATTGATCTGTTGTAAGATGATGTTTAGTATGTTTAAGGATGAACACTCCCCAAAATAAGCTTGTTCAGGGAAAATCTTCATAATTACATTGCAGTTCCCTTTCAAAAATTCCCTACAAAAGACCCCTTGGTATTCTTGCCATGGCTGAACTTTTCTAGTAAACTCTCTTCATGGTTTTAATTAGGATAATTATCTGTATATTTTTACTGACTCCCCCTTAAACTGCTTCTGATTTTGTCTCTACAGCTCTGGTAATAATATTTTTGAAACTGTGAAATTATAATAGCCTACATCGCCATTGAATGGCTTTATAATTTTTTAAATTGAATTTATCATTTTGTCCCTGATACATGCTAAATGTTTACTTCTCCCCGTTTAATTCTTAGTTGGAATTTTGAGTTCTCTTAAATAGCATCTGTATGCTTCTCTATTAACAAGTGAATAATATATCCATTAAAATAAAACGAAAATATAATTAATGTCAATTTGTAATTATGAAAGAACATATATAGAAAGGAAGAAAATTTTGTTTCTACCAAGTGCAGTACCAAATGAAAAGAAAAAGTGCATGACTTCAAACTTATTTCACCTTTTTATCAACTTCTAAAAAATAAAACATTAAAAACAATCATACTTTTTTATTACATACAGGGTTGGATAATAACTGAATAAAAGTAATGGTACCATTTGTAACAGTTACTTTACTTGTAATGGAGGCCTATACTTGTTACTTTCCTAATAAGTAGTAATTGGGACCTTTTTAGAACCCAAAGAGAGTAAGAAAAAATATATATATGCATTACTTTTCTAAATCCTATTTTTAAAAACTCACATATTGCTAACTTTCATTTTCTGTATTTAGCATGATTTTTCATATTTTATCTTAATTTAGCTGAAATAGTGGCTGAGCTGTCAAGGCAAGAATTTCCTTGTGCTCACTTGGCTGCCATGTTGTGGGCTGGAGTCCCATTTGTAGGTATGGATGTTGTGTTGTTGGGTGTAGTGTGTTTCACCCCCTGACATACACTGGTATGCCAGAGCACTTCTTATGATGGCTAAATGGTTCACAATTCTGGCAGGTGTATAGGCAAATTATTGAATGCATTATGTGCAGTAGCGGTTAATCTATAAGTGCTGCAGAGCTGCAAAACCTCCTTTAATTTATTTAAAAAATATTTTTTTATTTATTCATCACATTTTAATAATTTTCCCGCATGGAATTGGCACTGAATGCAGGTTGAACATTCGTAAATAAATTTTTGTGACTGCAAAACAAATGGAAAGGTTGATTTCCTTTTGAGTATTCTCAAAACATGTGGGAAAGTCGCATTGAGGCTGCAGAACTCGCTCCTTGTCTCCACTAAAAGGCTCAGAGTGATGCATAGGAGACAAGATAAGCAAGGCATAATGTCCACTCTATGCTGCAGAGAATGCAGTTCCATTACTTTATTCTTATCGCATATGCTATTCTGATTCCTTTGATTTTCTTTCCTTTGATGTTCATTTGTGTTTATTTCTTTGAGAATAAATGACTGCTTAATGTTTGTGTATTTGGTAGAGAATTAAACAATAAGGAGAATGTCCTTTGTATACAAATAACTGGCACATTTATCGTTATGTTATTTATATTGATGTGTTAAAGATTTAGTTTTGTTTAAGATATAATTTATTAGCAGCACTATTACATTTCCAACTAACGAGCCGCTACTGATCATGCCTGGCCATTAGCAAATAAAATGAGATAAATATTTTAATTTAAATTAATTTATCAATAAGCAAAAAAAGTTTTTTTTTTTTTTTTTTTTTTTTTGTGAAAATTTTTTTTTTTTTTTTTTTTTGTGAATTTTTGTGAATTTTTCACTATTGGATTTTGATCAAAATATCTGAAGATCATCTAAAAGACGTTCTCCATTTTTAAATCAAGAGGATTTATCTGTATTACTATGATTGGAATATGTCAAGATTACGTTTCTTGATCCTTTGGTTGCAATACTTATTCCAATTCCCTAAAAGTAATTACTTCTGGAGCAAAAGAATTCTAATAATTTTGAGTGTAGCATTTAACAATTTCAGTTCATGATATTTTAATATACAGGTGTTTTGTAAATTTAATAAAGTAAAACTATAAATAACAAAGTATTGCATAAGAAAATATAGCAAAAGGTTTAGGAGTGTGTTCAAAGTTAGGAGTGTGTTTATTGTGTGTTCAAAATAACATTAAGTAACTTATTAAAAAAATGGCAGTAACTGTTCAGATATTTTTTTCACACATAACTGTAACAGTACTTTAGTTACTAACAAAATAACGGTAGCTTGTTCATTGCGTTACATAACATATTTGAAGACAACTGAATCAAAAAATACATATCAAAATATTTGAATTTGAAATAAAAAATTAATTCACAGAGACTGTTTAATTGATTTTTTTTACTATAAAATTAATTTGAAAATCACGCTCCTATTGCAGGCAATCCTAACTTTGGAAACAACTTTTATTAGGAGGTTCTGTGAGTATTAATTTTAAAAGTTATTCAAATGCATTTATACTCCTGTTGTACGTATACATTTACTTTTTAAGAGTTTATTTTGGGTATTGTATTTTATAATTAATTAGAGTGCTTTAATGCAATTATTAATTATTCCATTTTTGTTTGTTTATAAGACTGGATGTGTCTTTCCGTTAACTTATTCTTTAAAATTTGGTTAACTGGATACATTTTCTTTTAAATATTTAATAATTGCATTCTGATTAATAAGCTGACCAAGATATACAATATTGGGTTAATTTTGGCATGCTGTTAAGGAAATTCAATATTTTTTATGCCTCTTATACCGTTTTATAACATTTCGGATTATATCGGTTTGGGCATCTCTGAAATTGAAAGGTTCCACACTCTTTGTAAGCCGGCCTCTCATCTAGCTACTCATACCCTAGGATGAGTCGGGAGGCCTAGGTCTTCCACATCTTTCTGGTAGGTCGGACGGTCTGGGTCTCAACAACAACAACACTCTTTGCAAGAAAGCACTTCTGGTGGGCTTGCAATCTAGAGATTCGTTTTTGCTTTAGCTAATTGGGTCTAATCTGTTGTATGTGTCATCGTTAACAACGCTAGTCACTGAAACATGATGCGTCAGAACTTGGGTCTGACCTTTGTCTTAGACAATATTGACAGGTCATGCATGCTAAGATTTTGTTGTGTTCCTATAAAGTAACATAAATTTGGCACTTTTCTCATAGTATTGTTATAATTTTGGTGAGTCGCAGCCTAACATTTTTCTAGGGCACCTCACTTACAATTGGAAATGCAAATTTACTCCCCTGTCCTAAAATTTTAAGCACCCTGGGCCTCACAATCTCTTTAGTGATAACCAACCTCAATTTCTTTAAAGAACAAACAGAACATATAAAAATCAGGATGTTATGTTCTAATAAAAAAATTAGGTTTTTTTTTTGTTTTTTGTATTTTAATTGTATTTAAAAGAAAAAAAATTAATGCAAAATTTAAAACTTTTCAAAAAATCATTTTTTTTGTTTGTAAAAGAATTAATATTTTAAAATAAATAACTTGGTTTTAAACATATTTTGTTAAATAAAAAACATAACACAAACATGGTTTAATTAAGAAATTCAATTACATTTATAATTTGTTTTAAGTTTTATAATTAAGACAAGTTTGAAGCCTTTTCATGTTCTAAATGATTCCAAAATTTTCTATGAACTAAATCATCTGTCGAAAAAATTTGTTATATCGATGCCAAAGTTACTGCAGCTATTAAGATCTGTTGTATTACTTTAACAACAGTAATGTTAATTTCATTGCCATTGGTGAAATAAATATGTATTCCACCAATCTAGATAATAAATTGGTATTGCAACTTCATTATTAAAAATAAAATCTTAAAATGGATCTTTTCCTAGCAATTTCGTAATCATGTAGTTTATGTAAACATTATTTTTTTCATATGCAATCAATTCTTCTCTACAGTAATGAGATCAATTAAATAGACTAAGAAATGGGGCAATCCCAATGCTTGATTATAGGGTGTATTGAATGATGTCATTTTTCCAAATGCTGATTCTTTGAGTATGCTGTTTTTTCCCAAATATGTACTGCTCAATATATAGTGTTATACTGTAAATTGTTTAATTTTTATAAATAATTACTTATTTGAAGTCTTTGGTGAATATAATTAAATTTTAGCTTTATTTTGAAAATGTAAAATATTTGCTAGGTTTGTCATTTAAGTATTTTCCAAAGTAGTTTAAAATACCATAATTTAAATCATTACTTTTTCATCTATTGATCTAGATCAAGACTTCTTGTTAGAAAGTCCTCCAGGCAGTTATATTTGGCAGTACAGTTATATTTTTCTCTTGTTTAATGAAATCTGCATCCTTTTTATTTCAGCTTTAGTTAGGGTCTTATATATTTAGGCAGCAAAACTAGGCACACTCACAACGCTGTTGTTGCATTTTCTAAGCGAAATTTATGATTTTGTATACCATTGTCTATATACTTTTACTACATATATTTACTTAATTATTTGGAATTTTGAGTATAGTTGTCTAGCATCTGTGCTTCCTTGACTTTACGCGAAGAAAATTTCCATTAAAATGACTTCAAAATAGAATTAAAATTAGGGTCTCTTTAGTGGGATAAACAAAAGCAAACAATATTACCACTCCAGGTCAGAGTCCTCACAGCTCTTTAATAAATCCTCTTTTATGTTTTGAGTTATATAATGCAATAGAATTGTAATGTGGTTGTTTTCCCAATATTTAGAAAAACATCCAATAAAATAAATCGAAAATAAATTTAATAATAATTTTTTTTTTAATTAAAAAAAATTATAAAATAAAATAATTTGTATTTAAAGTTTTAATTATATCTTTTAGTCTCAGGATTTCTATTAATACTTTTCTTGGAAAAATAAATGAAATCCATATTATTATATGAACAACATTTAATAATCTTCAAACAGTAAATATTCAACAGTAAAAATACAATTTTTTAGTGAGCATAAGATGTTCATAGAGCATTGAAAAAACACTATCCAGTTTTCAACTTAATTCAAACTCCAGATTGTATAAATTTTAGTAATGGTTTCTTAGGTCTAATTGTTCTTATGTATGATCCATATTTAAAAGATCATACAAATGGGAAAATGCCAAGAAGAGATAGAAATATTAATTCACTATAAGCAATATATGACTTTGCACATAAATAATAAACAAATAGAATACAATGTAAAATATATCTTTTTAAATGTAAATTTTTTTTATGTCCATTTTTTTTTTCTAGATTTTACACATATAATTGTTTTATTCAAGTCATTCTCCTTCTTCTCACCGAATAGCACCATTACTGCATATTTCTGTTTATTTAAATAGCTTTCACAGGTGGTCAGTCCATTTGGTAGGTATATTTCTTGATCTGCTTACTCCAAAGGAGTAATTGAAATACTCAGAGATATGAGAATGAGTGCATTAGGATATTCTTGGGACATTCAAAATAAAACTGCTTCATATTACCATCAAAGATGTTATTTAAATTTGAATTTCAATGTTTTATAGACATATCAAAATTAAAAAAAATTAGTCTCATTTTGGGATTTTTTAGGGTATTAATTTTGGAGGAATAAGACAAATATGTTACCTAAATTATCCTGAATTAGCACTAATTAGATGATACTCTGCAGCTTTGTAATTAGAACTTGTCATATATCTTGCTTATATAGAACATTAGGGGTACACAATAGCTTCAAATGGTCAAAATATCAATTTTCTGCACAATGATGGAATAGAGACAATTCACAAATGAAAGCTTTTTGTTTGTAATTAAGATAGAGGTTTTAAATGTGTTGTACATGTTTTTCATTATGTATTTAATAAAATTGCGCATTGAATTAATATTATGATTTGTAGTTAATTTATAAAAAAAAATGTTAAACTATGAACTGTTCAGATTTCCTCTTTTTTTTTTCCACTATAAATGACTGTAAAAAAATTATATTAAATCTAATATTAGAAGCATCTAAAAATCCATGCACAATTTTATGTAAAATATTTCAAGGAGTGCTTAGGAAAAATTGGAATGAAAATATTAACATTAAAAATATTATCATCAAATTTTGTTTATGATTTAATATTAAAATATAATACAACCACAATTTTCACCATAATACTTCAAATAATAGCAAAATGTTGAACAAGTACCGTGACCCTTTAAAATATGTAATTTAATCCTAGTATATCATATCACTTGATTGGCCACATTTATGTTTCTCACACCATTCTTTCAGAAAAGTGTTTGGACTTACTTTGCACCACATATTATTCTCCTTCTTTTGTCCTAGAAAACAAAAGGAAGACATGTCCAGCAGCAGTCCATCATAGAATTTGTTGTTACTTTGAAGAATATGCATCCAGAGATGGATATTACCTGTGTCACTATTGGCTATGAAAAATTCATGAGGTAATGTTTTTCTCTTCCTGTGCATGAAATTATTATTGACTAGCAGTATGCCCATTCTTCGTATGTAATATACTTTAGGGACCCCTGATCTAATGTTTCACATGGCAAATCAGTGTTCAGATAGGCTCAAACATGCAAAACTATCAAAATTTGACAGTTAAAATTTTTATCCTATTACAATTTTTACATGTACTAATAATTGTAGAGAAAGTTTAACAAAATACTTTTATCAGTTTACAGTTTGTGATTTATTTTTGTCTTAATGCAGCTCTCCCTCTCTTATGGTATTAATTTATTTTAGAAGCATCAAAGAACAGCTGAGGAGTGATTTGAAAGCTCTTGCTAAGGAAATTCATAAAAATGCTTTAGAGCAGGTATAAAACTTTTTTTTCTGTAAATAAATAAGCCACATATAAAGTCTTAGAGATCTTTCATATTTTTATTTATTGAATATTTTTATTTATTTATTGCAGTGATTTTAAATATTGCAAGCCTTTGAAAACGAAAATTAATATAAAACTGCAAATTCAGTGTAATTTCAAATAATTACCTGTGGTATTTAGTGCTGTGAAACTCAATTTAATGAATTATAAAAGAAAGAAAGAGGAAATGAATTTGAGTCTGTAGGGAAAGTTATGTGCTGCCCACATCAGATTTTTATCCTTTCTATTGGTAAATGCTCGGTCTTTTTCTTTTTACTCAGTACACTTTGCCAACCCATGATTGTTTGCAACTACTGAGAAGTTTCGATCAACCATTCTCACAGTTATATTGACGGTAACAAAAGTACAAGCATGGCCATCCAGGCTGAGGAGGTTCGGGACGGAAGGTCAAACAAATGAACAATCCACTTTCCCTATTATGATTTTGTTTAGAGCAATGTTTTTCAAAGTGTGTTCCACTGAACCCTGAGAGTTCTGCAAAAGCATTCCAGGGGGTTCTGTGATGTGATAGTTTTGTATGATGTTTTAAGAAAATCAACAAAAACATGTGTAATTTGGATCACAATATACTTTTTCTCATTTAGGGGTTCCACCATCAAATTAAATTTCAAAAGGATTCTGTAACCAAAAACGTGTGAAAAACACTGAATTAGTGTTGATGCTTGATACATGCTCTCAGGAAAATAATTGAAAAACTGAAGAATATAATATCGGCATAATTCATCTATTTATTAACTTCAAAACTGCATATCACACT
This sequence comes from Amaurobius ferox, assembly GCA_951213105.1. Taxonomy (NCBI): domain Eukaryota; kingdom Metazoa; phylum Arthropoda; class Arachnida; order Araneae; family Amaurobiidae; genus Amaurobius; species Amaurobius ferox. The sequence continues at coordinate 5,582,532 of OX578135.1, read as the reverse complement.
TAAGAGACAAACTTTTTGAGGCCCTGGAGGAATTTGAAATTGAATTAAAGTTAGTTAATCTAACAAGAGAAAATTTGAGAAGTGTTAAGTGTAATGATTTGCTGCAAAATGAATTATATTGAATGAGACTCAGAAATAGAAAAAAGCTGATGGTATACAAATCTGCAAATATTGGCCTGTGCTGGTAATATTGACATCATTGGGCAATCAATACAGATAGCCATGGATGCCTTTGTAGCCCTTCTTCTTCGATCTAGACCATCCGACCTACCCGAAGGTGTAAGGTATCTGTTTGGACGGCCGAGTAGTGCTACACAATTTAGACCAGAACCCAGTGAGGGAGGCACCTACCTTCAACTTCTTGAAAGGACTTACGCACCCACACTTGTCCCAAAATGTGATCGTATTCAACCTGAACATGGCAACAGTTTGGGCAGAGGCAAGAATCAAACTCAGATCATCCGAGTGCAATCCCTGCATACTAACCACTAAGCTGTAGCACCCTATTTGTAGCCTTTGTTGCCCTTCTTCTTCTTGGTCCAGACTGTGTGGCCTGCCAACTAAGCCCAAGGCATCGTAATGCACAGCCAGGAAAAAGTTGATCCCCAACAGAAAACCAGCATAGCAGACTTTTTTTTTTCCCGAAAATTCTACGAGTTAAGAAGGACTAGTCTACCGCATTTGAGGGCAAATAATTAGTCAACATTCAAAATATATATATAAAATATATATAAGCACATAATCAGTGATCAAGACCAAAAGAGGCCTTTCAAAAATTTCTAGTAGTCAATAAAGAAAAAATATCTTCTCTAAACAGATAACCCTCCAAGATAAAAAAGTAAAGCTCCCTTCTTCCACAGGAGGAGCAAGCCCATGCTGGCAGCTCAAATAACCAACATAACAACCAATAACCAGAAGGACAATACCCATAATCATATTTTACAGTAGGTACTCTGGCCACAAATCGGCGCCTTGGGCTCAACTACCACCTAACCCTTAATTTCAAACTTTCTAGCAATAAAAACAGAATGCTATCAACCGAGCCGTGTAATTTGAAAAGAGTAAACTAATATCTAAACGTTCACTTTGTACACAACACCATGGTAAAACCCACTTTTGGGCACAATTGCAACGCTTTTAACCAAAAGCAGGACAAACAGACTAGTGAGTCCAGAAATTTACCAAAGAAATAAACCACCAGAGAGTAATTATTTAAATTTACAACAGTCAACCACAATTTGAACCAGTTAGCTGAAATCTCAAGAAAATTCTCCTTAACCAATTAATAATTGCAAATAAAACCTACTCCATTTCAAATTTAAAAGAAGCAATTATTCAAGCCATTAATAATAAGCATATTTACATTCATACATAACAAAATATAATGAACATTAAAATGTAAAATCAGCCCTTGAAGCTGTAAACCCTTGACATCTAAAATTTGACCACTGTGGATCTAATCAACATTTAAGTGACAAAAGCCAGATTTCTATTTAAAAACAAGTTTTTCATTGCGTTAGTTACTGTTTTTGTTTTTGTTTGTTTTTTTAATTTAATTTACTAGTTTAATAAAAAAAACCTATTAAACTGAAAATTTTTTGATTTTTGGTTTCCCTTTTCACTTTCTCTGCAATACATGGTAATGTATAGGGAAAGTATTGGAATCATACCGAAAATCACAACTCGAGTTTTCGACGGATCTACATGTTTTGAGACCTCTAGAATGTGAAAAAACTATTTTTAGCATGACGTCTGTGTGTGTCTGTCTGTGCAATGTATGTATCCACTCTAAGTAAAAAACTAATGGACCGAATTTCATAAAATTTGGCAAGTCACTTGGATGAGACCCTGGTGCTGATTAGGTTTTGGTAGGATTCATAAAGACAGGACCCATCTTTTTTTGCGAAATGGCCCTCAAAAATTCCCTGTATCCACTATAGCTGAAAAACTAATGGACTGAATTTCACAAAATTCGGTAGATAAGTCACTTGTGGGTTACCTTGGTGCTAATTAGATTTTGGTGCGATTCGGAAAAAAATAACCTGCCTTTTTTTGCAAAATGGCCCTCAAAAATCATCAAAATCTAAAATGAAAAACTATGTATGCTGAAATATATTCATTAAATGCTTGTTTTATATGTAATTTTTAACGAAGAAAAGAATAAAATAACCCCATTATATTAGGACTAACCATTCTCGAGATAATTTAGTTTTTGCGTATTTTCTCTACGCCATCTTTGAAATTAAGTCCAGTTACCAAATGAGAATGAAAATTGAATTAAAAGTGAATTAAATTTAATTAAAATAAAGAGAACATGGATATAAGTCTGCAGGGAAAGTCATGTGCTACCCACATCAGATTTTTACTTTCCCTGCAATACATGGTAATGTATAGAGAAACTATTGGAATGATGCCGAAAATCACAACTCGAGTTTTTGACGGATCCACACATTTTGGGACCTCTAGAACACGAAAACATTATTTTTAGCGTGACGTCTGTCTGTGTCTCTATTTGTGTGTCTATCCCTGTGTCTGTCTGTGCAATGCATGTATCAACTCTAACTCAGAAAGTAATGGACCAAATTTCATAAAATTTGGTAGGTGAGTCATTTGTATGTGATCGTGGTGCTGATTAGTTTGTGGTACGATTCAGGGAAAAACAATCTGCCTTTTTTTTGCGAAATGACCCGCAAAAATTGCCTGTATCCAATCTAGCTGAAAATCTAATAGATAAAATTTCACAAAATTTGGTTGATAAGTCACTTGTGAGTTACCCTGGTGCTGATTAGATTTTGGTACAATTCGGAAAAAGTAACCTGCCTTTTTTTTTGTGAAATGGCTCATGAAAATCTAAAATAAAATACTATGTATGCTCAAATATATCAATTAAATGCTTGTTTTATACGTAATTTTTAACAATGAAAAGAATAAGATCAACCCCCTTACATTAGGGCTAGCTGTTTTCGACATATTTTTGTTTTTTCGCATTTATGCTGCACCACCATCGGAAAAACATCCAGTTACCAACTGAAAACGAAAATTGAATAAAATTTGCCAATTCAATGTCATTTTAAATAATTGTGGGTGTTATTTTGTGCAATTAAACCCAATATAATGAATTATTGAATAAATAGAGAATGTGAATATGAGTCTGCAGGGAAAGTCATGTGCTGCCCACATCAGATTTTTACTTTCCCTGCAATACATTGTAATGTATAGGGAAGTATTGGAATCATGTCAAAAATCGCAATTCAAGTTTTCGACGAATCTACATATTTCGGGACCTCTACAACACGAAAACACTATTTTTAGTATGACATCTGTGTGTGTGTCTATCTGTGTGTGTGTCTATCTGTCTGTGTGTCTCTGTCTGACTGACAGACAGACGTCTGTCTGTCTGTGCAATGTATGTATCCACTCTAACCAAAACCAAATGGACCGAATTTCATAATATTTGGGAGTACACCTGATGCTGATTAGATTTTGGTATGATTCGGGAAAAAACAACCCGTCTTCTTTTGCGAAATGACCCTCAAATATTGATTGTATCCACTCTAGCTGAAAAACTAGTAGATCAAATTTCACAAAATTTGGCAGATAAGTCACTTGTGAGTTACCCTGGTGCTGATTAGATTTTGGTACCATTCATAAAAATGTAACCTGCCTTTTCTTTTGTAAAATGACCCGCAAAAATCAACAAAATCTAAAATAAAGTACTACGTATATTCAGATATATCCATTAAATGCTTGTTTTATACAAAATTTTTAACAATGAAAAGAATAAGAACAACCCCATTACACCAGGGCTAGCCATTCTTGAGATATTTTTGTTTTTTCGCATGTACGCTGCACCACCTTTGAAAAAAGTCTAGTTACCAACTGAGAACAAAAATTGAATTAAAAGTGTCAATTCAGTGTCATTTTAAATAATTGTGGGTGTTATTTTATGCTGCAATTAAACTCAGTATAATGAATTATTGAAGAAATAGAGAACATGAATATTAGTCTGCAGGGAAAGTCATTTGCTGCCCACATCAGATTTTTAATTTCATCATTAGTTTTGCAATATTGGGCCCTTTACATTGTATTGAGCTGCAAACAAAATGGATGATTTATTTAGAACTATCTAGGAGGTTTTGACTGGACCCAGCAAGATTACTTATGATAGACCACTTGTAGTTAAGAAGTTCTACAGGGAGGTAGTTGCCAATAGCAAGATTCCCAAGGACCTTGAGAAATCCTTAGAAAGACCTGGTTTTTCATTTTATTTTTAAGGGCCTTATTTTTTATTGAAAGGCCTTAAAAAGGCTTGATTTTTTGTTGAAAGGCCTTAAAAGGGCCCTATTTTTTAATTCATCTATTTATTTTGTCCATCTTGAATATTTATGCAAATAATTGCTATGTGTGTGATGAACCCATGACTCATCCTTCAGTAAGTGGCTGAGTCTCCACGCTACACCATTCCTTCGCCAATCAGCTAAAGAAAAGAAAATTGAGCTAGGGGACATAAATAAAAATAAATGGAAGACTTAAGAATGAATAAAAAAAAAAATGGAAGACTTAGGAGGAGTGTTTATAGAAGAATATATTTAATATTCTTTAAAAATACTTATTTATTTAATAATACTTGCATTTTTTCTCTCTCTAATGTATATTTGTTTAATTTTTTTTTATTGCTAAGTTCAAAGTAGCTTTATAGAAAAAAGAAATTGTCTTTAAAAGGCCTTATTTTTTTTTTCCTGCTTGGGGTGTGGGAACCCTGAATATATGTGATTCTGAAAAACATCATGAGAGCAATCATCATGAGAGCAACATCATGAGAGCAACATCATGAGAGCAGTGTTGAAAAAGTAGCATACAGAATTTTGATTAAAATTTTTCAAATCCCACTTTAGAGATAAGGAAAAGTTAAGCAGCATGTGTAAGCACAAATAACACAATTATTAATCATACAGCTGTTTTTATGATGTGCTGGATCCCCTTCGTCTGTGCAAAAGAACCAACAAACCCGAAATCCAAAGCAGAAATATGTGCGAATTTCTCTTTTGGACTTAGGATTTGTTGGTTCTCTTGCACTGATAAAAGAAATCCAGTGTATCCTCGAAATAGCTGTATGCTGAATTATTTGTTCTGTCGATAAATTAAATAATTTTTCCAAACTGTAGTAATGGACTTTTGACATCAAAACAAAAAACAAATTATATGTCCATCTATTGGATTACGGAAATGACAATTCCATTCTTCATAAGAAGAGCAATACAGGCAGGAGAAACAAACACTTAATTGGCTGGTTAAATCTTCTCTGCAGACATCACAAACAGCTTGGAATTTCTTGGATCAATATTTAGATGACAGGAAACTAATTAATGAAATTGTTGTTCATTCTGTCTATCTAGACACAACAAACATTTGGTTCCTACAGTATCCAGACAAAACAACTCCAGAGAACACTGGACCAGGATTCAAATAAAATGTAGTAAAGGAACGGTGATCATATACTAAATAAATCCGTTTTCATCTTGTTGAAAACACATCACAGAATTAGCAGTGGATAATAGACCATTTCGTTCCCATGGAACGTGCGCTCACCGAAGCACTGAAAATAACAACTTAATAGATTCACATATTCAGCTTTAATCCACGAAAAAGTGCACTAATGGCAATTATATAGTGCCAAACTCGCTTCCACAAATCGTAGACAAAACTATCGATGAACAATAAAAGAATTAATTATAAAAGATTTTAATATTATGGTCAACCAATTAACTCAAATTTTAAAGAAGAGAATTGCGATTTTAAAGCAGATGAAAATTTAAAAAAATGAAGTGAATCTATTTGGAATATGCGAATTTGGCAATAATTTAAAAAATAGATGATTCTGGAAAATTTAAAAAGCTAAAAATAGAATAACCAAAAAATCGTGATAAATCAACGAATTCTTAACCGAGAATAACAAATTTGGAATCAAATCAAAGGGAATAAAAAGGTGGATGAAAAGGAACCACAAATTAGCCAATTTAAATACATTTAAATTGCTAGAATCTAAAATGAACGAAGTTTCGCCATTTGGAACACAAAACTATGTAATAGAATGCATTTGGAACAAAAGAATATCACAAACCTAAATAAATGGAAAATGGATAACTGAATTTAAGAAAAGAGCATAATAAAATGTAGATAAGTCCCTTGAACCCGTTTTTACTAATAAACAAAATTTCTAAAATTATTAAATAGCAAAAGCAACCCATTATTGTGTTGTTATTTGTGCTTATATCTTATCCTTTCCCTCACAGCAAAGATCGTCACATGTGTGACAGTGGCGTTGTAGTCACGTGACACCTGGGTCACAATGTGACATCATATTTGTGACTTCTATGTGACGTTACGTATTAGTAACTTTGTAACTTCATTGTGACTATATTCTGTGACGTTTCCATAACTTAATTAACACGTAACAATGTGACGACATTACAATGGCAATTACAATGCGACGTCACAAACAAGTTAATATGCGACGTCACAAACGACCATGAAAATGACCAAAATGACTTCGCTGTGACCTCAATATGACATTGCCGAGACATACTGCGACGTCCTGTGACGTCCCAAAGTCACAGTGTGACGTAAATCTTACATCACTGTGAAAAAAAATGCTGTTAGGGTTGTATAAAGTGTATTTTACTTATACCCACTTTAGAGAGTTTGGCTCAGCTGTTGAAAAATTGAGGTTATGGTTTTAAAAAGGCACCAAATAGTGATGGATTTATCTCTCTAAGGGCTCGTAATTTATACTACAGTATGTTCACTTACCCCTCACAACTGTTCTACACCATTTAGGTGAGTTGAAGGGTCTGGGTAATAAATTGCATGGTTCATATGTTTGTAAAAAATCCTTGAAAAGTGCTTGAATAGAAAAAGTTCATTTTCAAGTGCTTGAAAGTCCTTGAATTTGTTAAAAAGTAAAAATAGTCCTTGAATTTTTTTTTTTTTTTTAATGATAATGTGAATAATTTTTTCAAAAAACTATAACGTACCTAATTTTTTAAAAGCTGCAATTCAGCCCATATTTCCTGCAGTCTACAGAGGATTCTTGCTGTGGACCGCCATTACTCCAAGTCATGATAAAATGTTTTATTTCGTGAGTATACAAATAATCAAAACAAAATTGTAAATACAGAAATATTTACAAGAATAAAAGCAGATATCTTTCCAAAAAAAAAATGATGTGTGAGATTTATTATTCAGAAATAGAGATATTAAAGAAGAAAAAATGTTTGAAAATAGTTATCTACACAGTGACAGAATCTGCTGATGAATTAGCACTAAAGTCCATAAAGACTTAAAAAAACATAACAATATTACTTTCATTTCAGTTAAATAGTTTGCAACAAACCATCAAAGAAAAGCAAAAACATTTGTCAGAAATAAGTTCAATGATACAAGCAGTTATGATGGAGTTGTGTATGTGAGTGGGTGGGGGTGGGGGTCTAGAACCACCGTAGCATTGTTATTATTGCTACATCTTAAGTCTTAAATAGTCCTTGAATAGTGCTTGAAGTTTTTTTCAAGAAGACTGTATGAACCATGAATTAGGAAAAAAGAAAGTATGTTCATTAGACATGCTGGAGATGTCTTTTGTCAAATCTAAACATTTAAAACCACAGATAAAGCATGTTCGTCTGTATTGTAAAGAAAGCCATAAAAAATCTCAGCATTCTCTAAGTAGTATAATCTTGTGATTCATTATTACTTGACAGTTAATGCTGAATTTAAGCAAGTGATTCAAGACATTATTTTTAAACAAGGCACATGTCACATAAGTTTGGCAGCATATATTATGAAATGCATTATGCATCTTCATTGTGAGGTCTTGCTGAGATTATTATGATTCTTATTGACACAGCTTTTCAGCTTCAAGATGGTTTTAAATCAAAAAATCTGATGTGGGCAACACATGACTTTCCTTATATAATGAAATGAATTTACTACTTTTACAGTAAAATAAATAGGTTTTTCTTCTAGTAGATACTAATATCCTTTCCAAGATATTGAATTTTCGACAATTAGTCGTCATTTTCATTGATTTATCGTCATTTTTATCCATTTGGCGAGATTTTCGTTAATTTGGCAACATTTCAAAAAGTTGCCAAGTTGGCGACATTCCGCCAATTTCGTCGCCAAAATCTCGCCAAGCGTTATGGACGAAGAAATAAGTTATTCTTACAGCAGATAAATTGGTGTTCAAATGCAAAAGTATTACTCAAAGTATCTTTTTTTCATGAATGGAACGAGCTAGATCCACGAGAATGATGTCACCCAATTTATCGCATGATATTATATATGAAAAGTGAACATGTTTCTCAATAGGAAATATTTTTTTTTCTATTTTATATGACTTTTTGATAATTTTTTTGAAAAATGTGCAATATCTCGAGAACGGCTCATGTTAGAGTTCTAAAATTTATGTCAATCATTTTCTAATGAAAAATTACATAAGAAATGTCTATTTACGTAACTTTATTATTGGTTTTGATTTTTTGACGATTTTTTCAAAATTTCATTCGAAAATTTAGGGGGGTTCTGAACATTCGATTGCATATAAGAACAATAGGCTTCCAGTGTTTATAGATTGTGATTTTTGTACCAAATTTGGTTCGAATCGGACCATTCGTTCGTCAGTTATCGTCTCCACAGACCCACTGACACACACACACACACAGACATCACTTCAAAAATGTTTGATTCGTGATCAGGGATGCTTGAAACGTGCTCTCCCGTCAAAAACTCGAATTCGAATTTTTGACCCCGTCACAATACTTTCCTTATACATTATGTATATAAGGAAAGTAAAAATAGATTGAATCCCAGTTGTGAACTGGATGCTACAAACGTGCTTTAATTTGAAATATGATTTCTTCTTTTATTTGGCCTTGCTCATTTTTTTTGAAAAACTTTTCATGGGAATGAAAAATTTCATAAAAAACAAGCATGGATCATTTATTGTATAAAAGTAAAGACTTTTGAAACTCTTTCAGTCTAATATTATTAATGTGAATAGGTACTCCCTACTTGTAATATATATTTTGTTACATTCCATATCAATATTTTATTACATTCTGACATTTCTTTTTTTTTATTTTAGGCTTTGCTGGAACTTCAACTTCAAACAGTCATTAATTTTCACTTTTTAGACAACATGGCTGAATTTAGTAATTTGCTATGCCAATTTACCAAATCTATTGGTGAAGCACCACTAAGGTGGGTTTAAATTTGACTCATGGTCTGTTAACTTTTTCTACAATATTTAAATCAGGGATACATACCACCAATGGTATGTTTATTATGTTTATTATGTAATTTGCAAATGTTTTGAATGTATGTATATATATATATATATATATATAATGCATAATAAAAAGAGAAACCATATTATTTTTTAAGTTTCCCTATGACACTTTCTAGTTCCTTTTCAGTTCCTTCACATCCTGACTCACTTCCTTGATAGTTTAATCTTGCCCCCACCCCATCTCCAACCACTTGCAATTTGTATAATAATTATAGTTGCCCCACTAGACATTAATCTGCTTCCACCACTACACCATTATTTATATTCTGCACAATTTTTATAGTTTCATTTCCAAGAGTATTTTAAATTATGAGAGACTCATCAAGACCCTCCTCTCTTTCGTACTCTCCAATTTGTAAGGTGAGAGTATTGCTTCATAACTAGTTTGGATTTATAACTCAGCAATTACCTGCCTACGTTAAGGTACTTGAAATAAATATGCCCTACTTTGATATGCTTTCGACATTCATAATTCAATGAGTGACGTATAATGGAATTGAAAAAGAAAAAAAAAAATGTTGAAATCTACAGACCACTATTTCCTGATTTGTTAGTGGACATATAAAGTGTCTTAAATTCGAACATGGGCATAAGGCTTATACCTTTTGTTCCAAGTAAACAGGCCTGCCCCGGTCATCTCTTGTACTGTTTGGGGTTATCCAAAGAAGACCTTTTTTTAAAGTCCCTTAACCTTTTGTGGATGCCAGACGTGTCCTCTCATCAACTGTGAAACTGCATTCAAAAACGATACTCATGCATTCACATCCAAGAGAATGTACCCTAAAAGACGATGTACACGAATGTTCATTTTCATATGGAACATTTTTATTTGAATACCTAAATGGTGCTAAATGCCCATTACAACATAGATTGATAAAGATTTACAACGTATTTTGCTAATACTTGACCTTGGCATAGAGGGGTCCCTATGAATCATCATTTCATCTAGAGTGGCAAAACATGGTTTTGTAATATAAACAAACAAATCGTTTCTTGCAGATTCTGTTATGTTATAATTGAATATGGGTTCTCGTTTTAATTTTAGTTTAATGATTGTGTTGGTGAATTATTGGAATGTAAGAGAGTATTTTCTTTCAAGTTTGGGTTTTAGAAGAATGTGCAGTAGTGAATTTATTAGGTTATTTCGTAAAAAATAATGGCTGGGTCAAGACATTTTTTACATATGGAAGAATATGCTCGCACGGTAATTGAACCAGATAGTTATGGAAGTAATGCAGATAGTGAACATTCATGGAACTTTAGTATTTCTAATGAGCACACGGACAGTTTTTATGAATGCAAAGATTGCATTGTTGGTCTGTGCATGAATCCATGTTTTGAAATAGATTATATGTAAAAGGCTTATTAATTAGTAGCAACACCATTTTCTTCTTTAAAGTTGTACATAATCTTTATTAGTTGTATAAAGTATTGAGTACAATCATTTGGATATTTTTCCTGCGTAACAAATAACCATTTTAATCAAGTTAATTAATCATTTTTAAGCATTTAAATTTTTAATATTTAAATAAAAGATAATTTGTGTGGAACTTATACATCTAATGGAAAATAAGTATTTCCTTTATTCCTAACAAAAGTAGAATGCTGTGTTGAATGGGTGATTTTTAGTAAATTTTTTTGGGGAGTTAAGCTTAGTGAAAAAAATATGCCATCATTTGGGAACAGTTCGGAAGCAAAATGCTTCGTCATTTGGGCCACAGCAGTTCCGGAATGCTGCCGTCCACAAAGGGTTATTGGTGTGAGATTTCTTGGCGATACATGGACTTGTGGGTCTAGACCGGGTAGTATTAGTAACAATAACAACATGAGTCACATGTGTCTTACCAGGGAATGAAATTCCTCAATGCTTCTTTGTTCCAGACATTCTGACTTATCCAAAGGTGTAAGGTATCTGTTTGGATGGTGGGAAAGTGCCATCCAAATTTACACCAAAACTCAGTGGAGGGTGACATCCACAGGGGCCATACCCCCTTACCACCTACCTCTCAAAAGGATTTATGAATCCACATATTCCATGTAAACATGAAGACAGTTTGGGCAAAGCTGGCAATCGAACTCAGGTCATCCGAGTGCAATACCTGAATTCTAACCACTGGACTGTTCCACCCTAATTCCCCAATGCTTGTATGCAAACTGTGAAAATTAAGTCACCTAATCCTCAGCAAATTGTCTAACACCAAACTGTGTGATTAAAGAAAAATCTCACTCCACTGTTCCGACTTTACTTGTTCCTGAATTATTTCAAGTAGTGTTTGCAAATTTTATTTGCCTATTAGAATTCTTATCATTAATTAAGTTTAATGTTTTATTTCCTGGACCACCTAGTGAGAAAACAAATATGGATAACACTTACAGGCCATCAAGTATTTGTGACTAAATAGTCTTTATTTGTTGTCCATAAAAACGTACTGGGTGTAATCGGAAAATTCTTCATAAAAGTTACATGAATATTGAAAATTTGGAAAACTACTATAAAGTATCTGAATGGAGTTCATATCTTGTTTATTTCTTTCCTATTATAGAATGGAATAGTTTACTTAGCATATTCCAAGTGTATATTTCTTAATACTATTTATTATTATTAGTATGTCAGAGTACTGTACTGATAAATCTTTTTATCTCCTCTAATGTTGCAGGCAAGAGAAAGATCTGCAGAAAGCCTCTGCATTTTCCTGGTATGCTGACATGGATAGCAGTTGCCCCATAAAGCTAACAAAAGATGGTGCCGGCTCTGTTAAGTTATGGCAACAGCAGGTGCAACAATTTCACAATGTTGGCCCAGAAGTTGCCGAAGCAATTGTTTCCCGATATTCATCTCCTCGATTGTTATTGAAGGTGGTGACTTTTCATCCATTCAGTCTTTCAATTTGTTTCAGCTTTAAACTGAGATCAGACTAATGATCATTTGTGTAGTTAAAAGCCAGCATTATAGGAAGTCAGCAAAAAATCTGATGTAGACAGCACATGATTTTCTCTACAGACCCAAATTCATTTCCTCTTTATTTCTCTAAAATTTCATTGAGTTTGATTGCACAAAATAACACCCATCATTATTTGACATGACACTAAAATTGCATTTTTAATTCAGTTTTCATTCTCATTTGGTAACAGGATGCATTTTCAAAGGTGGCTTAACAGAAATGTGAAAAAAATGAAATATCTCGAGAACGGCTTAGAGTGATGGGATTGATCTTATTCTTTTCATCGTTAAAAAATTATGTATAAACCAAGCATTTAATAAATGCATTTAAGGATATGTAGTCTTTCTTAGATTTTGACAACTTTTGCGGGCTATTACATAAAAAGACAGATTTTTTCTTTGAATTGTATCAAAATCAAATCAGTATCAGGGTGATCTACTAGTGACTTATCTACCCAATTTTGTGAAATTGGGACCATTAGTTTTTGAGTTAGAAGTAGACATTGCACACACAGACACGTCACACTAAAAAAAGTTTTTTTGTGTTGCACTTATTCTTTTCATCATCAAAAATTATGTATAAAACAAGCATTTGATTGATACATTTGAGCATATGCAATCTTTTATTTTTGATTTTGCTCATTTTTATGGTCCCTTTTGCAAACAGGCAGGGTTTTTTTTTTCCCCGAATCATACCCAAGTTTAATTAGCACCAGAATAACCTACAATCTATCAAATTTATGAAATTGGATCAATTAATTTTTTAGATTGAATGGATACATACCTGAATAACCTACAATCTACCAAATTACGTGAAATTGGATTAATTAGTTTTTTTTTAACTAAAGTGGATACATACGAATTTGCGGGCCATTTCACAGAAGAGAAGCAGGTTCTTTTACCTCAAATTGTACCCAAATCTAACCAGCACTAGGGTCACCACAAGTTGCTTACCTATAAAATTTTATGAAATTGGATCCATTAGTTTTTGAGCTAGAGTGGATACGTACATTGCACGGACAGACAGACACACACAGATGTCATGCTAAAAATACTGTTTTCCTTTTCTACAGATTCCAAAACATGTAGATCTTTCAAAAATTTGAGTTGTGATTTTCGTCATGATTCCAATACTTTTCCTATACATTGCCAAGTATTGTAGGGATAGTAAAAACTAGTATTATACCTGGTTCCACAAAAGTGTTTGTTTTATGTATTGGCTTTTCTTTGTCCTCTAATCTTAATACCGGGGACTCAGATTCTGAATAGTGTGAGACAGAATAGTTTATTTTGTAAGTACTCTGAAAAATTTTAACACACACACACATTCCTGTTGCAAAATGTACTAATTAATGTTATTTTAATATCAAAATAGGGGTTAGGATAAAATTCTACAAAATTTAATACTTTAATTTTGAAGAATAGTTCTGTGAAATTATCATGTTACAGAACCTCTAGAATACTATTACAGAACCCCATGGTTCCGTGGAACATGTGTACTTTGAAAAATGCTGATCTAAATAATTATTATTAACTGTGACTGATAAAAATGTAATTGCTAGATTTGGTCATCACAGCTAATAAATATATTAAAAGAAAAAAAATTATGAGAGAAAATTCTAATATGAAAGCCATAATTAAAATGTCTATTTAAGCACAAAATTAAATCACAATAAAAATTCAGATATTTCAGTCTGTCCAGATATGAATAAACTAATTTTTGTAATACTAGGGGGCTCTGCCCCCTGGTCGCTCCACTCGCACAACCTCCTTTGGGGAGCTTCGCCTCCTACTCGCTGCACTCATTTCATATCTATCCTAAAAATTATATTTTCAAAAATCTCTTTTCTATCCCTGCCTATTTTCTACAGGAGGAAGAAGCAGAGATTTTTCTGAGTCCAGGGAATCCCAAAACTGAATTCCTTGATCATGAGCTATTTCATACCAAACTAAAGTTTAAATCGATAAACGGTTTATTTCATCGTGTTACCCTATTATTTCTCTATAGCTGTACCAAATTTCATATTTTTGTATGCTATAGTTTTTACGGTGTGAGACAGAGAAATTGTTAGACATGCCGATATGAAAAATAAAAGTTCACCTCAGAAGTGCATAAAGGTAAAATATCTGAAAAACTACATAAAAAAAATGGGGATTCATCCTGCAAAAATTCAGGTACCTGTCTGCAAAAATTCTTGGTCTTACTAATGTTAGTCTATCCAGGACGCGAACTCGCAATTCAAATATTTTTTCTTTGACATTAAATATTTCTTAACTGCAATATATATCAAAAAATGGTTTATTTCAGCATATTCCCCAAAGCTTTTTCTACAAGTGTACCAAATTCTATTTTTATATGCAATAGTTTTTGCGGTACGAAGCAAAGAATCTCGAGAAACGAGAAATTTGTCAAACAGTGGTGATGTCAGCTACTTTTTTTTTAATATAGAGAGAAAATTCCCTTTATCAATCATCACTAAGTATAATGTTAAAGGCACTTTTCTCTGTTATAAATATTTATGAAAATTTTCAATATTTGTCTGCTAGCTGAAATGAGATCAGAGGCTCCCATATGCTAAACTTTGATCATATACATATATTAGTCAAAAGTGCTAGGTTGATTATCATCTGTACTTTCTACATTAAAGAGGAAGGGTAAATTACACTGTGCAAATTCTTTTGTAGTTAATTTTTTATATTTGAAACTAATTCATTATAAGTAATTTGTTATAACTGGTAAAACAGGAAAAGAAAAATTGCCAGAAAGAGTAAATAATTTTGTCCCTATTGTTTTTGCCATGCACTGTATTGGTGCATCAAAAGAACCTTTCATCTGTGTGAGTACAAATTTTGATTGATGTTGTCATTTGTTGTAAAGAAAAAGAACTGAATTCTAAAGGGAAAACATTATAGTTTAGTTATAATTATACTAATGTGACTTTACCCTTAATTTCGTCCTTGATTTTTCATTTTAACCAATCTCAATGTTCCTAGTATTTGTTAAAATTTATAAATAATTACGGATGTAAAAAATTATTTTCAGACAAAATTCTTTTAGTTTTATTTGGAGAATCCATCACAAATTCGCTTTTTAATTCTCCATTTCTTGGTCTGAAAATCTCTAAATTTTCAGCTTCATTCGTGAAACTTTTAGGTATTTTTCTGTGCATTGAATGTTTAATCTCTGTTTTTATGCTTGGAAATTTTTTAACGAACTTCATTCTTTCTCATGCCTTTATGGGGAATATTCTATAAATCTGTTACCATTATTCTTTAGTTTTGCATTTAGAGAATGATTTTCATTTAGAATTTTAATTGCATTACAGAATCATCTAAATCCATTTTTGTTTTTACCTGTGGTAGCATTTTACTTAGATCCATCCTTTCTTTTAATCTGGAAATAATTTTGTTTCCAATGTAATGTTTTAAGAACTTAATGGATGTATTTTTCTTTAGGCATATGAGGAATGTTTTTCTGCAAAAGAAGCTGAAATGCTGTTACAAGATATTGTGGTAATTTGTATAGAATTCTGTGTATTCTGATATTGATTGAAACTGTTCTATATTCTAATATTATTTTATGTAATATCCTACTGCAAAATATATCCTAATATTACTTCATGTAATATCCTACCACAAAATATATTCTAATATAATCTTATGTAATATTTTCTAATATCATTCTAATTTCAGTATATATTTTAATATTATATTAGAATATAATATTATAGTCTAATTTCAGTGTATATTCTAATGTTATATTAGAATATAATATTATATTCTAATTTCAGTTATATATATAGTTATGGTTTAATGAGTTACAACTTCTCTCTATTCTATCATTGGAATTTCATATTATATCTTTATTATTTATATATATATATAATATATATATATATATATATAATATATATATATATATATATATATATATATATATATATATATATTATGTATCGTTCAATTGTATTCATTCCCACTCGCATTGACGAAGTGAGGTGAAATGCTCGCCCACTCGCATTGACGAAGTGAGGTGAAATGCTCAGTTACTAGTTTATCTTACACGTGCTGCTATTATTTCACATTACAGTTCGTGGAGGTATTGTTTTTCAGCTTTTGTATAATTCAATTGATTTATTTTTCTAATTCCACTAGCCAGTAGACAGCTCCAATGGTGTCTATAGTTAAATACTATCGCCATTGTCAGAAACTGGCTATTCTATCGGTTTTAATTCGAATTGTATGGCTGTCCTGATGAGAATGCAATTTCGAACTGACCGCCATTTTTTGTGTGGTTTCGATTGATTGTTCTCTATTCTTGATCTCTTGTCTTGAGCTGATTATTATTGCCTATTCTCATTTTTGCAGAGTTTTATTTTTATTTACTTTTATATACTTTTAATTGTGATTTTTGAATCCTAATATTCTTCTCATCCCCCTTTCCAATGTAGTGATATGTAACCTTCTATCTTTATCCTTAGACTTGGCTTATAGTTACTCATTTGTAACAGATATGCTAGAGATGGGTTTTTTTGTACATACAGTAGTTTATGCAAAAAATTTTCGATTAAAATCATTTAATTTATATATATATATATATATATATATATATATCGGCATTATGGCCGTGAATTTGCTTCTATGGTGATGTTAATATTACTTGAATTGTATTTTTATTTTTTTTATTTTTACATAATTCTTATTATTACATTTCAAATATATATATATATATATATATATATAGCTCATCGTGCTACACTAGGCTTCTGATTTGCAAAAACCTTCAGTTTACAAGCAATTTTCTTTGGTATTTCTCGGGTATATATATATTACAAGTAATCATAAAAATCTTCAATTATATATATATATATATATATATATATATATATAAATCTGGTGTGGGCAGCACATGACTTTTCTTATAAAAGTGAATATACTACTTTTATAGTAAAAAAATAGGTTATTCTTATAGTATATATTTTATTCTTTCCAAGGTATTGAATTTTCATCAGTCATCATTTTCATTGATTTAGTGTCATTTTTATCCATTTGGCAAGATTTTCATTAATTTGGCAACATTTAAAAAAGTCACCAAGTTGGTGACATTCCGCCAAATTCATTTCCAAAATATCGCCAAGCGTTATGGACAGAGAAATAAGTTATTCTTATAGCAGATAAATGACTATTGGTGTTCAAATGCAAAAGCATTACTCAAAGTACCTTTTCTCATGAATGGGATGAGTTTGATCCATGAGAATGATGTCACCAAATTTATAGCATGATATTACATATGAAAAATAAACATGTTTTTCAACAGTTAATATTTTCTTTTAATTTATGGGATTTTTTGATAAATAGGCAATATCTCGAGAACGGTTCATGCTAGCATTCTACAGTTTATGTCATTCATTTTCTAAGAAAAAATTACATAATAAATGTCTATTTGCGTCACTTTATTAAAGGTTTTGATTTTTTGATGATTTTCTCAAAATTTCACTCAAAATTTAGGGGGTTCTGAACATTCGATTGTGTTTAAAAACAATAGGCTTCTAATATTCACGAATTGTGATTTTTGTACCAAATTTCATTTGAATTGCTCCATTCGTTCGTGAGATATCGTCTCCACAGACTCACTGACACACACACACAGACATCATCTCAAAAATGTTTGATTTGTGATCAGAGGTGCTTGAAACATTCTCTCCCATCGAAAACTCGAATTCAAATTTTCGACTCATATAATATATATAATATATATAATTATACTCATATATATACTCATATA
This sequence comes from Amaurobius ferox, assembly GCA_951213105.1. Taxonomy (NCBI): domain Eukaryota; kingdom Metazoa; phylum Arthropoda; class Arachnida; order Araneae; family Amaurobiidae; genus Amaurobius; species Amaurobius ferox. The sequence goes on along the minus strand of OX578135.1, from coordinate 5,564,460 downwards.
ATATATATATATAATATATATATTTCATATAATATATATAATAGTCAGTTATATATATAATTTTATATCCTAATAGAATATTAGAATATAATATTATATGTTCTTATTATATTCTAATTCTATATTCTAATATTCTAGTTCTATATTCTAATATTATTTTGCATAGTACCCTGCCTCAAATGGCAGTAAATTAGAAATAGTGTTTTTTTTTTTTTTTTTCAGGTGAGACGAAATTATGGTCCTCTTGGAACTCAAAAGCGTATAGGACCAGAGTTATCCTATAAAATTTACCTGTGCTTCACATCAAAAAATGGCAGTCAAATTTTAAGAAGATGATTAATTTTAAGTAAAGTGTGCCATCTAATGATTGGGACAGTGAGTTATGCTCCTTCGTGATAATTGTGTGATGTTCAGCATGAAAACGAATGAATATTTTTTTTAAATATATACTGAATGTGACTTGACTTTGAACACAAGCAATTCATTTAATGAATCACAATGTGAAATGTTACAAATATACAGGGTGTCTCAAAAAGATTGAAACAATCTTTAATTCTTTACCTGTTGAAGATAAGTGGGCAATGTAAATTGCAAAAATGTTAAAAGTAAGGTAGGAAATAAGACTATGTTAATGAAATAGTCTTCCCATTAATTTTCAAAGAGTTACACTTTTTAAATTTTTATATGACCCCCTTAGACAAATTGGGTCAATCAGAAAATTTTTATTTTTTAATGCAACGAGATCATTAAAAAAAAACTGCATATATGTATCTTTAAAATTGAGCGAGTTATATTTAATTGAAAATTGAACATTGTTAATGGGGACCGTATATCAAATTGGAAATGCAAATTTGTGAGATATCTCAAAGAAGTTAAAACTGGATGATAATACATAGGAGACATTTTTGCGAATTCTGCGTAGGCTCACGATGCAATCACGGATTCTTAAGTACTTCTCAATAACTAAGTACTTTTTCAATAATTAAGTACTTTGCCTTTCACATTGTATGGAAAAGTGGCATTAGACAGATTTTTTTTTTCCTTTATCATAATTCAGTTGATTTTAAAGATGCAGATAAGCAGTTTTCTTTAATGATCTTGTTGCAATAAAAATAAAAAATTTCTGATTGACCCAATTTGTCTAAAGGGGTTGTATAAAAGTTTAAAAAGTGTAACTTTTTAAAAATGAATGGGAGAACTATTTCATTAACGTAGTCTTATTTCCTTACTTTCAAAATTTTTGCAATTTACATTGCCCACTTATATCCAACAGGTATTGGTCGTCATGTGATTGAACCCTGGGAGCTGAACGACATTCCTGTCAAGTGCCTGCTTATTTTCGCATCGGCTACTGGTCTCTTTTCTTAGGGATCTTCGCTTTCTTTTTGGGGTAGTACAATAGACCTCTGGTCGATGTGCTGGGCTCTTTTTGAGCCACCCACCTTTATTTCATTCATATATCCAACAGGTAAAGAATTGAAGCACATTTTAATCCCACAGGGTGTCCAGAAAGTTCCGGAACGGCGCAATATCTCGAGAAATACACTTCGGATCAAAAAATAAAAAAACACTTATTCAATATTTTTAGAAAAGCTATCCAATGATACCAAAATTGACCCCCTCCCACCCGAATATATATCCAAATACATTTATTTTTTATACAGTACAGTTAACTTAAATACTCTTAATTTTTAAATTTATAAAACAGAAAATAATAAAAAATGAAAAGAATTCATTATCAAATTTGATGAAAATACAAATTGCTTCTTTTAGCTGAAAATTCTGAGTAAGCCTGTACTTTGCTTTTTTTTTTTTATCGCATTTGAAGGGGTGGATCGACATAATTTTACATGTTTCTATTAGCGAAAAATTCCCAATAATTGCATCCCTCTGCATTTTCCAGGATGCATTTGAGGGGGCAGATCAATGGAATTTTGCGGCAATGCAGAGATACCAACCCCATTACAGATTTTCCGTAATTACGAATTTCTGTACAAAATTACTGACTATGGAAACACCTGTAAAATTACGGAAAACACCTATTATTTTTCATCTTTCATTTTTGCATAAATAGTTTGATTGCACAATTCAATTTGCCGAGAGGAATGTAACAGTTTATCCAGAAGAATTTAATATAATCTGGTGATGAAAACAATACTACTTATTCCCCATAATAATGCTATGATAGATTGTATATTCTGTATTGTTAGAAAATATGGGGCTAAATTTAAGTTAAATGTGAGTGCAGACTTATTAAATTTTTTATTACTTCAAAAAATAAAGAACATGCTCATTATTCTGTATTTTTTATGTTTTTGGAAGAAATTACCAGAGTCTGAGCTAGAGTAGGCAAAAAATAAAGCTAAACAACTAAATTTAGCTTAAGCTAAGTATATTCTGTTTTCTTAAGGATTTTGAAATTTCTTTTTTGTCCAGTATTGAAGAATATGTATTCATAGTATGTTTTGTTTAGTTATAATGGTAATTTAATTTGAACATTTCTTGATTTGTCTCCGCTATGCTGATTCATGACTAACACAAATCTGTTGCTCGGGACTGCAGGAGCATGCGATCCTCTCGACCACAGGCTCACGTCTAACAATATGGACACTGCAGGCAGCAGTTTTTCAAAATATTATATATGTGATTTTATAGAGCTTTTTGGAATTTTATTTGTTTGTTTAAATCAAGTTTTTATTTTTCTCTTTTGTTTATTGGCAAGTATATAGTACTTTAAAATTGAAGTCAACATTTATTTTCTAACAATCATTATATATGTCTCAAAAACATTGACCTTGGCTTTTATTCCTTAAATATTGGTCTGGGACATATATAATAAATTACAAAGTTGCATAAAAAAAGGTACAAAATTTTATGAAATCGATAAAAGTTTTCAGGGGATTGAATTTGAAGAAATACAAAATTTAAATTTTTATACGATTGTCTTACAAAAACATTTCCAATGAGTAAAATGTGCCCCATACACTAATAAGGTGGTGTACAAAATTTCAGCATTTTATCGTAAAAAGTCCCAGAGATATGTTTAAACAAAGTTGGTGAGAGATTAATCACAGATTAAAATGTAAATGTTTACAGCAAGAGTACAAATGACACAACACAGAAATGCGTCATAGGCTTGTTATCAGGCGAATGCAGCTCTGTATTGGCATGGAAGGAAAACATTTTGAACAAGCTTTGTAATCTTTGTGTAAAGTTATTATTTCTACACAGTGTAGATACTTTTGTACCAATAAATAGAAAAATTATTATTTATTTATGTAATCATTGTTTTCTTTCGTAATTTGTGTATGACCTCTGAAACGTGATCTGCCGACATGATTTTTCCCCTCTGAGAACCCATGTCGATGCATCAAAAAGTGGTTTAAGTCAGCATTTTTGTCTTTTCATATCTCTGGAACTTTTTATGATTAAATGCTGGAATTTTGTACATCACTTTATTAGTGTATGGGGTACATTTTACTCATTGGAAATGCTTTTGTACGGGGCCATATAAAAATTTAAATTTTGTATTTCTTAAAATTTAATTCCCTTGAAAATTTTAATCGATTTCATAATATTCTGTACCTTTTTTTATGGAACTTTGTAACTTATTATATATTTCTATGATCAATATTTAAGGAATAAAAGCCGAGGTCGATGTTTTTGGGACACCTTGTACATGTGTGTGTGTTCAGAAAAATATCTTTATAATTAATAAATGACAACAAACAATTGAAAAATATTATTAACATTTAAATGTACAGGGGTTGGACAAAATAATATGAACACTTATGAAAAGAGACAAAATCTTTATGGCTGAGGCCTTCCTTTTGCATACAATTTATATCCAACGTGCGATGGACAAATATAAGCTATGCACAAGAGTCACAGGGATGTGTTACCACTCCTGCAAAAAGATCACTTATTCAGAAAGTGTCCTTGGAGGTAGAAACCGACTGTTCAAATTGCCCTCCAAAATACCCCACAAAGGTTCAATTATATTAAGATCAGGGGGACTGAGGGAGCCACATGAGGTGTTGTACTTGATCATCATGTTCATTAAACCGGCCTCGAACAATTCCAGCAGTGTGAATGGGAGCATTATCATCTTGGTACATAAATTGTTCATCAGGAAACAAAGTTTGCACCATTGGATGAAGATGATCAGCCAGAATACTAACATTATCCCGTGCTGTAACCTGCCCATGCAGGACAACAAGTGGGCTGAGACCACAGTGCGAGATTGCACCCCACAGCATCACTGATCCCTCTTGATGCTGAACAGTAGGAAGGAGACAGTCAACATGATAGGCTTCTGCTGGTGTTCTCCAAATGTAAGCACATCCTTTAATCTGGAATAATGTGAATGATGATTCATCTGGCCAGATGACATTCTTCTATTGTTGCTGTGTCCAATTTTTATGCTCGCAACACCATTTTCATCATTTCAAGGCATTGCATGGTGTAACCAATGGTTTTGGAATCTCCGCGCTCTGCCTTGAATGTTTGCCTCATGCAGTTCGCACCGGATAGTTTTTTATGATACAGCTTCCTGTAAATGTGTGTTCATCTCAGATGTTATCTGGGATGCTGTTTTCTTGTGCTTTCTGGCCACAATCCACTTTAAAACCCTTCTGTCTCTATCAGTCAGCTTCAACCATCGGCTGTCATTACAGTCTACTCGGTACTTCTCCCGACACCAACAAGGGTGGCCGTTTTTGTTACTGGGACTCCGACAAGATGGGCTCCAAAAATCATTCCTCTTTTGAAATATGAGAGGTCAGCCATAACGAAGTTTTAATGCCGCAATATATTTTGCATCCAACCGCTATCACTGCTACTCACAGACTGATGTGTGTACATTCTCACCCGCTAAGTAGCACGCTTAAACACTAGAGGGGAGGAGTATACGACAGGTTTCCCTCGAGTATTGTTATTACACAGGTGTTCATATTATTTTGTCCAACCCCTGTATATACAAGGAGGGGTAAAATAGACTATAAAACATAGGCAATAAATACAATTAAAAGAACAATGGATTGGAATGGATAACAATGGACATAAGGCAAAGAAATTGTAAAATCATCAGGTGTGCATACAGTTTCAATTTGCTTTAAAAGCTGGTTCTTTTCATTAAATAGCCTTGTTATATTAATCAGAAAGGTCATTTTGCACCCCCAGAGAACTAGAAAAACCCATTAACGATAAAATAAAAAAGAATGGAAAAGATTATTACCAAAAAAATGAAAAATAACGTAAGCTGACGCTAAACACAGGAAGCAACAAGTTCAGCAGTTTCCAATCACACAGACAAAAATCAGTATTGCCATACAAAGAGAAAATAGCCAGTAATTCTACTAATAAAAATGAAAATCAGAGTGGCCAATCAAGAACAAAACTTGTAAATAACTAGAAGAAATACATCAAAATTGGAACCATTTGAAATAAATATAAATATATAAAAAAATTATTTTAAACTTTACTATTAATTAAATTTTGTGGGTAATAATATAATTTACTTGTATTTTTAACTACATCATTTATATTTTAGAGAATATCTATGGCAATGCTAAGTCCCAATTTATAATATTAGAATACACAAAAACATTACTAAAAGACACAAAAAATAATGCAATTGTTTGTGGTCATACAGCATCTTCAGCAGGATCCTATACTATATGCCACAAACTAAAGCTCTAACTGACTATAGACTTTAAAATAATTTAGAGAAATTGAACAGAAAGATAAATAATTTCAACTTACCTCCCCATTGGCTACATCAAAACTGAATACTTTTGTTAAATTAGGAATCTTTTAAGTCATTTAAAGTAATAGGAATATTTTGTGGTGCTATCTATATTGCATTTCACACTTTAACTATTCAACTAAATCCTTCCAAATTTGTTGAATGAAACTAAATTATACATAAGGATTTTATATATTGGAATAAATTAAATGTATTTCATCTGAACTTTTAATTCGTCTGAATTATTAATGAACCTTTTATTAATATAATGACCAGGGCTGTCCTGAAGAAAATTATTGAGTGTATGCGGTGCTGTCTCATTTAAAGGTATTGAAATTGCAGGGTTCCAAGGGGCGGAGCCCCAGGTGGGGGTATGAAAGGAGGCGCTGCCCCCCTTGAAAATTTTTTAATCATTTAGGCCATATAATTGCCATTTTTAAGCCCGTAAATCACTTTTTTCACAATATTAATAGCTTAATGCTTAACAGGACATATATATATATATTAATAGATTAACAGATATGGATCATTTTGAAACTTGGAAAGCTTTCTATTTTTTTTTCCTGTGCTTACTTTTGTTTTCTTGTAACTTTTCAATTACTCACTTACTTTAATATTACCTACATACATAATTCTCATTCCTTCCTTAATACCCACTAATATTATGAAAAAGTTATTTCCGTCATATGGCAACATCAGTTTACACTTTTATTAAAACATTAAGAAAAAAAAAAACACTTACAACATAGAGAAGAATGGCCAAAAAATTAATATTTTATTCATATCACTTTTATTCCAGACTCCAGAGCTAAATAATTTGCATGAAAAAAAAAATCACAAATTCTTATACAACATACCTTACAATCACTTGTTTACATTCTGCATCCATTAAAATGAGGCTTCTTTGTCGAAATAATCAAAATTTGATGATCATTTAAACTCAAAAATAGTGTCATTGCGTTGGCGCAGAATATAGATCCACAGAAAATACGCAAAAATAAAACGGTTTTAGAACTGATGCAGCACTCAATATAAATTTAAAAGAACTTTAACAATTACATTTTTAACACTTGGAAAAAAAAGATGGATGCCTTATTACTTTCCTTATATACATAATGTATAAGGAAAGTATTGTGACGGGGTCGAAAATTCGAAATCGAGTTTTCGACGGGAGAGCACGTTTCAAGCATCCCTGATCACGAATAAAACATTTTTGAAGTGATGTCTGTGTGTGTGTGTGTGTGTTTATAGGTAATCGAATGTTCAGAACCCCCCCCCTAAATTTTCAAATAAAATATTGAAAAAATCGTCAAAAAATCAAAACCACTAAGTTACGTAAATAGACATTTCTTATGTATTTTTTCATTAGAAAACGATTGACAAAAGTTTTAGAACGCTAACATGAACCGTTCTCGAGATATTGCGCATTTTTCAAAAAAAATATAAAAAAAAGTCATATAAAAGGAAAGAAAAGATTTCCTATTGAGAAATATGTTCACTTTTCATATGTAATACCATGTGATAAATTAGGTGACATCATTCTCGTGGATCTAGCTCGTTCCATTCATGAAAAAAGATACTTTGAGTAATACTTTTGTATTTCAAAGCCAATAGTCATTTATCTGCTGTAAGAACAACTTATTTCTTCGTCCATGACGCTTGGCGAGATTTTGGCGACGAATTTGGCGGAATATCGCCAACTTGGCGACTTTTTGAAATGTTGCCAAATTAACGAAAATCTCGCCAAATGGATAAAAATGACGATAAATCAATGAAAATGACGACTAATTGTCGAAAATTCAATATCTTGGAAAGAATATCTGCTGTAAGAAAAACTAATTTTTTTACTGTAAAAGTATTAAATTCATTACATTATATAAGGAAAGTCATGTGTTGCCCACATCAGATTTTTTTATTTTGAAGTGTATCACGTAATCAATTCATATAATATGGGTGTCATTATTATTTTAATTTTTATTTTAAAAACTACTGAGATAATTTAATTATTTTTTTAAATTTTCGAAGTAACTTGGGAATTTTAACTTCGCTTAAAAAATGAGGTCCCATAGGGTTCAATGTATTTCATTTTTTCAACCTGGGTTCAATCCCAAACTAATTGGGTGATATTATTCATTGACATTCCCTTATGTCCCACAGACCGTCTCAACACCCTACTAAAATTTCATTTTGATAAAGTTATTTTTAAGGCAGTGATCGTGCGACCAGACAGACAGACAGAATGACCAAAGCCATAAACACTTTTCAACTATGTTGGAAAGTGTTAAAAATGGGGGTTTTCCCTCCAAAAAAATCTTTTTTGTAAAGAATTACCAAAAATGTTCCATCGGCTGCCACTAGTGGGTTAAGATGATGGGTGTTAAGATTAAAATTCCGCGATACTTTGTGTCTATCGCATTGGTTTTAAAACTGTTAAAAAATGCTCAAAATGAGGCTTCAGCATTAAATAAATAAGAAACCTAATTTTTTTCAGAAGTTTATGCACATTTAAAAATCTGTACCCCTTATGTAAGACAATCCACTATTTTCTACGCCAAGAATTCGCCGGAATGATAAAATGAATAAAAATATTTGTATAGTATATATTTCTCTACACACATATTTGCACTGGATATTGTTGCGCAATGTTCCGTTTGGCACCTCCTCTTTCGTATGTCTCGGATAGGCAAAGAAAATACAGTGCATGACGTGAACCCAATGCTGCCAGGATTTCCCAGTTAGAAGAAGGGTTACCAGATTTGACGATTTATCGCCAATTTGGCGACATATAGAGATTTCCAGAAGTTTTTATGGAGAGACTATAAAAAGGACTCGCCCCTCCGTTGCAGGGAAGTTGACAAATGGACGTGACACGAGCTACATTGGACTGTGATTTTTGTCAATGTTTTGAGAATAGTAGCGGCTGTTTTATGAAATGACTTTCGTCAACATTTTAATAATAATATCTCAAGGGTTGTACTTGTCGAAAAATTCTGGGAAAAAATATTTGTGTCCTGAAATGCCCTTATTTTTTACGTGCCATCCTAAAATTCCTGAAATTTTGCGTATCTCAAAATCAGAAATGCAAATTACTGCGGATTATCCGTAGTTTCTACGGGAAACCCCCCTCATCTCAGATTACGGAATTTGTACGAAGTTTGCATAGTGTCTAAGACAATGTAAATTTACAGCCGCATATACGGTAATAGGGCGTAAATTAACGGGGATATACGGCCGCGTGTATTGTAAATTAAAATCGCGATCGTTTGCTTTATGAAAGAATTAATTAAATATGCTTCTTCAAATTCAGCATAAATCGCTAAAATGTTATGTTTTTCATTAATTTCGCATAAACAGTGAGATTGCTCAAATTCAATCTGTTCTCGTGAATTGTTGCCAGTACTTGGTATCTTTTTCCTTCCATCTCAATGTTCTAAATATTGCATATTAAATTGACTGAACTAGCTTTTTTTCATATTCTGATTAATTATTACGGTTAATTTCTTAATTATTTTCTCATAAATGGTGCGATTACGCAATTCAGTTTGCTCTCGTGAATTATCGATAATACGTTAGTATCTTTTACCATCCATATTCTAAATATTACATATAAGATTGACTGAGCTAGCATATTTTCATATACTGCTTAATTATTGCGGTTAATTTTTAAAATTATTTTTTATAAACAGTGCGATTGCGTAATTCAGTTAGTTCTTGTAAATTGCCAAGCGTACATTAGTATATTTTCCCACCTCCATCTTCTATATGTTGCATATATGCTAATATATTAGATTGGCTAAACTAGCTTATTTTCATATTCTGACTAATTATTAAGGTTATTTTTTTTAATTATATAATTATATTTGCATGATTCAAATTTTTCTATTTTGGAAAATGGGCATGAACCCTGCGAAAGGATATTTTCCAGAAGTAATATTAAAGCTGTGATTTTTAGGCAAATAAAAAGGCAACCATTTTGGCAGAGATATAATTCATTGCCATATTATTATTACTATTATTATTATTTTATTATTAAAGATCAATATTTGTTATTCTCTTTAGTGAAAATTTGTGTTTTACCAAACATAAATGTTTGTTTTCATTAACACTTTACAACATAGTTGAAAAGTGTTTATGACTTTGTTCATTCTGTCTGTCTGTCTGTCCGTTAACACGATAACTGCCGTAAAAATGACTTTATCAAATGAAATTTTAGTATGTTTTTCAGACGGTCTGTGGGACCTATGGGAATATAAAGGAATAATATCACCCAATTAGTTTTGGATTGAACCCGGGTTGAAAAAATGAAATACATTGAACCCTATGGGACCTAATTTTTCAAACATTTTTTAAGCGAATTTAAAATTCACCTATTGCTTTGAAAGTTTTATAGGAAATATTCAAATTATCCCATAAAATATTAAAGAAATTTCAGTAAAATATGTTAGGTAGTTTTTTAAATACAAATTATTTAATATAGGGAGAAAAACAAATTCAGTTAAATTCTGGCTCTTGCTATATCCTCTAGAAAGAAAAAATATATATATTTTATAATAAATATCTTTCCAAGAGTTTAATTATTTTATATATAAGAGAGGTTTCACATTTTAAAATAAATATGGTAGATAATTAAATTTTATATATCTCTTCATGATTGATGTCGTCTGTCTGTCTGTCTGTCATTTTATACTTATTTGATGACATTTCTACAAAAATTTGGTGGATCCTCAAATATAGATCCTACATTTTTTTCAAAATGGCCTGCAAATAATCCCCGTTCACTTCTATGAATCATTGTAATATTGTTAAAAATTCTGATGTAGGCAGCACATGACTTTTCCTGCAGACTCATATTCACGTTCTCTTTATTTCTTCAATAATAATTTGAGTTTATCTGCACAAAATAACAGCCATAAATATTTTAAATAACACTGAATTTGCACGTTAAACTTAAATTTGATTCTCATTTGATAGCTGGACTTATTATCGTAGCGAAAACGCGAAAAAACTAAAATATCTCAAGAACGGCTAGTCCTAGAGTATTGGGGTTAGTCTTATTCTTTTTGTTGTCAAAAATCAGGTATAAAATAATCATTTAATCGATATAATTGAGCACACGTAGTCTTTCATTTTTAGATTTAACGATTTTTGCGGGCCATTTCGCAAAAACAGCCCGTTCCTTTTTCCCGAATCGTACCAGGATAACCTACAAGTGATTTATATACCAAATTTTGTTAAATTTAGTCCATTAGTTTTTAGCTGGAGTGGATAAAGGCAATTTTTGCCAGCCATTTCGCAAAGAAGGCAGATTCTTTTATCACGAATCGTACTAACATCTAATGAACATCAGGTTTTCCCATACAGAACTTACCTACCAAACTTTATGAAATTCGGTCCATTAGTTTTTCATTAAGAGTGGATACTATATCCTCACAGAAACACACACAGATACACCCTTACACACACAGACGTCTCCCTAAAAATAGTTTTTTCGTGTTCTAGAAGTCCCAAAACGTGTAGATCCTTCGAAAATTCGAGTTCCGATCTTCGGCACGATTCCAATACTTTGAATACATACACACACACACACATATATTATCTGTGTATCTAAATTCCGTGCCTACGCAATTACAATAGTTATGATTTTAAATGTTCCCTAAAAATTTTTTTCTACAACGAAGCCTAATTTTAACTTATGCAGAATGCAAATATCTCAAGCGATTGTAAGGTGAGTTATATAAGAATTGCTGAATTTTTTCATGCAAAATTATTTAGCTCTGGAGTCTGGAATACAAGTTATATGAATGAAATATTCATTGATTTTGCATAGCGGATCAGACGATTTATATTTGGATAAAGTTTTAAATATTTAAGTATACTAAATTAGTGTAGTACTGTTATAATGTAAAAGATATCGCCATTGAATGTATCACATTTTAGAGGTTTTTAAATGAAATTGCATTTCAGTTAAAAAGTGTTTCATAATCAATGCATGATTGATCTTTCTTGTTATAAAGTAATTTCCACCGGATTAAAACTTTATCCATAAAACCCGTAAATATATATATATATATATATTTTTGTCCTAAAATGTTGTAAAATTGGTGTCCTGAATTTTCATATTCTACCAGTCTTGCAGCTGGTATGTATGCTTGTGTGTGTGTTAAGTGCTGGGAAAACGATAATTTGGCGTAAAAGCAAGTACCGATATGAATTTTATGCTGTAAAATATTATGTTGGATCTTAGAATTTGATAGAGTATTTTGCAATTCGCATTAATTGAGCGTGACTCATTCTAAATTCAGTTTTCAAGAGCCTTTCTGAAAAGCAGTTCGGTGCATATAGCACCGTTGTGCTTGAAATATTTTTTAATACTGTGTTCTCATTAATACAAGGGCAGCTTGATGATTCAATAATTTTCTTCGATGAAAGCATTTTTTTTTTTAATTTTTGTGTCTACACACTTGGGGAAAAAAATTATATTTTCTATAAAAACTTAGCATAAAAACAATAGACACATAATAACTTCCACATTTAACAAGTTTTTTTTTTTTTCGAAAAAATTTAAATGACCATTTAAATTGAAGTACGTTTTGAATTTTATATTCAAATATAATAAAAGCTAATCATATCATAGTAACATTATACAATAACGATATGCTTTGCAGACCGCCATAATTTACATAACCAGAATAATTAACACAAAACTGCAAACATTTTCATTTTGAAATGACTTCCTAGTGCATCCCAATTTGTTCAGAACCCCCCTAAATTTTTGAGTGAAATTTTGAAAAAATCGTCAGAAAATCAAAACCGCTCATAAAGTTACGCAAATAGACATTTCTTATGTAATTTTTCATTAGAAAACGATTGACATAAATTTTAGAATGCTAACATAAACCGTTCTCGGGATATTGCACATTTTTCAAAAAATTTATTAAAAAGTCATATAAAATTAAAAAATATATATATTTCCTATCGAGAAACATGTTCACTTTTCATATGTAATACCATGCGATAAATTTGGTGACTTTATTCTCGTGGATCTAACTCATTCCATTCATGAAAAAAGATACTTTGAGTCATACTTTTGTATTTGAACGCCAATAGTCATTTATCTGCTGTAAGAATAACTTATTTCTTCTTTCATAACGCTTGGCGAGATTTTCGCGACAAATTTGGTGGAATGTCGCTAATTTAACGACTTTTTTCAATGTTGTCAAATTAACGAAAAACTCTCCAAATGGATAAAAATGACTCTAAATCAATGACGACTCATTGATGATGACGACATGGAAAATGACGACTCATTGACGAAATTTCAATATCTTGGAAAGAATATAAATAACTACTATAAAAATAATCTTTTTTTTTTTTTTTTACTTTAAGAGTAGTCAATTCATTGCATTATATAAGGAAAGCCATGTGCTGCCCACATCAGATTTTTTATTTAGAAAGTCGAGTTAAAAAATAGAAATAATAATGTTATTTGCACGTTATTTGCCTTGACGTCGAGATGGCAGATTTGCTTTTCGTGCAAATAGGCCAACCCGTACAGGACACCCGCATCCAATATTTGACGATATCGAAAGCTGCAGAGTGGATCGGAACTTTTTGTCCTTCAGCATGGTATGGAGAGCCTCGGGGTGCAGTGGCATCAGGAAGAGATCGAAGTCATTGCAGGGTATGTAAATGTAGTCAAGCGAAGGCAAAATGTTGGGATGGTCCAGCTCTTTCCAATGAGTGATTTCCATCTCCCAAGTCATGTCAGAGCACGAATGATCTTAACGGCTGCTTTTCCGATTTCTCCGGAACCCTTGACTTCAATCACACCCCCGAAAACTCCTGTCCCGGGGCTTTTGACGAACTTAGTCGTTTCTCCTTTAAGACGGCAATAGTCTTCTTTTGCAAATGACGATGTTCTTCGTCCAGTGTTTGTCTTTTGAACAGTCCTTTAAGGTTATTCATCGTGAGAGAAAGTTTTCTACGAAACTTCGGTGATTAAAGATATTGAAGTCGGTTGATGACCGCTTTTAAAAACTGCAGTTTTGAAATGATTTTAACTACCAAATAGGCAAATTCTTAGTGGATCGAAGAAAATGATCAAAAATTACAAATAGATACGATAATTATTCGCTTTTTGCAAGATGTGAGTAAGTCGCAACATGCAAATGAAACTTGAAAATAGTAATGTGAAGAGTTGTTGAGTGTTAATTGTGTTTTTCTTTTCCGAGATGCCTGATTCGGGGACGGGGGGATGCTGCATATTATTGAAGGCATTCATAAAATATATGCCTTTCTTGATAATTTTACTGCAGAAAGTTCTACTCTAAGACATGAGGGGTAGCAGGCAGTGCTGGTTTCTTTTCCCTGGGCTGCGGTTCAGTGGAATCTGTTTTTGTGGATTGTCTGGGCAAAGCCAGAAATTTGCTGGATGTGGCCTTAAGCAATGGCAGCATACCGTGGGAGTTTCCCTTGGCACACTGCAATCTATACATTCTCCATAAAGCAAACACTCATTATCCAACATTTATCAAATACTTTGAAGTTAGATGAACTACTTAATTTATATCAGTGAGTAATGATTTGAAAATTATTAATGAATACAATGAGAAGCACTAAACATTGACTCATGTCACTTACTAGCAAATACACGACATTTTAATTTATGTTCTCAAATTTTATTATAATTTTATTATCAAATTTATATGAAACAATTACAAAAATATTACCTTATTCAAATAGACCGCATATTTATTTCCAAGAGAATATTAATAAATATTTTAGATACTAATAAATGGACTCGTATATTTGAAATATACGATATATATTTGAAAGTTAGATCGAAACAAAAACAAAAATACATTTAAAAAAATAGTTAAAAGGGAATCGCGATTTTTATTAATACGGATTTCAACAAGGTGCTGTGTCGAATTAAATTAATTCACCAAATGAAACCATAATTAAATTCCCCCCCCCCCCCCCGAAATGGAATTGGGGCTTGGAAATTCTAGACCGTGCTCACTTGTTACCCTTTGAACGTGAAACATGGCAGGGGTCGCCAGAACAATGGATGTCGCGAACCCCGCGCCACCAAGTCTGCCAAATTGACAGTTAAAATGAAAGGCTAAGTTGGCATAGACCGCCCTGAGTGATCGCGTGAACGTCAGCTTCCAGACGTGAGGGGAGTGTCCCTTAGACTTACTGGCACGAGTCTCCGGACAAATGAGACCCAAGGAAAATGACATCACGTATATTAAGAACCAATAAAAAAAATAGAGAGAAAAATGTCCCCTGGTGACGCCTTTTTTGAGGGCGACTGGAGCAGAGTTTTCGAGAGCAGATAAGATCTGATCTTCGACAAGAGCACCCGTCTTTTTGAAAAAAAGAGTGCTTCTCGGGCATAGGCCCTGTACCCTTGTGTTTTGAGAAGAAGCCTTCTGCGAAAGTTCCTAAGTACGGGAACGAAAGAGAGATCGAAGGCCCTGTAGGACTCGATCCATATAGACTATCACTAGTCTGAAATTTAGACCACCCGGGTCTTAGCATTTGCCGTGACAGGACGTCACCGCATCGTGGACTTACGTCAGCTTCCTCCCGAAGCTTCGCGAGAGAGTTCATCCTGAAACCTCGCCAGAGAACCACCTCTCATAGACTTTCCACGGGAAATTGATTTGGACATTTTCTTTGAACACGTCAGAGTGACCTCGGCGGACTATTCGCCTTACTTCAGATTTGGGTACCTTTGTGACCTAATTTGTATATTATCGAATTTCTCTAAGTCAATAAAGAATTGAAGTCACTCGAGAGTTATTTGGCTGTAACCGGAAACCCACGCTACCCACTACGCCACAGTGCTTTAATTTCCATCATGCATGTTACATATAACATGTAAATATATCAAAATATCTGTCCTAATTCTATTCTAGTATTTAGTTATTATAAAGTCTCATAGATCGCAACAATGAAGACAAGTAAGTCTAGTGAAGCAAAGTAAAAACCTACTTCCTTTACCACATTGACGAACCGTCGTCATTATGGCAACCATCCGATAGAAAGAGATTAGAGGTGATGCAGAATGGAGCTGCTCGGAATCCATTATTCTCGGAGTGTTGATACATTGAAAGGATGCGTCGCTCAGGTGAGTCAGATGTTTCGACGTTAACATTGCGTGGCCACTAAACGTAAATATAAGCAATTCTAATTATAATATAGGAGTTAAATAACAAAAATATAATTTTGGTTAAGGTCAGACTAAAATTTCGAATTTTAATAATTTGAGGTGAAGCAGCGTTTCACCTGACGAACCGCCACTGTTATGCTTTCAGACCTCGCCTCTTCTTTCTCGATTTTTCTTTTATAAATTCAGCTCATTCTCCTGCATTTTTACTTTCCCTGCAATACATGGTAATGTATAAGGAAAGTATTGGAATCATGCCGAAAATCGCAACTCGAGTTTTCGACGGATCTACACGTTTCGAGACCTCTAGAATACGAAAAAACCATTTTTAGCGTGACGTCTGTGTGTGTGTCTGTGTGTCTGTCTGTCTGTCTGTCTGTCTGTGCAGATTTTGTATCCACTCTAACTAAAAAACTAATGGACCGAATTTCACAAAATTTTGTAGGTAAGTCACTTGTGGGTGGGGCTGGTGCTGATTAGTTTTGGGTACGATTCGGAATAAAAGAACCCGCCTTTTTTTGCGAAATGGCCCGCAAAAGCTTGTATCCACTCTAGCTGAAAAACAAATAGACCGAATTTCACAAAATTCGGAAGATGAGTCACGTATAGGTCACCCTAATGCTGATTAGATTTTGGTATGATTCAGAAAAAAATAGCCTGCCTTTTTCTGCAGAATGGCCCGCAAAAATTGTCAAAATCTGAACTAAAAAGCTACGTATGCTCAAATATATCCATTAAATGCTTGTTTAATGCGTAATTTTTAACGAAGAAAAGAATAAGACCAACCCCATTACACTAGGACTAGCCGTTCTCGAGAAATTTTAGTTTTTCGTACTTTCCCTACACCACCTTTGAAAATAAGCCCAATTACCGAATGAGAACGAAAATTGAATAAAAGTGAAATACATTTAATTAAAATAAAGAGAACGTTAATATAAGTCTGCAGAGAAAGTCATGTGCTGCCCACATCAGATTTTTACTTTCCCTGCAATACATGGTAATGTATAGGGAAAGTATTGGAATCATACCGAAAATCACAACTCCAGTTTTCGACGGATCCAGTTTTACACGTTTCGAGACCTCTAGTATACGAAAAAAACATTTTTAGCGTGACGTCTGTGTGTGTGTCTGTCTGTGCAGATTTTGTATCCACTGTAACTAAAAAACTAATGGTTCGAATTTCACAAAATTTGGTAGGTAAGTCACTTGTGGGAGAGTCTGGTGCTGATTAATTTTGGGTACGATTCGAAATAAAAGAACCTGCCTATTTTTGCGAAATGGCCCGCAAAAGCTTGTATCCACTCTAGCTGAAAAACTAATGGACCGAATTTCACAAAATTCGGTAGATGAGTCACTTCTGGGTTACTCTGGTGCTGATTAGATTTTGGTACGATTCGGAAAAAAAATAATCTGCCTTTTTTTGCAAACTGGCCCGCAAAAATCGTCAAAATCTAAACTAAAGAACTAGATATACTCAAATATATCCAATGAATTTTCGTTTAATACGTATTTTTTAACAACGAAAAGAATAAGACCAACCCCATTACACAAGGACTAGCCGTTCACGAGATATTTTAGTTTTTCGTATTTTCTCTACGCCACCTTTGAAAATAAGTCCGGTTACCGAATGAGAACAAAAATTGAATTAAAAGTGAAATAAATTTAATTAATTAAAATAAAGAGAACGTGAATATAAGTCTGCAGGGAAAGTCATGTGCTGCCCACATCAGATTTTTATTTTTCCTGCAATACATGGTAGTGTATTGAGAATGTATAGGGAAAATCGAAACTCCGAGTTTTCGGCGGATATACACGTTTTGGGACCTCTAGAACGCTAAAAAAACTATCTCTAGCGTGACATTGGTGTGTGTGTGTGCAATATATGTATCCACTCTAATTCAAAAATGAATTGACTGAGTCGCTTGACCCTGGCGCTGATTAGATTTCGGTACGATTCGGGATAAAAGAATCTGCCTTTTTCTTTTTTGCGAAATTCTAGAGTGAAATTTTTGCGAAATTCCACTCTAGCTAAAAAATGACACACAATTTCTCAAAATTGGGTAGACAGGTCACTTGTCGGTTATCTTGTTGCTGATTAGATTTTGGTACCAGTCGGAAAAAATGAACATGCTTTCTTTTTAACACTTTACAACAAAGTTGAAAAGTGTTTATGACTTTGTTCATTCTGTCTGTCTGTCTGTCCGTTAGCACGATAACTGCCGTAAAAATGACTTAATCAAAATGAAATTTTAGTATGTTGTTCAGACGGTCTGTAGGACCTATTTTGAATATAAATGAATAATATCACACAATTAGTTTTGGATTGAACCCGGGTTGAAAAAATGAAATACATTGAGCCCTATGGGAGCTAATTTTTCTAACATTTTTTAAGCGGATTTAAAATTCACAAATTGCTTCGAAAATTTTAGGTAATAGTCAAATTGTTCCATAAAATATATAAAAAAAAAATTTAGCTAAATATATTCAGTAGTTTTTTAAATAAAAATTAAAATAATAATTACACATCTTATATGAAACGATCACGTGACCATGATATTAAACGATCACATGACCCACTTCAAAATGAGATATGGCATCCATCTTGTTTCAAATTCGTGATTTTTTAAAGTTATTTTTAATTCATATTGAGTGTTGTATCCATCCTAAAACTACTTTATTTCTGCTTAAATTCTGTGCATCTACATACTAAAACAACACAATGACAATATATTTGAGTTTAAATTTCATTCAAATTTGATTATTTCTACAATTAAGCCTATTTTTCACCTATGTAAAATGTAAACAGCAAAATATGTAGAATGAGTTGTATTAGAATTACTGTATTTCTTTAACGCAAAATAATTCAGTCCATGGAGTCTGCATGGCTGATATGAATGAAATATTAATTGATTTTATAAACAGAAGGACGATTTTTTTCGATGAAGTTTTAAGCATAAAGTTTATGAATTGTAGCTCCATGGTCTTAATTTTTAAATAAAATAAATTATTATAGTATTGCGATGAATGAAATGGAGAAAGTTATGAATGAAATCCTGCTTTTATAGAGAGATCCAGGCGTGTTATTTTTTCTATGACGTCATTTGAATTAATTTCAGTTGTTTTCGATGAAGTTTTCAAATATAATAAATTATCGTAGTATTATGATAGATTTAAAAATATTACCGTGGAATGTATTGCATTTTAGAGATATTTAAACCACGCAATTTATATTTCAATGCCGTCTTTTGAATGAAGTTCATTTTTTTCAATGAAGGTTTAAGTTTTCAAATATAATAAATCAATGTAGTATCGTGATAAGTTTTAAAATATTACCGAGGAATGTATTGCATTTTCGACTTTTTTAAATAAAATTGCATTGAAGTTGGAAAGTGTTTCATAATCAATGCTTTAAGCATGATTGATCTTTCTTGTTTTTTTTTCCCCTGCGAATTTGCGAATTGGCCAGCAGAAATAGTCAAAATCTAAAATAAAAAACTACTTTGCTCCAATGTATCCATCAAATGCTTGTTTCCTACTTAATTTTTGACGTTGAAAAAGAATAAGACCCATCCTATTACTGCAGAATAGGCCGTTTTCGAGATATTTTAGTTCTCTCGCATGTTTACTTCGTTGCCTTTGAAAATATGTCCCGTTACCCAATGAAAAAAAAAACTTGAATTATTAGTATCCATTTGCATCGTCATTTCAAATAATGATGCGTGTTATTTGTGCCATTAAACTCAATTTAATGAATTACCAGCCCCTCCCCCCCCCCCCCCCCCAAAGGTATACGTAGCCCATTCCGATGGAAATATTTAATCTTTTGTAGTGGTATGAAATTTCATGTCATCCAAATTTTGTACAGAAATCGCTTTTTGAAAATTTTTTGTAAACTTCGTTTGTATAGCACAGAATTAAGATGTGTTCCTTGCTGAATGTGTGGTTATATGGATGATCATCCATTTATTGACATATTTAATTTAAAAATATTCAATAGAATTTTAAAAATCAAATTAAGAATATAGTATTTAGGGTACTTTTGAACTATTGCGAGTTACACATTGCTAACGGATGAGCAGTTATACAGATGAGTCATGAGTTATATAGAGTACTACGTTATCACGTTATACATCATCCACTGAGAAGTCATTATAGTTAATTTAATATTATGTGATATAATATATTTAATTATAATTAAAATATATTTTAATGTAGTCATTTATTAAAAACTAAAATTTGACATTTTAGTGCATTTCCCTCCGCCTCCCCCAATGTTTTTTCGAGATAGCCCCTCCTTCAAGGCTGTTAAGCTCCCTTTGAATGCCACTCTAGCATTGGATTGCATTTCTGCCTACTGCCCCGTGAATTACTAAAGAAATAAAGAGAAAGTGAATTGGATCCTGTAGTGAAAGTCATGTTCTGTCTACCTCAGGTTTTTTTTATAAGGCACTTTTGAATATGGGTAATCTACAGAAAAGGGTAATCTACATAACTTAAGAGGCATACCATTCAGCTTCAACATATCTATCTATAAACAGAGTTTGCATCCATTGCATTGTTTAAAACGTGAATTGGAAGATAAAGCAGGAAGTAAATCTTTCTCACTCCATGGTTTAATGATCCATATTCTGCATTTTTAAATTGGGATGACACTTCACTATTAACTTCCCTATATTCAGCTGAATCATGGAAGGGAGGGGGGGGGGCGTCTCTAATTCCATGAGTCTCATGGCCATGCAATTGCATTATGTTGCGGCAACGCCTTCGGCCTGAAATTATAAACCCAAAAATAACAACAACAAAAAAAAAAGTCTAAACTTTGATACCTTATTTCTCCAGGGCCGTCCAAACCTTTATACTGTCGGGTGGGTCAGACGGTTTAGGACCGGAGGGGGGGGGGGGGATAGAATCTCACAAAATGGAATCACAATTTGTTTCCGTACATTCCAAACTGAAAAAGACTTCTGATTTGAACAGATTTTCGTCTTACTCAAATTTTTCGATTGCATATTCTGATTCCTGCTCTCGTATTAAAATAATTCCATAAAATCCCACTAAGTTGATAAAAACAGTATGGCCATCATCTAGTCCACTCGATCTGCCCCGCTTCTTATTCTGGTGCTGCCACCTGGCGTGGTACCACCACAATCCGATCGGCGCGTGGTGTTGTCAGTGTTGTGTTGCCGTCAGTCACTATCCAACTGGTTGCGGGAGCGGCGGCTTGTTCCGTTCGACATTCTACGACCATGCTACCTTGGTTTCTGTTGTCTGTTTTGAGCGTGGGACTCGGGTTCAACCTGGAGACTCGGCTCCCCGTGATTAAGGAGGGACCGGATGGTTCTTATTTTGGATATTCCGTAGCACTGCACCAAAAACTGAACCGGGACAAACAACTCCAAAGTGTGTAAGTACCGAAATATTTTATTCCTGCTATAGATTTGAATTTGGGGGAATCATGAACAGACGATGTAAAACGGCCTTTTAATTTCTAGCCTTGTCTTATATGAGACTCTCAAATTTCTAGTCTTGTCTCATATGCGGCTCTGAAAATTCTTATCTGACCAGCAGAGACGTTGTATGCTCCCTATATCTGATCAGCCTATCAGGAAGCCCCCTGCTTCTTAGTCCACCACTGACATCCCATTTTCAGGGCCTGATTAACTCACGGGCCCTTAAATTTTGTATGTGTTAAAACATTTCAATCAGAAATAATTATTTATTTAATTATTTGAGTAATATAAGCTGATAGTGTTAGTTTTTATTTTAAATTTTGAAAATACGTGAATAGTTTTAAATATTATACATATTTTAAGGTTTTAAATAAAAAGTTCTACATGTACAAAGGTCCGGCCGTCCAAATGGATACTCTATGTTTTCGGATGAGTCGGACGGTCTGGGTTTCCAACATGTACAAAAGGTGCCTTTGGGACAGTGGTCCTAAACTTCCAAATTTGCTTAATGATGTTTTTTTTTTTTTGCATGTAATTGGTATGCCGTGAGTATATGGGGGCCTCCAATTATCAGCAGGCCCCACAATGGCTTAATCAGGCCCTGCCCATTTCGATTTCATGTTCGTACTTGCGTGGGCCCGAGAGGTAGAAATGTTCTCCTTGAAAGAGGTGAGAAATATTCTCCTGTCCATCTGTTCGGCGTTTGACAGTTGTTCGTAGGGCGCTGTCCCATAATTGGTCCCCAACAAGTTATAGTAGGTCTCTCTACCCTTTTTAATCCTTTCCCTTCTTCTGCCCGTATTTATTTTAATTTTACGGCATGATTAATTATTTTTCTTTTTTAGACTGTAGGTTATATATTAGAAATTTTCTAACGCAATAATGAAGAGCAAGCACCCTGTTACTCTAAATTGTCTCTACTTTCAAAAATTTATTTTTCTATCCCCACTTAATTTCCACAAGAGGTAAAAAGCTGGAATTTTCCCAGCGCAGGGACTCCAAAAACTGAATTCCTTGATCCACCCTAATATTCGTGCGGTGCGTAATATTCGTGCGGTGCGTAATATTCGTGCGTAATATTCGTACTAATATTCGTGCGGTGCGTAATGCGGCACTTGCTTGACGTATGCGTGTGTGTATTCTGACCAGTATTTCTTTCAGGCATACCTCCGGGGGCAGAAGCCCCCCTCCCTGAGACAAGTATTTGCTCCCCTCCCCCGGATTGGAGACATTTTATGTTAACCTAGTTTTTATTTATGTGATGCAGCATTTAGATATATTTATATACGGCAAATAGAAAACTTGCCCCTCTCCCTAAAATTTCATTCGCCCCCCCCCCCCCCCCTTCCCGGCCAAAAAATCCTAAAAGAAACACTGATTCTGACCGATTTTCCCTTTAAGTATTATGATTTTATATGGAGGTGGGGGCATCACAGGTAGGATAAATGTCAGTGGTCAAGGAGTCCAATATCAAAAAAGAATAAATATATGCCAGGATTGTGGGTGGTCCTGAAGGTTTATTCCCACTTCATCTCTTCCCATTTCGTCCCTTGAGCTACCCTTTTTTAAAATAGTAGCATTTCATCCCTTATCCAATGTACACCTGTTTCTCACCCTTTCTCCCAACTGAGAAGGGTGCAAATGACTCCCTTAGGGGATGGGTTCCGAAGAGCTCCGAGGAGAACAAATTAAAAATATTGCTTGTAAATATGTTGTTTGGCGTTATTTAAATATATTTAAATAATTTAGATAGAGTAAATACTGTCTTATCAGATATCCCTATGAAATGGATACTTATAATTGTTTTGTAGTACCATGAATATATATGTTTATGTAGTGGTTGCTGTGCAAACCCTTAATTGACGAACAGAGTCCAAAACTTTTTAACCTATCACTTTCTCTAGTATTGTAAAGTACTCTCTAGTAGCAAAAGTATTATAACTTAGTCAAACATTATAATTCCAATTTCTGACCGCTTTACAAGTTTGAATTTCAATATAACGTTTTTAGGGTCATATATTTGTATATATCAGTAAGTGTGTACAGTACCATAGGCAAAGGGGGGGGGGGGGGTTAAGAGTCATACCTCCTCTTGCTTGAAAAATTACATAAACGAAACTTAGTATTTTCAACATCCCAAGATCCTGGCTATGTATATGTGTGTCGAAAGCCCAGACCATCCGACTCGTCCGTAGACTTAGAGCAGCTATTTGGATGGCCGGATGTATATGTGTGTTGAAGGCCCAGACCATCCGACTCGTCCAAGGACTTAGAGCACTTTTGTGGATGGCCGGGGATGTATATGTGTGTGTAAAGGCCTTACAAAAGGCCTTTACGCACACATAGACATAGCCAGGACACCTTTACACACACATAGACATACGTAAAGGCCGTGTGTCAAAGGTCTGCACGAATCAAAAATTCAGTTTCACTTTCACCCCACCCGACAGAGTCAATGCTTAAGCCCGGCCTGAGCTCGAAGAACTTTACAGGTGTAGAACCCGAGCCCGGCCTAGCTATGTTCAAAGTCCATTGAATCTCGGCCCGGTCCGGCCCGAAATAATTTATATTTAAATGTGCTAAACATCTGAATTTGAAAGGTTTGAAAAA
Source organism: Amaurobius ferox (assembly GCA_951213105.1). Lineage (NCBI taxonomy): Eukaryota > Metazoa > Arthropoda > Arachnida > Araneae > Amaurobiidae > Amaurobius > Amaurobius ferox. The sequence goes on along the minus strand of OX578135.1, from coordinate 5,540,477 downwards.
CGCAGAATTTTTTTTAAAACACAACCCACCCGAATTTTATTGGGTGGGGGTTTTACAGGCGATGAGGGTTGTGAAGAGAAGAGACTATTGGGGAACGCACACAGTTTTCTCCTCTACCAGCAGGTGAGGACCTCAAGGTAATTAGGAGGGGTGAAGACAGGACGAAATGGGAATAACAAGAGACGCAGGATAAAATGGGAAGAGATCAAATGGGACATCACCGTCCTGGTTGATAACATTTGCTCGAGGGACCTTTCGCCCATTTATTTGTATTCGGATTCCGTAGGCTTCCTTGCGGTGGTTCAAAGTGAATCTGTAAAGTAGGAACGACTACCCCACACACAGTCTAGTATACTAGTCTTTCCCTTATACATCGAATCCTCAGATTTGAAATTATAGATATATACAAAAATGGTGCGTTGGAAGTTTTACGCGTTAAAAAAAATCTACAAAGATATTTAATATAGACTAGCAGCATACCCGTTCTTCGTACGGAGTATATAATATAAAGAAACTTGAAATTCATAATCATGCCCAAATTCTTATAGTATACTAAATGACATGTTTAATCAAAATATGCTGTTAAAATATTTAATATAATGCTCCTAAAAAGAAGTTTAAGAATCTCTGTTCTCGCTATATAAAATTATCTTCATGGACATATCTGAAGAATAAAACATCTTGGACCCCTTATGTAAGCAAATATAAAAAAAAATATGGAATTGAATCAATATATACAAAATAAAAGCGTTAAAATTGTATGGGACCCGTACTAATTATATACGCGAATATTAGAAAATATAACCTGTATTAGTAGATTACATGTATAAATTGAAAATACCAATAAACCCGTAATCTTTAAATCTGAAGACAGTCATTTATTCCAATATATGTCAAAATTAAAGTGCTAAAATTATATGGGAAGATATAAACGTACTACTTATAATGTCCGAATATTAGTAGAAGATTACCCGTTTTGCAATATGAGTCTCAAATGTTTTTTGGTAAAATACGACAGACGACGTAATAAATTGAATATATAATTAATCCCCTTAATCTTCATACCAGAAGACTGTACTTGATTCCAATATATATGCCAATATATGTCAAAATATATGCCAATATACCTGTACTACTTATATTCTCGTAGGTTAGAAGATATACCCGTGCATTCCTAGAAGATTACTCGTACAACGTACAATATGCGTGTGTCAGCAATTTTTGCCGCAATAAAACAATGGCGTAATAACTTAAAAATATCAATAATCCCTGAATCAATAATTCCGGAAAATATCAATAATAATAATGTTTAAACCTGAAGAGTATAATTGATATTATCCAGTCCAAAATGAAATGGCAATGAAATTTATTTTATATACATATCTTCATTATTCAAATCGGAAAGGATTTAATAAAAATCGTCTGCCGCATAAACACATTGGATTTAAATCCGTTGCTAAGCGACATGATATCATTTGCTTCAAATAAATTGGTAGAAAAAATATCGTCTAAATAGTTATATTTCTATGGAACATTTGGCGACAGTTTCGTCAAATTAGCGACATTTTAAAAAATCGCCAAATTTATCGCCAAGTGGGACTGTAGAACTGACAGTTCCACTTTGCGACAAATTGACGAAATATCATCACAATACTATCCCGTAACAAAAAACAATTAATATCATTTATGTAGCGCAATTTTATCAATTTCAAAATATTTTTATAGATTTGAAAACATTTTTATCAATTTGGTGACATTTTAAAAATTTGCTGAATGTATTACTAAGTAGGATGGTTGGTCTGACAGAGAAATGCTAACCAAACATCATTTCAGTACTCTCTTCTAACAAAACAAAAAAAAAATTTCATTGATATGTAGAAGACCCAAGCCACACGACCAACCCGAAGGTTTATGGCAGCTGTTTGTGTGTCGTTTATATCAATTTGGCGACATTTCCGTCAATTTGGCAAAGTTTAAGAAAAGTTGTCAAATTAGCGATATCCCTCCAAATTCGTAGCTTTGAATTTGCAGATCTGAATGAAACTTTCTTATCCCGTTTCAATATACTAAATGAAAACACTACAATTGTATTAGAAGATATACCCGCTCTACTCTTTTTCTGTTTCAACAATCGGCTATATGAATTTATTGGCTAAACACAATATATGAGTTTAGTAGCTAAATACGATATAAGCTTGAAAACTCTTTGCCAAAATAAATGAAATTGATGTACGCAGTCAGCAATTAATATAATTAAAAGAAAAATCAAACCGTCCATTCATAAGATATACTTTTATATCCATTTATCCATTTATTTATTATTTAAATCGAAAAAAAATAATAAAAACATTAACAAACACATTTAATTTAATTGCGATGCCGAGCAACATGATATATCCTCCTAAAATGTTAAAATTTATTAACCACTAACAGCACACCCGTTATTCGTACGGAGTGTATAATTTAAAGAAACTTAAAGTTCGCAATCATGTACAAATTCTGTTAAAATATTAAATTTATTGCTCCTAAAGAGATGTTTAAGAATATATGTTCTCACTATGCAAAATTATCTTCACGATCATATCTGAAGAATAAAACATCCTGCCCCCTTTTGTAAGCAAATTTACAGAAGAAAAAATAGGAATTGAATGAATATATGCAACCCCGTACTAATTATATTGTCGCAGATCAGAAAATATGCCAATGTGTTAGTAGAAGATTACCCGTATTACAATATGCGTCTCAAAAATATTTGCCAAAATAAAAGAGATGACGTAATAAATTGAAAACATCAATAATATCCGTACTCTTTATACCAGAAGGTCGTAATTGATTCCAATATATATCAAAACATATGTCAATATACCTGTACTACTTATATTCTCGTAGATTAAAAGATATACACGTGTATTTGTAGAAGATTCGTACAACATACAATATATGAGTTTAAACAATTTTTGTCATAATAAAATAATTGCATAATAACTTGAAAATATCAATAATCCTTGAATCAATAATCCCCGAAAATATAAATAATAATAATTTTTAAACCTGAAGACCGTAATTGATATTATCCAGTCAAAAATGCTATAAGAAAAATCAAATCGTTCTTTTCTAAATTATATTTTTATGTCCATTTATTTATTATTCAAATCGAAAAAATAATTATTAAAATTAACAGACAGATTTAATTTAATTGCGTTTCTGAGTAACATGATATAAGATAGAATCTTATAACATGTTAAATATGTCATGTCTTATAACATAAACTGCGAAATTAAATAACGATTTTGATTTCTCTATACTTCTCATTGTTCCGTAAAAGCTTGTTTTAAATAAACCATGAACCATGGAGATAGATTTCCCCTTTAAATCATGTTTCAAACAATTCATGTTTTCAGAAAGTGACTAATTAACACAAAAAATCTCCCATCAAACTCAGAGATTAAATTTTAATTCACTTTCAAACGATTTTCAAGCTTTTCGTTTGGATAAACCACGGAGTTAGGGAGTAGAACTCCTAGGAAAAAGTTCCGTTTTTCATTAATATCTCGACAACCCCAGGTCTTAGAAACTCGAAATTTGGACAAAATTTATGGGGGGATATTTCAAGGCTATTCACCAAATTTCATTAAATTCGGTTCAGCCGTTTTTCCGTGATGATGAGACAAACGAAAATTTCGTTTTTTACTAATATCTCGAGAACCACTGGTCGTAGAAACTCAAAACACGGATATAATTTTAAGTGGGGCTATTTCTGGGCTACCCACAAAATTTCATCAAATTCGGTTCAGCCGTTCTCCCGTGATGGTGTGACAGACAGACAGACAGACAGACAGATTTTCATTTTTATTTATATAGATTTACTAGCAGCATACCCGTTCTTCGTACGGAGTATATAATAAAAAAAAAACTTATAATTCGCAATCATGTGCAAATTCTGTTGAAATATTAAATTAATTGCTCATAAAGATAAGTTTAAGAATATCTGTTCTCACTATGCGAAATTATATTCACGGGCAGACCTGAAGAATAAAACATCCTGGCCCCTTTTGTAAGTAAATTTACAAGAAAAAAGGAATTGAATCAATATATGCAACCCCGTACTACTTATATTTTCGCAGATTAGAAAATATGCCAGTGTGTTAGTAGAAGCTTACCCGTATTGCAATATGAGTCTCAAAAATATTTGCCAAAATAAAAAAGATGGCGTAATAAATTGAAAGTATCAAAAATCCCCGTAATCTTAATACCAGAAGGTCGTAATTGATTCCAATATATGCCAATATATATCAAAATATATGCCAATATACCTGTACTACTTATATTCTCGTAGATTAGAAGATAGACCCATGCATTTGTAGAAGATTACTCGTACAACGTACTATATATGAGTTTCAACAATTTTCGGCTTAATAAAACAATGGCATAATAACTTGAAAATATCAATAATCCCTGAATCAACAGTCCCCGAAAATATCAATAATAATAATGTTTAAACCTGGGGACCGTAATTGATATTATCCAGTCAAAAATGCAAAGCCAATGAAATTTATTTTATATACATATCTTTATTATTCAAATCGGAAAAGATTTAATATAAAATCGTATGCGGCATAACACATTGGATCCCTTGCTAAGCGACATGATATCATTTGCTTCAAATAAATTGATGGAAATCATATCGTCTGAATAATGCGATCTCCATGAAAGGTTTGGTGACATTTTAGTCAATTTAGCGATAACTTAAAAAATCGCCAAATTTATCGCCCGTTGGGACTGTAGAACAGATAGACCCATTTTGCGACAAATTGACGAAACATCATCACAATACTATTCCCTAACAAAATACAATTATTTTCATTTATTAAGCGCGATTTTATCAATTCCAGGATATTTTTATAGACTCACAAATACTTTTATCAATTTCGTGATATTAAATAAATTTGTTAAATGTGTTACTAAGTAGGATGGATGGATTGATCGACAAATGCTACCGAAACATCATTTCAGTACTCTATTCTAAAAAGCAAATCATTGATTTGCGCCAATTTTATAAATTTGGAAACATTTCCGCTAATTTGGTAAAGTTTAAGAGAAGTTACCGATTTATTTAGAGATATTCCACTAAATTCGTAGCTCTGAATTTGCAGATCTGAAGAATAAAATATCCTGATCCCGTTTGTATATACTAAATGAAAACACTAAAATTGTATTATAAGATACACCCGTTCTAATCTTTTTCTGCTTCAACAATCGGCTAAATGAATTTATTGGGTAAACACACAATATATGAGTTTATTAGCTAAACACAATATATGAGCTGGAAACCACTTTGCTAACATAAATGAAAGTCATGTATGCGGTCGGCAATTTATATAATTAAAAGAACAATCAAACCGTTCATTTAAAAATATATTTTTACATCCATTTATTTATTATTTAAATAGAAAAAATAATAATAAATATTAACAACACATTTAATTTCATTCCGTTGCCGAGCAACATGATATAAGATAGAATCTTCCTCATAAAATGCAAAATTTAATAGCCATTTTTATTTCTTTATACTTTTCATTTTTCAGTAAAAGCTTGTATAATATAAACCAAGGAGATAGATTTCCCTTTTAAATCATGTTTCAAACAATTGATGTTTTCAGAAAGTGACTATTTAGTGCAAAAAATCTCCCCCCAAACTCTGAGATACAGTTTTAATTCACTTTCAAACGATTTTCAAGCTTTTTGTTTGGATAAACCACGGAGTTAGAGAGGAGAACTCCTAAGAAAAAGTTTCGTTTTTCATTAATATCTCGACAACCCCTGGTCTTAGATACTCGAAACTTGGGCTAAATTTATGGGGGGCTATTTAAAGGCTATCCACAAAATTTTATCAAATTCGATTCAGCCGTTCTCCCGTGATGATGAGACAAACGAAAATATCGTTTTTTACTAATATCTCGAGAACCACTGATTGTAGAAACTCCATATATGGACTAAATTTTAAGTAGGACTATTTCCAGGCTACCCTCAAAATTTCATCAAATTCGGTTCAGCCGTTCTCCCGTGATGATGGGACAAACAGACAGACAGACAGACAGACAGATTTTCATTTTTATTTATATAGACTAGCAGCATACCCGTTCTTCGTACGGAGTATATAATATAAAGAAACTTGAAATTCATAATCATGCCCAAATTCTTATAGTATACTAAATAACATGTTTAATCAAAATATTCTGTTAAAATATTTAATATAATGCTCCTAAAAAGAAGTTTAAGAATCTCTGTTCTCGCTATATAAAATTATCTTCATGGACATATCTGAAGAATAAAACATCTTGGACCCCTTATGTAAGCAAATATAAAAAAAAATATGGAATGGAATCAATATATGCAAAATAAAAGCGTTGAAATTGAATGGGACCCGTACAAATTATATACGCGAATATTAGAAAATATAACCTGTATTAGTAGATTACATGCATAAATTGAAAATACCAATAAACCCTTAATCTTTAAATCTGAAACAGTCCTTTATTCCAATATATGTCAAAATTAAAGTGCTAAAATTATATGGGAAGATATACACGTACTACTTATAATGTCCGATTATTAGAAGAAGATTACCCGTTTTGCAATATGAGTTACAAATGTTTTTTGGTAAAATACAACAGACGACGTAATAAATTGAATATATAATTAATCCCCTTAATCTTCATACCAGAAGACTGTACTTGATTCCAATATATATGTCAAAATATAGGCCAATATACCTGTACTACTTATATTCTCGTAGGGTAGAAGATATACCCGTGCATTCCTAGAAGATTACTCGTACAACGTACAATATGCGTGTGTCAGCAATTCTTGCCGCAATAAAACAATGGCGTAATAACTTAAAAATATCAATAATCCCTGAATCAATAATTCCGGAAAATATCAATAATAATAATGTTTAAACCTGAAGAGTATAATTGATATTATCCAGTCCAAAATGAAATGGCAATGAAATTTATTTTATATACATATCTTCATTATTCAAATCGGAAAGGATTTAATAAAAATCGTCTGCCGCATAAACACATTGGATTTAAATCCGTTGCTAAGCGACATGATATCATTTGCTTCAAATAAATTGGTAGAAAAAATATCGTCTAAATAGTTATATTTCTATGGAACATTTGGCGACAGTTTCGTCAAATTAGCAACATTTTAAAAAATCTCCAAATTTATCGCCAAGTGGGACTGTAGAACTGACAGTTCCACTTTGCGACAAATTGACGAAATATCATCACAATACTATCCCCTAACAAAAAACAATTAATATCATTTATATAGCGCAATTTTATCAATTTCAAGATATTTTTATAGATTTGAAAACATTTTTATCAATTTGGTGACATTTTAAAAATTCGCTAAATGTATTACTAAGTAGGATGGTTGGTCTGACAGAGAAATGCTAACCAAACATCATTTCAGTACTCTCTTCTAACAAAACAAAAAAAAATTTCATTGATATGTAGAAGACCCAAGCCACACGACCAACCCGAAGGTTTATGGCAGCTGTTTGTGTGTCGTTTATATCAATTTGGCGACATTTCCGTCAATTTGGCAAAGTTTAAGAAAAGTTGTCAAATTAGCGATATCCCTCCAAATTCGTAGATTTGAATTTGCAGATCTGAATGAAATTTTCTTATCCCGTTTCAATATACTAAATGAAAACACTACAATTGTATTAGAAGATATACCCGCTCTACTCTTTTTCTGTTTCAACAATCGGCTATATGAATTTATTGGCTAAACACAATATATGAGTTTAGTAGCTAAATACGATATAAGCTTGAAAACTCTTTGCCAAAATAAATGAAATTGATGTACGCAGTCAGCAATTAATATAATTAACAGAAAAATCAAACCGTCCATTCATAAGATATACTTTTATATACATTTATCCATTTATTTATTATTAAATCGAAAAAAAAATAATAAAAACATTAACAAACACATTTAATTTAATTGCGATGCCGAGGAACATGATATATCCTCCTAAAATGTTAAAATTTATTAACCACTAACAGCACATCCGTTATTCGTACGGAGTGTATAATTTAAAAAAACTTAAAGTTCGCAATCATGTGCAAATTCTGTTAAAATATTAAATTTATTGCTCCTAAAGAGAAGTTTAAGAATATATGTTCTCACTATGCAAAATTATCTTCACGATCAGATCTGAAGAATAAAACATCCTGCCCCCTTTTGTAAGCAAATTTACAGAAGAAAAAATAGGAATTGAATGAATATATGCAACCCCGTACTAATTATATTGTCGCAGATCAGAAAATATGCCAATGTGTTAGTAGAAGATTACCCGTATTACAATATGCGTCTCAAAAATATTTGCCAAAATAAAAGAGATGACGTAATAAATTGAAAACATCAATAATATCCGTACTCTTTATACCAGAAGGTCGTAATTGATTCCAATATATGCCAATATATATCAAAACATATGTCAATATACCTGTACTACTTATATTCTCGTAGATTAAAAGATATACACGTGTATTTGTAGAAGATTCGTACAACATACAATATATGAGTTTAAACAATTTTTGTTATAATAAAATAATTGCATAATAACTTGAAAATATCAATAATCCTTGAATCAATAATCCCCGAAAATATAAATAATTATAATTTTTAAACCTGAAGACCGTAATTGATATTATCCAGTCAAAAATGCTATAAGAAAAATCAAATCGTTCTTTTCTAAAATATATTTTTATATCCATTTATTTATTATTCAAATCGAAAAAATAATTATTAAAATTAACAGACAGATTTAATTTAATTGCGTTTCTGAGTAACATGATATAAGATAGAATCTTATAACATGTTAAATATGTCATGTCTTATAACATAAACTGCGAAATTAAATAACGATTTTGATTTCTCTATACTTCTCATTGTTCCGTAAAAGCTTGTTTTAAATAAACCATGAACCATGGAGATAGATTTCCCCTTTAAATCATGTTTCAAACAATTCATGTTTTCAGAAAGTGACTAATTAACGCAAAAAATCTCCCATCAAACTTAGAGATTAAATTTTAATTCACTTTCAAACGATTTTCAAGCTTTTCGTTTGGATAAACCACGGAGTTAGGGAGTAGAACTCCTAGGAAAAAGTTCCGTTTTTCATTAATATCTCGACAACCCCAGGTCTTAGAAACTCGAAACTTAGACAAAATTTATGGGGGGATATTTCAAGGCTATTCACCAAATTTCATTAAATTCGGTTCAGCCGTTTTTCCGTGATGATGAGACAAACGAAAATTTTGTTTTTTACTAATATCTCGAGAACCACTGGTCGTAGAAACTCAAAACACGGATATAATTTTAAGTGGGGCTATTTCTGGGCTACCCACAAAATTTCATCAAATTGGGTTCAGCTGTTCTCCCGTGATGGTGTGACAAACAGACAGACAGACAGATTTTCATTTTTATTTATATAGATTACTAGCAGCATACCCGTTCTTCGCACGGAGTATATAATATAAAGAAATTTATAATTCGCAATCATGTGCAAATTCTGTTAAAATATTAAATTTATTGCTCATAAAGAGAAGTTTAAGAATATCTCTTCTCCCTATGCAAAATTATCTCCATGGGCAGATCTGAAGAATAAAACATCCTGGTCCCTTTTGTAAGCAAATTTACAAAAAAGGAAGGAATTGAATCAATATATGCATCCCCGTACTACTTATATTGTCGCAGATTAGAAAATATGCCAGTGTGTTAGTAGAAGCTTACTCGTATTGCAATATGACTCTCAAAAATATTTTCCAAAATAAAAGAGATGACGTAATAAATTGAAAGTATAAAAAATACCCGTAATCTTAATACCAGAAGGTCGTAATTGATTCCAATATATGCCAATATATATCAAAATACATGCCAATGTACCTGTACTACTTATATTCTCGTAGATTAGAAGATATACCCATGCATTTGTAGAAGATTACTCGTACAACGTACTATGTATGAGTTTCAACAATTTTCGTCATAATAAAACAATTCCATAATAAATTGAAAATATCAATAATCCCTGAATCAACAGTCTCCGAAAATATCAATAATAATGATATTTAAACCTGAAGACCGTAATTGATAATATCCAGTCAAAAACTCAATGTCAATGAAATTTATTTTATATAAATATTTTTATTATTCAAATCGGAAAAGATTTAATAAAAATCGTATGCCACATAACATATTGGATCCGTTGCTAAGCGATATGATATCATTTGCTTCAAATAAATTGATGGAAATCATATCATCTGAATAATGCAGTCTCCATGGAAGGTTTGGCGACATTTTCGTCAATTTAGCGATAACTTAAAAAATTGCAAAATTTATCGCCATGTGGGACTGTAGAACTGATAGTCCCATTTTGCGACAAATTGACGAAACATCATCACAATACTTTTCCCTAACAAAACACGATTGATTTCATTTATTAAGAGCAATTTTATCAATTTCGTGATATTTTTATGGATTTACAAAGATTTTTATCAATTTGGTGACATTTTAAAAATTCGCTAAATGTGTTACTAAGTAGGATGGATGGACTGGCCGACAAATGCTACCTAAACATCGTTTCAGTACTCTCTATTAAAACAAATTTAATTTCATCGAATTGCAAAGTTTTTATCAATTTGGCGACATTTCCGTCAATTTGGCAAAGTTTAAGAACAGTTGCCAAGTTAGCGATATTCCGCGAAATTCGTAGCTTTGAATTTGCAGATCTGAAGAATAAAATATCCTGATCCCGTTTGTATATGCAAAATGAAAACACTAAAATTGTATTAGAAGATACATACATCCTTTCTACTCTTTTTCTGTTTCAACAATCGGCAAAATGAATTTATTGGGTAAACACAATATATGAGTTTATTAGCTAAACACAATATATGAGCTTGAAACCTCTTTGCTAAAATAAATGAAAGTGAAGTACGCAGTCCGCAATTTATATAATTAAAAGAACAATCAAACCGTTCATTTATAAAATATATTTTTACATCCATTTATTTATTATACAAATAGAAAAAATAATAAATATTAACAACACATTTAATTTCATTCCGTTGCCGAGCAACATGATATAAGATAGAATCTTCCTCACAAAATGCGAAATTAAATAGCCATTTTGATTTCTTTATACTTTTCATCGTTGAGTAAAAGCTTGTGAAACACGAACCATGGAGGTAGATTTTTCCATTTAAATTCATGCTTCAAACAATTCATGTCTTCCTATAGTGACTAATTAATGCAAAAAACCTGCATCAACCTCGGAAATAAAGTTTTATTTCATTTTGGTGTTTTAAACAAACGATTTTCATCCTTTCCGTTTGGATAAACCACGGAGTTAGAGAGTAGATCTCCTAAGAAAAAGTTCCGTTTTTCATTAATATCTCGACAACCCCTGGTCTTAGAAACTCGAAACTTGGACTAAATTTATGGGGGGCTATTTCAAGGCTATCCACAAAATTTCATTAAATTCGGTTCATCCGTTTTCTCGTGATGATGAGACAAACGAAAATTTCGTTTTTTACTAATATCTCGAGAACCACTGGTCATAGAAACTCAAAACACGGACTAAATTTTAAGTGGGGCTATTTCTAGGCTACCCACAAAATTTCATCAAATTCGGTTCAGCCGTTCTCCCGTGATGATGGGACAAACAGACAGACAGACAGACAGATTTTCAATTTTATTTATATAGATTTCATTATACTCTTTCTGCTACGATATGAATAAAATGTATCCACTATTCTAACGACCATGCATTCGATGGTCGGCAAGGCGGTGTTTTCAGCCCATTAAAATAAGACCTATATGGATATATGTATATACCTATATGGATATATGTAGACCTCTATGGATAAGATAGAGGAGCATCGTTAAATGAATGGCTGCGTATCCTGTCTAATGACAGAAGTAAAAAGTGTCCGAAGCCTCAAAAGGAATAAATAAGTGGGTCCGCACTCATTCGAGAACTTTCTAATAAGTGCGATTATCATTTTGTTACACGTGAAAAGCTTTCTAAATGAAATATTTTAAGCCTCCGATAAGAAATCCTTTTGAAATGCTTAGCACACGCATTTACGATCTCGCCTTTACAATATATAAAGCTGAAGCACAGGCGTCGACTTGAAAAATGAGGACGTGGGGGGGGGGGGGGAGGGGCAGAAAACTTTTAATCAAATGACCCATGCATTCTTTAAGTCTCATTTAAAAGTCCATTCAATCAGATTACCTGGTACAATAAGACGTCTGAAATTCGAAAATGAAGCCAGTTACAGTTCAATACAGAATTTTTTTTTTCTCTAGATAATTATTTATCTTGCTTCCTTATTATATATAACATACAGATACTATGTAAATTACCAGCTGAGTTAGCTTTAGAAATACTTTTATAAAGACAATTCAATTACAAAAAAATCTGATGTGGGCAACACATGACTTTCTCAGCATACGTTTCTATTCACGTTTTTTATTTCTTCAATAATTCATTATATTGAGTTTAATGGCACAAAATAACGCCCACAATTATTTAAAATGACACTCAATTGGCGCTTTTAATTCAATTTTTGTTCTCAGTTGGTAACTGGAATATTTTTCAACGGTGGCGCAGCGTTCATGCGAAAAAACTAAAATATCGCGAGAACGGCTGGCCCTGGAGTCATGGGGTGGGTCTTATTCTTTTCATTGTTAAAAATCATGTATAAAACTAGCATTTAATGAATATATTTGAGCATACGTAGTTTTTTATTTTAGATTTTGCCGATTTTTGCGCGCCATTTCGCAAAAAAAGGCAAGTTACTTTTTTCGTACCAAAATCTAATCTAAAAAGAATCGTACCAAAATCTAATCATCAACCTATACATCACACCCAAATGACTTACTCAATTTTATGAAATTCGCTTTTGAATGAGAGTGGATACATACATTGCACATACAAACACACACACACACAGATGTCACGCTAAAAAGAGTGTTTTCGTGTTCTAGAGGTTCCGAAATGGGTCGATCCGTGGAAAACTCGAGTTTCGGCATGATTTCAATCCTTTCCCTATACATTACAGTGTATTGCAGGAAAAGTAAAAAGCTTCTGGAACCCCCGAAGTCGGCGCCGTTGCTAACACTCCTAATATAGTAAAAATATCGAGGAAATAATATCGTTTCAGTTTCAACCTTCGTATCGAATTTGCATTATTGAAATCAAAAACCGATGGATATTGCCAGAAAAACAATCGTAGTTTGTTAAGGCCGTTGACGTGGAGGGAAGGGAATTGCATACAAGGTATTGAGAAAGCATTGCGTAGGGGCCTGGAAAGATTGCAGGGGGGAATCCAGGCCGCATGAACAGTTTATGAGAAACGTCAATAAAATAGAGAGCATTCGAGAGTCGCCCGAACATTTTTGTCGGCGGCACTGCATGTAAGGAAATTGTTAAGGCCGGTAAAACTCCAAAATCGGTATGGTAGTGCTAGTCCACCTCTGTCCCTATGGTGAAGTAAGATGGATGAACTATTTGTTGCTACACAGAATGAATACTTAATATCGTATTTTACTTAATAAAGAAAGATGCCTGTCTGTCTGTCATTCAGAACTCGAATGGGTGCACTTCGGCATTATTATTATTTTTTTAATTTCGAATTCATTTTTCAGTTATTTTACAGGCTCGAATTTCCTTTACAATCTCTAAAAACACTATAAAACGCTTGAAGAAAAAATACGGCTCGAATTTCATTGGAGGCGCGACGGTAGGATCATAGATAAACGTCTCGCTCACGAAACCGACAATTCCAGACAAGCAATTACGATTTTAAACGGATGTAAAACAAAATCTTTTTAATGTACGGTCTTGCCGGGAGGGGTGCGAATAAATTTTTAAAATCTTCAGCATTCTTAAAAAATCAAAAATCTGATGTGGGCAACACATGACTTTCCTTATATAATGTAATAAATTGACTACTTTTACAGTAAAAAAAATAGATTTTTCTTATAGTAGATATTTATATTCTTTCCAAGATATTGAATTTTCGACAATGAGTCGTCATTTTCATGGATTTAGCGTCACTTTTATCCATTTGGCGAGATTTTCGTTAATCTGACAACATTTCAAAAAGTCGCCAAGTGGGCAACATTCCGCCCAATTCGTCGCCAAAATCTCGCCAAGCGTTATGGACGAAGAAATAAGTTATTCTTACAGCAGATAAATGACTATTGGCGTTCAAATACAAAAGTATGACTCAAAGTATCTTTTTTCATGAATGGAACGAGCTAGATCTACGAGAATGATGTCACCCAATGGATCGCATGGTATTACATATGAAAAGTGAACATGTTTCTCAAGAGGAAATATTTTTTTTTATTTTATATAACTTTTTGATATTTTTTTTGAAAAATGTCCAATATCTCTAAAACGGTTTATGTTAACGTTCTAAAATTTATGTCAATCGTTCTCTAATGAAAAATGACATAAGAAATGTCTATTTACGTAACTTTATGAGCGGTTTTGATTTTTTGACGATATTTTCAAAATTTCACTCGAAAATTTAGGGGGGTTCTGAACATTCGATTCCGTATAACAACAATAGGCTTCCAGTGTTTACAGATTGTGATTTTTGTTCCAAATTTCGTTCAAATCGGTCCATTCGTTCGTCAGTTATCGTCTCCACAGACTCACTGACACACACACACACACACAGACTTTCACACACACACACAGACATCACTTCAAAAATGTTTGATTCGTGATCAGGGATGCTTGAAACGTGCTCTCCCGTCGAAAACTCGAATTCGAATTTTTGACCCCGTCAGAATACTTTCCTTATACATTATGTATATAAGGAAAGTAATAAATAAATAAATATCTATTAAAAAATGACTTTTACAGCACTAAAAATGTTTGTTTGTTTTTAACACTTTCCAACATAGTTGAAAAGTGTTTATGACTTGGGTCATTCTGTCTGTCTGTCTGTCCGTTTGCACGATCACTGCCTTAAAAATATCTTTATCAAAATGAAATTTTAGTAGGTTGTTGAGATGGTCTGTGAGACTTATGGGAATGTAAATGAATAATATCACCCCATTAGTTTCGGATTGAACCCGGGTTGAAAAAACGAAATACATTGAACCCTATGGGACCTTATTTTTCAAACATTTTTAAAGCGAAATTAAAATTCACAAATTGCTTCGAAAATGTTAGGAAATATTCAAATGATCCCATAAAATATATATAAAAAAATTTGAGCAAAATAGGTTCGGTAGATTTTTAAATCAAAATTAAAATAATAATGGCATCCAATTAATATGAAGAGATATCACTTGACCCACTTCAAACGCAATGAAACTATTTTTGAGTTTAAATGATCATCCAACTTTGATTATTTCTACAACGAAGCCTAATTTTAGCGTATGCAGAATGTAAACAAATCAAGCTGTAAGATGAGTTAAGAATTGCTTTTTTTTTTTTTGTTGTTGTTCATAGCTTACGGCCTTTAGAATTGTCCTAATAGCATCCTAGAATTGTGAATGTCCTCTCTTTATTCGGGATACCGTTTTATCTGAAATCAGTGGTTACCATTCACGACGAGCTTCTGCTTTTTCCAACCTGAAAACACGCGTGAACAGTTCTTGCCAGATTATCCTCAATATCTAGAGTCTATGGAAGCACACATTGAAACCTCACTCTCTACAGCCCTGAGCATCCGGGCTTATTGAAGGTTTCTCGGGTTGCATTTTTACCTGGTGGTTGGGGGGAGAGGAGCTTGTCCGTCGACCCGCATGTCTATGTATTTCGTTTCAAATTTTTGATATCTCCTTCCATCTATTATGGCCTGGTTTTGGGACCCCCCCCCCCCCCTCTTATGTGTTGGAAGTTATCAGGCTCACCCACCAGGGTCGTAGCCAGAGACGAAATGGAAGAGGGGCTGGAGGGAAATTCAAGGGGGGTCATTCAGTCGTCTTAAAGGAGGGGCTCACCAAAAGCACAATGAATCATTAGCATTTACAAACCATAATAGTTACTGTTATATATTTCAATTTATATAAATTATTAACAAATAATTGCATACTTATAGTTGCAAGCAAAGAGCTGATTATTAATATCCATATAGCTACTATACACTAATATTAATATACATAATTACAATTGATTTTAATGTAAGCATTGACTAGTATTAAGGCTGTTAATAATGTGTAGAAACATTCTGAAATAATACAAGTTAATGCGTAATATTACCTCTTACCTACTTATCAGTTGTTTTGACTCTAATGTATAACAGTGAACCCCCCCCCCCCACAATGGTACAAAAGTATCCTAAAGAAATATTTTTAAATGTAAATAAATGGATCCTATAATCACACATTCAGCTAAATTAAAAAAATCTTTAAAACGAAGTCATTTATAAAAAAATCTCAGAGAAATTTTCATGCAAAATTTGAATGACATTTTATATGGAATTTCATATCCCTACTAAAAATTTAATATTTATATCAGGGGGGGGGGCTAAGTATCTTTCTTGGGGGAGAGGCTTATCCCCCTCTGGCCCCTACCAGGTTACGGCCCTGGCTATAATTGAAATGAATTTGAAACTTCGCCCTGAGTGATTCGTGTTTTATTCTTACGTCAAACTAGGAGGGGGGGGGGGGGGTAAACATATCCCTCCCCTCAGCTTTTTAAACATGACACCTGATGCACAAAACTTTTATTTTAACCTTTTGCAATAACCGTTCTATATGTTAGATAATTTAATTTAAAGAAATAAAGAAAAATTTTCTAAAATGCGCCCTTTTAATAATGGGAGTATGCGTACGGGTTGGATTAATTTTTAATGAATAGGTTAATGTATACTTTTTTGACATGGCACAAGGAAAATTAAACAAGAAAGATCAATCATGCATAAAGCATTGATTATGAAGCACTTTCCAACTGATGTAATCCCTTGAATGTATCGCATTTCTAAAATACATTCATCAGTGATATTTTTTTAATGATCACAGAACTACAATCATTTATTTTATTTGAAAACTTAAAACTTCATCGAAAACAATGAACTTAATTCAAATGACGTTATCGAAATATAAATCGTCTGGCTCTCTATGTAAAATATTTCATTCATACACTTCTATTCCAGACTCCAGAGTTTAATAATTTTGCTTGAAAAAAATTCAACCATTCTTATACAACTCATTTACAATCACTTGTTTACATTCTGCATCTATTAAAATGAGGCTTTGTAGAAATAATCAAAGTTGAATAATCATTTAAACTCAAAAATAGTGTCATTGCGTTGACGCAGAATATACAGAAAATACTCAAAATAAAACGGTTTTAGAACGGATGAACGCAACACTCAATATAAATTAAAAAAAAATTTAAAAATCAAGATTTACTGGGAAAAAAAGATGGATGCCCTATTTTATCTTGAAGTGGGTCACGTGATCTCTTCACATTATATGGGTGTAATCATTATTTTAATTTTAATAACTGCCTAATCTGTTTTACTGATATTTCTTTTATATATTTTATAGGAAAATTTAAATATTTTCTAAAATTTATATCGTTGTCAAATGAAAATATTTCTGTTGTGTGTATCATACCTCAAATTTACAAATAAAATAAAAATATATACGTATAAATATTTTAAAGGTGTGCTTGAGGGGAGAGGGGGTGCGCACACTCAAACACCCTTAGCTCTACAGTGTTGTGAATTCTAGTTTTAAGTGAAAAACGAAAAAAATGGAAGACAAAATACAGAGTATTCCCCTGGTTTCTTCCAAGAAAGGGGCTTGAGAAACGCAGGTAAACAGTGGGGGCCAGGTATATTTTCTTCCGACGACCTTTAGGAGTGGGCCAACATGCCAAAACAACCCCTCTTTCACGCGTGAAGGGCCCTGGGGGCAGGAGGAACTCACCTCTCTTCGAACTTCCCTGGGAAGGGTCGACTGGGAGGCGCCCCTCTTTACCTGTTCCAATAGAATGTCCAGTTTGAGGAATGCGCATTGTCTCCTGCAAAGACGAAGCGGTAGGATTTTCCAATGTAGAGTCAGGTGCGAGCAGGTCGGGATGCTGAGCCCAACACCGTAGCTACGCCCAACACCGTAGATGAGGATTAGCGTGATGAATTTCGTTTTCCAATATAGACCCCAACTAATATAATTGTTCAGTGAATAGGTTGCGATGAGGGCAGTCAATCTTTAGCGGCGCGATTTTTAGGGGATTTTCTGAAATATATTAAATATATTTTCGGATTTAAGATTTTTATTATTATTGCATAATTTCCATTATAATTTTTGTTTTGTAGCTCGAATTTACGCAATTTTTCACTAATTTTACGGTCCTCAGAAATTTGGCGAATGTCAAATATATTAAGTCCTTTGACCGATTAAACAACAAAAAATTGTTTGTTTTTTCGTTCATATAAAGAGATTGTCAAAGACTTTCGCATCAGCAAAGAATCGATGGAGATTTCTGGAATACGAAAAAAAAATCCACTTTCCCTGCCACATAAAGTCGCCATCCGCTGTCTGTCAATGCCCACAAACAGTGTCCATGCGGAACGATTCGTTTCCAAATTTAGCAAGAAAGATCGATCATGCATAAAGGACTTTCCAACTGAATTGCAATTTTATTTAAACATCCCTCAACTGCGATACATTCAGCGGTGATATTTTTTAATTAACACAGCACTACAATCATTTATTTTACTAAAAAACTTAAAACCATGGAGGCAAAAGTGTTTTCTAACTTCCTGCTTAAAACTTCATCAAAAAAAGGAAATGCTATAAAATCGTCTGCTTTCTATGTAAAATCAATGAATATTTCATTCATATTACCTATATTCCAGACTCCAGAGCTCAATCATTTTGCGTTAAAAAAATTCAGCAATTCTTATGTAACTCATCTTACAGCTTGATTTGTTTACATTCTGCGTACGTTAAAATTAGGTTTCGTTGTAATCAAAGATCATTTAAGCTCAAAAATAAGTGTCATTACGTGGGCGCAGAAAATGCGTAAAAATAAAGCGGTTTTAGGACAGATGCAACATTTAATATAAATTTAAACGAACTTTAAAAATCACGATTTTGACACTGGGAAAAAAGACGAATGCCCTATTTTATTTTGAAGTGGGTCACGTGATCTCTTCATATAATATGAGTGTCATTATTATTTTAATTTTTATTTAAAAAACGACCGAACCTATTGTACTGATTTTTTTTTTTTTTTTTTTTTTGATAAGGTGAATATTTTCTAAGAATTTCGAAGCCATTTGTGATTTTTACCTTCGCTTAAAAATGTTTGAAAAATGAGGTCCCATAGGGTTCTATGTATTTCACTTTTTTAACACAAGTTCCATCCAAAACGAATTGGGTGATATTACTAATTTACATTTGCATATATATGTTCTACAGGCCGTCTCAACAACCTACTAAAATGTCATTTTGATAAAGTCAGATTTGTGGCAGTTATCGTGCGAACGGACAGACAGACAGACAAAATGTCATTAACACTTTTCAACTATGTTGGAAAGTGTTAAAAAGAGAAAAGAAAGTAATAATAATCCTTAAGGTAGAATTTGAAATTACAGTGGATATAAAGTTCCTTTTTTCCTCCCTTTAGCTTATTCTCACCTCTAGCCCCCCTTTTTTTCGTAGCATGTTGTGCATAAATTCATTTTACGATAATTATTCCGAGCGTCGTTAATGTTTTCTGCGAGTCTACAGATTATCAGCCTTCAGAGTTGGCAGCTATGGAAGAGGATAGGGTATGTCCCATCTCCCCCTTGGATTGGCGTTTGCATCCGATTCGGCGTCGAACTTGCACATGCAGTAACATGGAACCTTCTATAGGCCCGTTCTAAAATAATATTCTGGGTGTATAGGCCACCTTTGAATGGAAGCACCGAATGATCATAATGGTGGCTGTACGGCTTCTAAATACATTATATAGGGGCCTTAGGTTGCTGTAGTATTTAGACAATTCTGAACTTTCTTTCGATAACACCCAACCCACTATTTACATCCATCCATTCATTTACAACCAGAGCCTGGCTAACGCAGAAGCATGGGGTCAGAGGGGCCCCAAATTAAACAATTGCAACCACGGCAATCCCCCAATGTCCAGAAATCCCCGTACAGTTGGCAAAATCAAGATCCAAGTTGGCAGACTCGGTACATTTTAGATAAAATTTATTTAAAAACGAGTTTCATCCCTGGCTTCAAGATATTACTGTGGTACTTTCTTTTCCTCCTCACTAACACATTATCCTTTAAATGATATTATGATATGCACTCCAGAAATCCATATAAATGGAATATGGATAAATGAGATTTTACTGTGTTTAACTTATTTTACAGAGACACGTATTCGTCTTGGCTTCAGGCAAGACCCCCCCCCCCCCTTTCCACAGCATCTTCCGGGTGGATTCCGTTGCCCAAGTCTGCTTCTCTCTTGGCAATTTTCGTTCTGCTTCTGCTTCTTTCTTGGCAATTTTCGTCCTGCTTCTGCTTCTCTCTTGGCAATTTTGTTCTGCTTCTGCTTCTCTCTTGATAATTTTCGTTCTGCTTCTACTTCTCTCTTGGCAATTTTCGTTCTGCTTCTGCTTTTCTCTTGGCAATTTTCGTCCTGCTTCTGCTTCTCTCTTGGCAATTTTCGTTCTGCTTCTGTTTTTCTCTTGGCAATTTTCGTTCTGCTTCTGCCTCTCTCTTGGCAATTTTCGTTCTGCTTCTGCTTCTCTCTTGGCAATTTCCGTTCTGCTTCTGCTTCTCTCTTGGCAATTTTCGTTCTGCTTCTGCTTCTTTCTTGGCAATTCGTTTCCCAAAAATTTTATATCTCTTGTCAATTTTATGATATAGTATTATACAAAAAAAAAGTAAGATGTTTGTGTATTGAGAGATATTATGGATACATTAATCATACCGATATATCGATGAATGAAATATCAATATAAAATGTGTTATCAGTGAAAAAAAAAAAAAAAAAATCTCCCTAGACTTTACTTAAGTTGGTAAAAATCATTAATTGACTTGGTAATTTTATGTCTCCTCCCCGCCCCCCTCCCAATGATAAGTCTAGGCGAGGGCCCTGATTGCAACATAGGTTTGTCCCTTTCCTTTTGCAGCTATATAAGAATTGCCAAACTAATTAATAAAATTTAAATTCCATTCAAGCATATAAGAATTTCTTTTTGTATGCATTTTTCTAAAGTGCAATTATGTTTCTGATAAAAAATAGTTTTGTTTATTTCATATATGTAGGGCCTAATTACCGAAACGGCACGGTAAGCACGTGCTTCCCTTCAAAAGATTGAAAGGGGCCCCCCAATGTCATCCCCGATTTACATGTTTTTTTAATGTATGTTACTTGTCAAATAGTTAGATTTGCACTGTTTTTTAATGTAAGTTATGTGTTAAATAGTTAAGTTAAATAGTATCTTGTGCGTACAGGCAAACACAGAAACAATTGGGTTGTCTGGGCCAAAATGTGTACTGCCTATATTTTTTTTTATTTTGCATTTATATTAAACTGTTAACGGGAAAATGTAGAATGGCGGTTACTATTTAAGTTAGAACTCATTGCAAAAGTAAACATGGACACCCGCGATTCAATAATAAAATAGACTATGATTTAGGAATTTGGGTACTGGCAACCCGTTTAAAACAATCAGTTTGTCGATGAGAACTGTTAGTTGACCCGGGCAATGTGGTTATACAATTTTTCGAGCACGTAGGAGTGGCATGGGGAATTTCTTGGATCATGCTCACGAAATGAAAATGGGGTTGTGCTTCCCCCAAATGAGTTGGTTAATCAGGCCCTGCACATATGTCAAGAAGTGAAACTTGGCTCTCTGAGGAATGTTTGCCCGGGCTTCAGTTAGACTAAGTCGGACCCTGTTTACTGTATAAGATCTATGAATATTTTCGTGGGGGGTCGTCGTTCCTCCTATCGAAGGAAGAAGCCCGATGCCTGCCAAGAAGAACCGCGTCGCGTGCCTCCTCTCCACATCCGATCGCGGAAGATAAACACCCCGTGTTGGGGATCATGAAGAGCATGGAGCTCTCTTTACGTCTTGAGTGTCGGATGGAACACCTTTCTGGCGTGTTCTCTCTTCCGCGCCTGAGGGTGCCTGGCTCGGGAGTGATGAATCGCTGGAAAGGGGATACACTCCTTTCCTCCTGGTCGATGTCACGGTTCGTTTGTGCTTTGGATGCTATTTGAAGCGCGATTTCGGAATGAAATCCGCAGGCTTTGCGCGGAATATCTTCCCGCGGAGGTAGTTTTTTCGATTTGAAAGTAAGCCTCCTTTATGCTTGTATCGACAACCACCTCGTTTCTGGATTACGCATGATATCAACTCTGATAGACGGGGGATGCAGTGCCGGTTACACTCCGCTACCCCCAGGGCCGTAGCCAGGGGGCTGACTCTCCCTAAGAGATATTCTCAGCTCCCCCCTCCCCCTTGATAAAAAATATTTAATTTTTAGCAATGATATGAAATTTTTCACAACATGCCATCCCCTTCCCGGCCGCCCGTAGCTGATCTATATCCTAGGATGAGTCGGACGGTCTACGTCTTCAACAACATGTCATCTAATATTGACCCGAAAAACTGCTTTTTCTGAATTTTTTGTAAATTATTTCTTTTGACACAGTACACAAATAAGAATTTTTAGTGACTGAATTTTTGGTTATATGGGTGATTTATTTACATAATCAATTGAAAAATATTCAATAAAGTTTGATAGAGTTTCGTAGTGAGACATTCTAGAATTATGCATTATCAACTGATAAAGTATTACTCTGGAATGTCACTCTAGAGCTTAATTATATAGCTTTATATATTATTATACCATACCTAACGAATAGTTATAGAGTTAATATTATATAATATACTGTATTTACTTATAATTAAAATAACTTTCTTGATGCAGCGATTTATTTGAAGACTTAAATTGAATACCATCTCTAATAATTCGCTCTTAGCTTGTAAATATAAATATGTAATTATTTGTTAATAATTTATTTGAATTGAAATATGTAATAGTAACTATTATGGTTTATAAATGCTAATGATAAATTGTGTTTTTGGGTGAGCTCCTCCTTTAAGACTGTTGAGCCCTCCCCCCCCCCCCCTTTTAATTTCATTTCAGCTCCTCTTGAATTTCATCTCTGGCTACGCTCCCCCTCCCCTCCTCAATGGAAGAAACTTACATTAGTTATCCATAGGATTCATATTGGAAAATGAATTCTAGCGCATTTAATTCTAGCAAGAACCATTTATTCGGTCGTACCCTTTCTGACATAGGCCTGTGTCCATGGGCATGAAAACAGAAAGCCCCCCCTCCTAGACTTTCAAAGTTATAAAATCATCAAGCCAGTCCCCCTGAGTTTGCCTCCCCCTCCCCTGGAAGAAGTTTTATGAGCGCCCATGCCTGTGTCAATCCGTACATTACATACTCGCACATCCTGTTTATAGGAGGCGTTTATAAAGTTTGGATAATAGCATCTGCAGATCCGTTTCGCGTGGAATAGCTTATACCAGCAATGCCAGAAAGAAGAACAGTTTGTCATTGCAATTTAAAAGTCAGAGTATTGTGCCTCTGCTCAACGATTTACTGCTTCACTATTAAAGAACGTTTTTACTTTCCTTATAGTATAATGTATAAGGGAAGGATTGGGACAGGGTCGAACATTCGAATTGCAGTTTTCAATGAGAGAGCACGTTTCAAGCATCCCTGAACACTTATCAGACGTTTTTGAGGTGAGGTCTGTCTGTGTGTGTGGAGACGATATCTAACGAACGAATGGAGCGATTCGAATGAAATTGGGTACAAAAATTACAATCCGCAAATAGTGGAAGCCTATTGTTTATTAAACGCAATCGAATGTTCAGAACCCCACTCAATTCTCGAGTGAAATTTTGAAAAATCACCAAAAAATCAAAACCATTAATAAAGTTACGCAAATAATCATTTCTTATGTAATTTTTCGTTAGAAAACGATTGACACAAACTTTAGAACGCTTGCATGAACCGTTCTCGAGATATTGCACATTTTTCAAATTAATTTATCACTCTATCGCTTATTGAGGATGCTAGCAATATTGATAATTGTTAATTTAGAGTTGCGCGAAATATAAGTTATTTGGGTTCTTTAAGATAATATTACATGTTGTCATCCGGAAAATCGCCCAATGTGCAATTCAACGTTAAAAACTTAGTACCGTGGATCTTATACATTATTTTTTGACTGTAAAAGGAGTCAATCCATTATTGCATTAAAGGAAAATCATGCGTTGCCCACATCAGATTTCTTTGTGATTTACTTTGAGTACTATTTTATCATGATTATACATTTTTGTGTTGTTTAAGATATCATTTTGCTCAAAGTCCGCTGATTTTTACTACTCACAAAATATAGGAGGTAAAATAAGATTTTCACAAGCAATTTTGAAACGAAGCGCTTATCAAATATTCGCAAACAAAGCTCCTATGTGCTTCGTATTGTTACGAACTTGTAAAATTTCCGGAGTCGACCCCCCCCCCCCTTCTCACTTTTGTCTCTCCCGAGGACCAGGCTGAGAAAACACCCCTTCAGACAATCTTTCTTATGACGTGAATCTACGGTTGCCAGATGCTGAAGTTCTGAAGAGGGTTACTGGATTTGGTAATTTATCGCCAATTTGGCGACTTTTCGGAGTTTCGATAAACACCTCGAAATAACCGACATTCTACGAAATATGAGAAATTTCTCAAAGTTTCTTCAGAGAATCTATAAAAGGAGTCATCACTCAGTTGGGGAGCAGTTGACGAGATACGAGCTACATTGACTTTCATTCATATTTTGTGAATAGTAGCTGCTGTTTCTGTGAAATGTGATACGACAAAGTTTTGAGAATGGTATTTGTTGTTTTGTGGAAATGGGTGAAGCATTTATTTAAGCGCTGTTTTACTGTATATTGTTTCTGTTTACATTGTGCTTGTGAATAAAGTGTTAGTTTTCCGGTCCCCGACTTGGCCTAACTGGAGCCCAGAGCAGACATTCCTCCAACCCCCGCCCTCTCTCGACCTATCTGAAATAAATTAAAATAATTTTGAACAACATAATTGTATTGTAGAGAAAGGTATGCCAAATGATGATATGAAGCTCCTGCATATTTTAATAGAATTTAAATGACTGACTGACTCATTATAGCCAAGAGGGCGAATAGTCCGATTATCTCAATATGTCTTCAAAATAAATTATTTTCACTGGGCGAGCCTATTCCGATTGGTATAATTTTTTTTTTTTTTTTTTTTTTGCAGGAAGCAGTCATTAAATTTTTCGATGTTGCGTTCAATGTGTGGGCCCCTTTGATGCTGGGGTCCAAGGCTAGAGCCTGATTACCGAAAAGATACGGTAAACACATGCTTCCCTTCTAAAGATTCAACCCCCCCCCCCCCCCCACTCCCCAAATTGCATCACCGATTTACACTTTTTTTAAAATGTAAGTTATTTGTCAAATAGTTAAGTTAAACAGTATCTTGCCCTTACTGGCAAACACAGAAATAGTTGGGTTTGAGCCCGAATGTGTATTGTCCATATATATATATATATATATATATATATATATATATATATATATATATATATATTAAAAATGAAAATCCAGTGATAGAATAGAAGTAGTCACTCATAATACACTAACATATTTACATTTACATTTAAATATGAAACTGTTAACGACCAAAGGTAGGATGACAATTAATATTTAAGTTAGAACTCATTGCATAAATAAACGTGGACCACTCGTGATTCAATAATAAAATAGATTGTGGTTTAGGAATTTTGGTATAGGCAAACAGTTTAAAAGAAATCAGTTTGTCGATGAGAACTGTTAGCTGACCAGGACAATGTACTCATAGAATGTTTCGAGAACACATGTGTACTGGGAATTTCTTGGGCCATGCTCACCCAATCAAAATGGGGTCCCCAAATGGGGTTGTGCTTCCCCTCAATGGGTCGGTTAATCAGCTGCCCCTCATGCCCCAGCATTAGTCAGGCCCTGTAGTTATCCGTCAATTTGGACTTATTCTTGTATCCCGAAAGTACATCAGTGGTTCCGGTTGATACGTCGTAGCAATATTTTCCGTGAAGCGGTTCTGGTGGGGCTTTGTTTTTCCGATCTTGGATGTGGCAGAGCTCTGAAATGCCATGTCGGGGGATCAGTCAGATGTCATCTCCGTAGAAGATGACGGTGATGTCACCGGCCGAAGCATCTGGTGTCGATCCGAGGTTTGGGGACTCACGTCTGAAAAAAAAAAAAACTCGGGTCATCTCATCTCCACATGCGTCGAGAATTCTTTTCAATGTTTTTTCTTCTTCTTTTTCTAAACATGTTGTGGGATATTCTCGCTGGAGGTCAAGGCGGAATTGAACGAAATAAATATGATAAATTTCAATTATTTATTTCGTTTACTATAAGCTGTACTCGTTTACTATAAGCTCAGCTGTTCTGTGTCATCCGGAATTTACAGCAAACATTGCTCTTGCGGGGCGCACATTTTTATAGAATAATATCTGTTAAAAAATCTGCAAAGAGTTTCTTGACCAGGGTTTGGCAGCCTTTTACGATAAATAGCCATTTTTTATTAACACTTTCCAATATAAAATGTTTATGACTTTGTTCGTTTTGTCTGTCTGTATGTTGTTCAGACGGTCTGTGGGACATATGGGAATGTAAAAGAATAATATTACCTAATTAGAAATACATTGCTATGGGACCTTATTTTTCAAAAGTTTTTTAAGCACATTTAATTCACCAATTGCTTTCGAAATTTTAAGAAATATTCAAATTATCACGTAAAATGTGTAAAAAGATTTCATGAAAATATGTAAGTAGTTTGTTAAATAAAAATTGAAATAATAATGGCACCCATATTATAGAAAGAGATCACGTGACTCGTTGCAGAATAAAATAGGGCATCCATTTTTTTTTTTTTCGCTTAGTGAAAATCGTGATTTTTAAAGAAAGCTTATATTTATATATAGTGTTACATCCATTCTAAAACCGCTTTATGTTTACGTATTATCTGTACATCTAAATTATGTGCCTACGCAATTACAATAATTTTGATTTTAAATAATCATCCAATTTTGATTATTTCTACAACGAAGCCTCATTTTAACGTATGCAGAATGTAAGCAAATCCAGCGATTGTAAGATGAATTGTATAAGAATGGCTGAATTTTTTAACGCAAAATTATTTAGCTCTGGACTGGAGTCTGGAATATAAGTAAATATAAAATATAAATCTGGAATATAAAAAAAAACTAAAACATCTCGGAAACGACCAGTCCTAGTATAATAAGGTTAATCTAGTTAAGTTAATTAGTATCTTAATCGTACAGCCAAACAAAAAAGTATTTTGGTTGTTTAAGCAGGCCCGAATTTATATTGCCCATATTTTTTTTTACATTTAAATATTAAACTGTTGACGAAAAAATGTAGCGTGGCAGTTTTGCAAAAGTAAACAGGGACCACCTGTGATTCACTAATAAAACAGACTATGGTTAGGAATTTTGGTACAGGCAACCCTTTTAAAAAAAATACCACTTTGTTGATGTTAATTGACCAGGGCAATTCGGTCATATAATTTTTCCAGCACGGGTGAGTGCATGTGGAATTTTTTGGGCCATGCTCACCCAATCAAAACGGGTCCCCAAATTTGGTTGTGCTTCCCCTAAATGGAGTGGTTAATCACTCGCTTTTTAGTTAAATCCTCGTGCTTTTTATCATCCATTGTTTGAGGTGGGTGGTTTCATTGTTCTGGGACCTCGAACGTATTTCTCACTGTCTAACGGACTGCATGTGTTCAGGGTGTAGCTGTAGAGGGATGTTCCTGGGATGCTCCATTACGAGAGCAAAGTGCTCACCTTTCACCTGGGGAAGTCTCCGCCCCAAAGGTCCCTTAACCTTGGGCTACACCCAACCACTTGTTCCAGTTAGGACAGGAATGTAGCCCGTCTCCTAGAAATGGAGACCAATCTGTATTAGTTTCTTTTTATCGCAGGATCGAAAACGGTGCCTTCTTAAAGATTTTCCAAGATTTTGATGTTCCAATGAGTCGGAGGTAGCCATTTAGGGTAAAAGTATACTAACTCCGAATCCTGAATAAACTATTTAAAAATAATTTTTTTTTGGAATATTTAATTTTTAATAATTTTTTAAACAATTTTTAGGTAATCAATTAAAAAAACTATATTAAACGTTAACCCATTAAAAAAAACTATTGATATAAAAGATTACAAATTAATTGCTATTTATGTCGGTAACAGAGTCGGATTAGAAAATGAGGAGTCGGACAGTAGACAAAAAGAGGAGTCGGAGTCGGACAGTAAAAACTAAAATATACCCCCATAGTTCCCGAGACATTAGCTAAGTATCAAATAATTTACTGAAATAATGAAATTTTAGACCCCCCTGTAACTCTAAAAATTATATCCCATAGTTCCTGAAACATTCACCAAGTGCCAAACAATTCACTAAAATTTTAGACCCCCTGTAACACTAAAATATACTCCTAGTTCTCGAAACATTCGCTAAGTACCGTACAATTCACTAAAATACTGAAATTTTAGAAATCGTTAAATACCATACAATTCACTAAAATAATAAAATTTGGGACCCCTTTTACATACCCCATAGTTCCCCAAATGTTCGCTAAGTACCGTACAATTCACTAAAATAATTAAATTTTAAATCCCCTCTGTAACATATCCCATAGTTCGCGAAACATTCGTTAAGTGCCAAACAATTCACTCAAATACTGAAATTTTGAGGTCTTAGACAAATATGTGTATTTTTAATAACACTCTTTCATGTTCATATTTTTTATCATCCATCCATCCATCCATCCATTAAAACTACCAGAAATGATATCCTTCACTGGTACAGACCCACCAAGACATCATGGCTCAGTTGCCCGTCCAGCTGGTAATCAACCGATTGCGGATTCGCGTTCTTGAAGTTCCCCGAGCAATCTAGCATTTTAAATTCTGGATGGAAGAACTTTAAAAAAAACGCTTGATAGATGGCGCCATCCACATCTTCATTACCTTCCAAGATCTCGAAACTTCCGTTAGGGGGTGGTACTTCCGAAAATTAACTTTAAAGTGTCGTGACTGATAAATATTGTCAGTACGTCACAGATCGCCGACTGATACGGTCGAAGTTCACATCGCTCCTGTCATCGGTTCAAAGGTCAAGTTGTCTCATGGCGTCAACGGTCCAGAGTTCAAGGTTACCTCATTGCATCATCGCTCCAAAGGTCGTACAGTCAAGGTTACCTCATTACGTCATCGGTTCAAAGTTCACCTCATTACGTAATCGGTTCATATGATAAGGTTATCTCGTCCTCATTTTCCAATACTTCCTTCTCATGAGTCATTTATACCACTGTACCGCCGGCACGATCTGCCGCTGAACCCCCATTTTTTACCTACTTCAGTTTTTCAAATATTTTTATTTAGGTATGCACACTAAAATATTCGATTTATAGAATAATTAGAAAACGCTTTCTTTTAAGTGAGATACAGAACTGCAATAAAATGAAACTTGTGATTGATGTACAGTCCAGTTGTTCAATGTAACTTCTATCTAGGGGACAAAGATATCGAATTTTTTAAAAATATTCATTTGAGGGGGATGCTCTACACCAAAACGTTCGAAATGTGAAATGATTAAGAAACGTACTTTATAATGAGATAGAGATTTAAAATTCGGTGCAAGGTTATAATAGATCGTTTAATAGGAAGAGGAGCTTTCATTTTTTCAAACATTTCTTGACTAAGAAGTGCGGATAGTTTCGATTTGTCGTATGAATAAGAAACGCTCCCTTTTAAGCAAGATATGAAATTTAGCATACGAACCGATAGTTTGATGAAAACCTTAGGAAATATCGAGTTAAAAAAATATCTGCATTTGAGGGGGAGGGGGGATATTTTTCAACCATAACGTTCGAAATGCGAACTGCGTAAAAAAAACTTTCTATTATGATGATACATGCTTTTTTTTTTCTTCAACATACAAGTCAATATTTGGATAACCCCGTATAATATCGAATTACTTACTATTCCGTTAATATCGCCAAACCAAAAAAGCTCAAATTGTGCGCTATTTAGAAAATATATTTCCTAATGATATTGAGACGTGAAGTTTGATACTCCGGCAGACAGACAGTTCGATAGTAAAAAGAGAGACTATAATAGTTTTAAAATATTTGTTACGTTAAAGGAGCCATGTAGCAAAGTGTTTGATTTGTCGAATATAAAACAAGAAAGATCAATCATGCATAAAGCTTTGATTATGAAACACTTTATAACTCAAATGCAATTCTATTTAAATATCTCTGACATATTTTAAATTATCATAGTACTACAATAATTTATTATATTTGAAAACTTAAATGTTCATCGAAAAAAATGAATTTGAGAAAAAATGAACTTCAAATGACGGAATACAAATCGCCCGTCTCTCTACGTAAAAACAATGAATATTTCATTCATATCACTCTCATTCCAGACTCCAGAATTAAATAATTTAACCAGAAAAAAAATTCACCCATTCTTATACAACTCATCTTACAATCGCTTGTTTACATTCTTCATTCATCACAGAAAATAAGCAAAAATAAAGCGGTTTTAGGGTGGATGCAACACTCAGTATTAATTTAAAAGAACTTTAAAAAACATCATGATTTTTACTTTGGGAAAAAAAGATGGATGCCCTATTTTATTTTGAAGTGGGCCACGTGATCTCTTCATATTATATTTGTGTCATTATTATTTAAATTTTTATTTAGAAAACGACCGAATCTATTTTGCTGAAATTTTTTTATATATTTTATGGGGTCATTTGAATATTTCCTAAAATTTTCGAAGCCATTTGCGAATTTTAACTTCGCTTAAAAAATGTTTGAAATATGAGGTCCCATAGAGTTCACTGTATTTCCGTTTTTCAACCCGGGTTCTATACAAAACTAATTGAGTGATATTATTCAGTGACATTCCCATAGATCCCGCAACCCGTCTCAACAACTTACTAAAATTTCATTCTAATAAAGTCATTTTTACGGCAGTGATCGTGCGAACGGGCAGACAGAACGAACAAAGCCATAACCATTTTTCAACTGTGTTGTAAAGTGTTAAAAATGAAGCAACTTGATCGTGACATTAACCTTTTGCTTACGGGTGGGACAGCGTGAATCCAAAACGAAGAACCTCCCCAAAAGACAGGTATTTGACATACCCTATCCCAAACAGTTCGATCTCCCTTTGCAGGCATTGGCGCCAGTGCCTGAAAAGGGGGATCGAACTTTATGGGATAGGTTATGTCAAATACCTGTCTTTTTGGGAGGTTCTTCGTTTGGGATGGACGTTCTCCCACCCGTAATCAAAAGGTTAAAGACGACGCTCTCGATGCTTTGCACCGAACGTAGCGCTTTTTCAGACTCGCCTTGGAGGGTTTCTGATTTTAGAGCAAAAAGGGCATTTTCTGATATCCCCAATCCCTTTTAACAAACGCCAGCAGCCCCTCGCCCTGAATCAGCACTTAGGATACGACGCTTTCGAAAACATTCGGAGACAGGATGTTGCGCCCCCTCGCTCTCTTCTGGCCCAGCATAATATTATTCAACATTAATGGTATCACCATCCGATTCCAACAGAAATCACCCCAACCCCCCGCATTACAGCTCTATTATAGGAGTCGAAGAAGCGTCTTTCACAGCTTCAACTCGCTCCTGACAGCAAACTTTAACGTAGTTTCCTTGATTATGGATTCCTCTTTGATAAATATATCTTGTCCCTCATCGAAGCAAATTAAATTGTACCTCATCGAAGCAAATGAAGTGGAGAACATATTCCCCATCTTTTTAACACTTCCAACATAGTTAAAGAATGCTTATGACTTGGGTCATTCTGTCTGTCGGTCCATTCGTACGGGCATGATAACTGCCGTAAAAATGACCGGATCAAAATGAAATTTTAGTATACTGTTCAGACGGTCTGCGGGACTTATGGGAATGTAAATGAATAATATAATTCAATTAGTTTTGGATGGAACCCGGGTTGAAAAAATGAAATACATGGAACCCTATATGGGACCTCATTTCTCAAACACTTTTTAAGCGACGTTAAAATTTATAAATTTCTTCTAAAAATTTTAGAAAATATTCAAGTGATCCCATAAAATGTATAAAAAAATTTCAGCGAAATAGCTTCGGTCGTTTTTTAAATAAAAATGAAAATAATAATGACACTCATATGATATGAAGAAATCGCGTGACCCACTTCAAAATAAAATAGGACATCCTTCTTTTTTCACAGAGTAAAAATCGTGATTTTTAAAGTTTTTTTAAATTTATATTGAGTGTTGCATCCGTCCTAAAACCGCTTTATTTTTGCGTATTTTCTGTGCATCTCTATTCTGCGCCCACGCAATGACACTATTTACGAGAATAAATGATTATCTAACTTTGATTATTTCTACAACGAAGCCTAATTGTAACGTATGCAAAATGTAAACACATCAAACTGTAAGATAAGTTATATAAGAATGGCTGAAT
Organism: Amaurobius ferox; assembly: GCA_951213105.1. NCBI lineage: Eukaryota > Metazoa > Arthropoda > Arachnida > Araneae > Amaurobiidae > Amaurobius > Amaurobius ferox. The sequence continues at coordinate 5,507,801 of OX578135.1, read as the reverse complement.
TTTTTTTAATGCCTAATTATTTAGATCTGGAGTCCGGAATATAGCTGATATGAATGAAACAGTCATTGTTTTTACATAAAGAAGCAGACCATTTTATAGCATAGCCTTTTTCGATGAAGTTTTAAGCATGGAGTTAGAAAGTACTTTGACCTCCATGGTTTTAAGTTTTTAAGTAAAATAAATGATTGTAGTATTGCGATCATTTAAAAAATATCATCGCTGAATGGATCGCATTGTAGAGATGTTTAAACGAAATTGCAATCCAGTTGGAAAGTGTTTCATAATCAACGCTTTATGCATGATTGATCTTTCTTGTTTTCTTTTCTGCAAATTGTTGAATGGGCTATCACCCCTATAATTCGAAGCATTATTCTTTTTTTATATATATAAGAATGTATGTAAAAAACCATAATCTCGTAAATTGCGTCCCCGTCAAATCAACTAACTATGCAAGCACCAATATGGGCTGAACTCTTCGGTTAGGAAGGTAAGATGACCCTTTTTTTATTGAGCAGGGCGAATTCCTAACAAGAGAGGAAAGAATCTACATAGATCTCGCTGCATGCATTCAGTGGCCTAACCAGACTTCTGGCACCCTGGAGTCAATCATTTCAGCAGGATCGTTGTCAGAAACGAAATTCAAGAGAGGCTGAAATGAAATTCATATGGACCCAACCGTCTTGAAGGAGGGGTTCACCTAAAACACAGTTAATCATTAGCATTTATTAACCATAATGGTTACTTATATATATTTTAATACATATAAATTATTCACAAATAATTGCATATTTATATGTGTAAGCTAAGAGTTGATTAAGAAAATCCATATAGCCATCAATATAATATATAATAATTATGATGGGTTTTAATATAAACATTTACTACTAGCAAACCTGTTAATGAATCCAAATAAAAATCTGAACATTAATACAAGTTAACGCTTAAGATGAACTGTTAACTACCTATCAGTCGATTAATATAATGTAAAACAGTGGACCCCGCAATAATACAAAAGTTTACAAATATTATTGTCTTAAATTTTAAATATTTTTAAATTAAATATGTAAATAAATGGATCCTATCAGTATAACCAGAAATTCAGTTAAATTAAAAAAAATCTTTAACACGAAGTCATTTATGAAAAAAAATGTCATAAATAATTTTTTTATGCAAAATTTGGATGACATATTGGTTGAAATTTCTCATCACTACTAAAGTGTGAATATTTTTATCAAGGAATTGGGGGGGAGGGGTTAGTCCCCTCTGGTCCTTGCTTGGTTACGGCACTGAATTTCAGGACGTTATTTCCTATACACACACAGTCTTTGGTTCTTAAGACAGAAACGCGTTCAGTGCAACAGATGCCCCTTTCTTCTTCAACGCCCTGAAGCGATCTTTCCGTTCCGCCCCTAACAGTAAGCCACTGCATCCATTCCTTGTTGGGCCTCCCCACATCACCGAATCAGCAAGCAGATCGCTCATTTGTGTCTGTGCCCATCGCTGGGACATCCCTCAGGATGTTTGACTACAACCATGACGTGTATCGCGGGTGAATAACAACACTCCAATCGATATTCCATCTTTCGATCCCCGATGCCAGCTGATCGAAGTCGAATGGCCGACGCATCCCTCCAATAAAGGATGGCTTTGCTGAGGAAGTGATGTTTGTGTGGGAGGAACTCGTATTGAGGGACTCAAACATTGGAGGTTTTCCCGCCTTCCTCTTCTTTATTTATAGGACTGAATATTAAACCATTTATAAATAGACAAACCAGTCAACATTTTTCTGACTGACGCTGCTAATCAGTATGGTACTTGTAGTATTTAGACCTGAATGTTGAACACTCTTTGGGAGCTTTGGCCGAGCCCCATACACGCATATAATAGTCTGGCTGACTCATTCGCTCCGATCTTGGCCCAACAGCGGCCTTACTTTTCTGGTAGAATGTCCTACCCAATGGTGTCACTAGACTTTGGACGCCCTGGTTCCAATCATTTCAAGGCGCCCTTTCCTATAATAGTCTGTAATCTTTAAGCTAAAAATAGGTTCAGCACAATAAGTGAGCTGGAGCGATCGCTCTGTCCCGCTCCATTATCCCACATGTCAAAATCACAGACAAAATATTTGAGCTGCGCGTTTGCGTCCTGGACAGACTCGTCCTGGCAAGACCACGAATATTTGCAGGCATGTACTTACATTGTTGAATTTTTCCAAGACGGAAATCTTTTTTTAACACTTTCCGACATAGTTGAAAAGTGTTTATGACTTGGTTCATTCTGTCTGTCTGTCCGTCCGTGCGATAACGGCCGTTAAAATGAAAGTTTAGTAGGTTGTTGAGACGGTGTGTGGAACCTATGGGAATGTAAAGGAATAATATCACCCAATTAGTTTTGGATGGAACCCGGGTAGAAAAAATGAAATACATTGAATCCTATGGGACCTCATGTTTCAAACAATTTTTAAGCAACGTTAAAATTTATAAATGGCTTCGAAATTTTTAGGAAATATTCAAGTGATCCCATAAAATATATAAAAAAAATTTCAGCTAAATAGGTTCGGTCGTTTTTTAAATAAAAATGAAAATAATAATGACACCCATATGATATGAAGAGATCGCGTGACGCACTTCAAAATAAAATAGGACATCCATCTTTTTATTTTTCCCAGAGTAAACATTGTGATTTTTAAAGTTCTTTTAAATTTATATTGCGTGTTGAATCCGTCCTAAGACCGATTTATTGTTGCATATATTTTCTGTGCATCTCTATTCTGCGCCCACGCAATGACACTATTTTTGAATTTAGATGATCATCCAACTTGGATTATTTCTACAACGAAGCCTCATTTTAATGGATGCAGAATGTAAACAAGTGATTATAAGATGAGTTGTATAAGAATGGCTGAATTTATTTTCACGCAAAATTATTGAGTTCTGGAATAAAAATGTATGAATGAAATAGTCACTGCTTTTGCATAGAGAACCAGACGATTTCTATTTCGCCATTTCGATGACGTCATTTGAATGAAGTTCATTTTTTTGCTTGAAGTTTTAAGAGTTTAAGTAAAATAAATAATTGTAGTTCTGTAATCATTAAAAAAATATCAGCGTTGAATGGATCGTATTTTAGAGATGTTTAAATGGCATTGCATTTGAGTTGGAAAATATTTCATCATCAATGTTGCATGCATAATTGATCTTGTTTAATTTTGATGTAGTTTACGAGTTATTCTACTTTTTAGGCACTTTTGTTTTCTCATGGGTGCGTCCCTCGAGTTTTTCTGTCTCGTACTGCAAAATTTATAGCAACAATAATATAACATTTTGCTCATTTTGCAGAAAAATAATAGGGGAACATGCGAAAATAAACCGTTTTACCATTTACATTTTAGTTTGGCTTAAAACAGCTCGCGAAATGATCTCAGCGAGCGCCAACGAGTAGGAGGCAAAAATCAGCGCGTCCACTGAGTTTCCCTGTCCCGTACGTAAAAACTAGAGCATACAAAGATATGAAATCAGGTACATTAGTGCATAGGGGAATGCGGTGAAACCAATCGTTCACCGATTTAAACTGTAGTTAGGCTTATAATTAATTTAACTGTAGTTAGGCCTTAACTGTAGTTAAAAAAAATATCTCGCAAAATGAGCTCTGCAAGCGCAGCAAGTTGGAGACAAAGCCTCTGGACTCTCGAAGCGGGTTACGGAGGTTGGCGAGTAGGGAACGGAGTACTCTAGTGGTTTTAATAAGTACTGTTACGAAACGTATCCTCTAGAATCGTGGGTGTATACTCAGGATACAAGAACGAGCCCAAGTTTTTGGATATCTTACGTTTATTCACAAGCACAAAGTAAACAGGATCAGTATACAATCCAACAGCACTTAAATGCTCCACTTATTTTACAGAATAAGCGATATTATTCCCTAAATGTTGACGAAAATAATTTCACAAAACAGCTGCTATTATTCTCAAAACATTAACAAAAGTCACAGTTCACTGTAGCTCGTATAGTGACAAACACCAACGGAGTGCAGAGTCCTTTTCATAGTCTCCTTATAGAAACTTCTGGAAATCTCTCTGTAAAAATTTCCATAATTACCTAATATCTCCTAGACTAATCATTATTTCCTGAAGTTTCTGGAACATTCCGGGAATCGCCAAATTGGCGATAAATCGCCCAATCTGACAACCCTTCTTCTGGCTTGAAATTTTAGCAACCATAGAGTGACGTCAAGGAAAGAATGTTCATATCGCTGTCTTCTGGAGAAAACACTCTGATGACACCGTTTGGTCTGCGATAGAGACGAAAGACAAGACGAGGGACGCCAGAGAGAGAATATTACATGTTAGCAACAATACACTTCTATAGGAAGGAATTTGGTTATTATCTAATAGGGAAAGAAAGAAACATTGAGCACGGAAAATGGGGTCCCGGAGAATGCCCCCCCCCCCCGCCCCAATATTTGTTTAATTTGCCTAAAGAAAATGGGGGACTAATACTTTAAGTAACATCAGTATGAGCCCTATTAAAAAGGTCAAAAAACGATTTTCTGTCTACTTAATTTTGATTTCGTAGTTTTTAAAACATGGGAAATCAAGTTATGAAAGATTTAGAGAGGGGGGGGGGGGGGGAAGAGCCGTTGTGAAATTAAAAAAAAATGTCGACTTCGAATTTTTATTTCTTTAATTTTTAAGTCGTTGAAGTTTTAATGCTTGTATAGGTCATAAATGTGACCCTTAGAAAGTAATATATCCGCTCACCAAACCTTTTAAGAAGAGTGAAACGCTTTTAAAATGTATTTTAGGCCCTTGAAATCATTCCATTTCTTCAGAGGAAAAAGAAAGGAAACCGTGTTAAAGTAATGTTTCTAGACATAACCCAGCTACAAATACTAAAATAAAGAAAATAACCTAAAATTAAAAAGAACAAACATTAGAAGGGAATGCGCGTTCGTTATTTTGCAGTCTAAGGCATCATACAGAAACCACTTAAAAATAAAGGTTAAAAAAAAAAAGCCTTTCAACATGCATATTTTTTTTTTACAAAAATGTAAAGCAACCTTGGCAATGAGAGGTTTACAGTGTGTAGCTCTAAAAAAAGAAAAAAAAATGTAATGGTCCGAGTGTCATAAATATCGTATTCATTGAGTGAAAGCCATTTTTAACAGGACACTCATCCTTTCTCGATCTTGAGCTGTAAATGTGCGAGGAATAAAATACACCTTCAGTGCTTTTTTAAATAGTTCCTTTCCTCTGTTCTTTTTTTATCTGCAAATAATGAACTCATTCCAGATGTAAAAGTAAACTTTTGAGGGAAATTCGAATTTGTGACAAATATAAAGAATACTTTGAATGCAATATATTTCTTTCTTTAAATGAAATGAGTGAACCTTGAAAAGATCCGAAAACTGGGGGCTATGCGTCATCATCTTGCTGATCCAGCCACTGAGAGGTTCTTTTTTATCGAGTCACACGCCCCGAATCATTCATGAGTTCCTTAACCACCCGTAACATTGACCGTCGTATTCGCTTCGATGATAAGATTACAGTCTGCAATTCGGACCCATGTTGCCTTGCGTTTATTTAATATACATATACAGGGTGCCCCAAAAATATGGACCTCGGCTTTTATTCCTTAAATATTGATCTTAGACTTATATAATAAATTACAAAGTTGCGTAAAAAAAAAGTACAGAATTTTGTGAAATCGATTAAAATTTTCAAGGGAATTAAATTTTAAGAAATACAAAATGTAAATTTTTATACGGCCCCCGTGCAAAACCATTTCCAATGAGTAAAATGTGCCCCATACACTAATAAGGTGATGTACAAAATTTCAGCACTTTATCATAAAAAGCCCCAGAGATATGAAAAGACAAAAATGCTGACTTAAACCACTTTTCGATGTATCGACATGGGTTAAATATATAATAATTTTGCTATTTATTGGTACGAAAGTATCTACACTGTGTAGAAATATTAAATTTAGACAAAGATTACAAAGCTTGTATAAAATATTTTCCAACTATGCCAAAGATCCATTAAAGATAAGAGGCAGATAGTATTTGCCTAGGATGCATTTCTGCGTTGCGTCATTTGCACTCTTGCTGTAAACATTTACATTTTAATGTGTGATGAATCCCTCACCCACTTTGTTTAAACATATTTCTGGGGCTTTTTATGATAAAATGTTGAAATTTTGTACATCACCTTATTAGTGTATGGGGCCCATTTTACTCATTGGAAATGTTTTTGTACGAGAGCCGTATAAAAATTTAAATTTTGTATTTCTTAAAATTTAATTCCCTTGAAAATTTTAATCGATTTCATAAAATTCTGTACCTTTTTTATGCAACTTTGTAATTTATTATATATGTCTAAGATCAATATTTAAGGAATAAAAGCCGAGGTCAATGTTTTGGGGACACCCTGTATGTGTATATATATATATATATATATACAGGGTGATTATAATTAAAGTTTCCGGTCGGTTTGAAAATGGTCTCAAATAAAAAGCACTGGTCAGAATGATTTGAAATTTTGCGTGAGTACTCGTGGAGCAATGGAATTTTGTTGGGTGAAGAAAAAAACAGTAGTTCAAAAAGTCGCCGCTAGGAGAATAATTGGCTCTTTACCACACTAGAATGCAATTCAAAAGTAATAAACGTTGACTTACTCATTGGCTAATAACGTAATAAATGTTCAATATGCTGTCCTTCGCATTCTGAAATAAGCTGAAAGCGCAAAATAGCGTGTTCAACATTTGAGTACCGGCCACATATACTGCTACCGTTATCATTAGGGTTGGTCGTGTGGTCTGGGTCTTCAACAGATTTGTGTGTTTCTGTAGAGATGTTGTGGATGTGATGCTAGTTGTAAGTTCCGCTAAATTGGTAATGTGTCCATTAAACACCACATTCTTCAGATGCCCCCAAAGCCAAAAATCACATGGATTGAGGTCAGGGGAACGTGCTGGCCATCTTACAGGAAAATGGCGGCTGATGATTCTGTCATCTCCAAAATGACTGCGAAGTAGCCGCTTCACTGGTTTTGCGATATGTGGTGGAGACCCATCTGCTTAAAAATAGTGTTATCGATACACTAACGCTCTTGCAGTGTGGGTATAACGTGACTTTTCAAAAGACGTTCATATGGATGGCCATTGACAGAACAGGTGACGGGGCCATGAGGACCAACTTCCTCAAAAAAGAAAGGCCCGATAATAAACGCTGCTGTAAATCCGCACCACACAGTGACTTTGGGGGAATGAAGAGGTACCTGGCGTAGTTCCTGTGGATTTTCGGCTGCCCAGAGTCTGCAATTTTGCGTATTAACAGTTCCGTGGAGATGGAAGTGTTCTTCGTCAGTCCACAAAACGTTCCATTCTTCGTCCACTTGTATCCGAGCCAGAAATTGAAGTGCGAACATTTCACGTGCAACCTTGTCCGCAGGTAGCAACTGTTGAACATGGGTCAGTTTGTAAGGATAACAAGAGCTGTTATTCTCATAAAACAATTTGACAAGAAGAGCACGATCTTTTAATGATAAAGTCATTGCGACAGAACAATAGAGATTTTTCATTAAGTTATGAGAAACAAGTTCCGCTCTTCCTTTTTTATAGCAAACGTTTATTGCAACGTCACATTTGAGGAGCAATTATGCAAAACAAGTTAAATCCACTTTTTGTGAAAAAGATACGGCTTACGTTTGCTTAGAATTTAGCATTGATGAATGGATGAAATTTCTTTTCATTACTTGCATGCATATGATGATGAAAGATCGACTTTTAATTCAGTATTCGAAGGACAGCATATTGAACATTTATTACGTCATTAGCCAATGAGTAAGTCAACGTTTATTACTTTTGCATTGCATTCTAGTGTAGTAAAGCGCCAATTATTCTCCTAGCGGCGATTTTTTGAACTACTGTTCTTTCTTCACGAAACAAAATTCCATTGCTCCACGAGTGTTCACGCAAGATTTCAAATCATTCTGACCAGTGCTTTTTATTTGAGACCATTTTCAAACCGGGAACTGTAATACTAATTATATATATGTATATATATATATATATATATATATACTTGTTTTTATTTGTATATTGTACAGTTTCGTACTTTTGAATATTCACTTATATATATATATATATATATATATTGTACATATATATATATGTATTGTATATATATGTATATATTTGTACAGGAGTACAAATCAATAAACATAGCATCAAACCTCGGGTAATATAATAATGTGTATTTAATAGCAGAAAGTAAAAAGTAACGAGGAAGGGCTGGAAAAGTAGATCACGGAAAGCCCAGGAAAAAGAAAATAAATCAATGAATCTGCCGGAAAACGTTTTCAGGGGCACATTTTAGACAGATATACTAAAATTCGTTGTTTCTATGATTGCATAAAAACACGTGGTTAAAATTTTATGCAATCTGTACCCAACAACGGAATAAACGAGATTCACAGAAAAACGACTCAAGAGGAAAAAGTTCAACTTAAAATCATAAAATACCACGTAATCATGACAAATATATCGCACAAATGCACAAACATGCAAAAAAGGGCAACTCACAAGTCTGAAGGCCACCGGGATGAATAATCTTCATGGGAGTCCACCACATGATCCAGCGTGAATGCTTACCACGCGAAAAACCGCGATGGAATGAACCAGAGTAAAGAGAGTGGAAGTACGTAATACAGTGCGCGAAAAAAGTATAAGGACAAGCGAAAACTCGCCAAATCTAGAAATCGTCTAGACGGAAATGTATGCAAATTTCTTAAGTAAAAATATTGATAAAAGTAAGTTATTTTTTATGTAAATTAGTTAAATTTTCCAAAAATAAATATGTATAAATTTACTTTATAAATTATAAACCCATATGATCTTGGAGAAAAATTTAAAGACAACTGTTTTTTCATTTAAAATTATAGTAAAATTTGCATATTTGAAAGCAGAAAATGATAATTTCAAATATAAAGACTGAGTTTCTAAACAAAATTCACACTTGCCTCATTTCTTCACGATTTTTATACGATGCCAAAAGGAACTCATCTGTCTGACCTTGAAAAAGGGAAAATTCTTGCTTTTAAAGAATGTGGATTGAGTGAGCATGAAATTTTGAAAAAAAATTAAAAGATCTAAAACTAGTTTATAATTTTCTAAAAAAAAACCTGGAATGTATGGAAGGAAAAAACGAACTGGAAGACCAGAAATTCTAACTCATCGACAGAAAAGAATGGTTGTAAGAAGAAATTGCGAGAAAAAGAAAACTGCAAATGAAGTTAGAAGAAATTTGGACTTGCCATGTTCCACACGAACAGTTCAAAATGTTTTGAATAAACATCTGAATATTTGGTATGGAAAGTTAATGTCATGTCCGTCTTTTAAAAAGGAGCACAAGGAAAGAAGACAGGAGTTTAAAAAAAAAATACATTTCTCTCGATCCAAAATGGATTCATGTAATCTTTTCGGACGAAAAGAAATTCAATGGTTTTCGTTATTTTTGATATAATCTGCGTAAAACCAAAGAAGTTTTTTCCAAACATCAATACGGTGGGGGCACAGTAATGATTTGGGGCGCTTTTGCAGTAGACGTAACCACTCCTATAGTCTTTATCAACTACAAAATGAACTCTGACAAATATGTTGATATGTTAGGCGAACATTTGTTACCTGAGGTCCCACTATTTACTTCAGGAGACTATATTTTCCAACAGGATAACGCTTCCATACACGTTTCTAAGAATACAAAATTCTGGTTTGAAGCTAATTCAGTAAATTCACTTGATTGGCCGGCGTGAAGTCCCGATCTCAATCCAATAGAAAATTTATGGGGCCTTCTATCCTGAGAAGTTTATAAAAATGGCACACAATATCAGAGTAAACAGGATCTTGTGTTAGCCATCAAACAAGCTTGGAATAACCTTTCCATCGACACTTTAAATGAACTTTCAGCATCGATGACCTCTCGGCTTATTCAAGTATTTGAAAAGAAAGGTTGTTTTCTTGATTATTAAGAGAAATGTTAAATAATTTAGAACATCTCCTTATATATTTTTTTCTATATTTTCTTTAATGATAATCTGATAAGATGAACTTTTGTAAGGTTCATATTTGTTCTTTTATGTGTTGTAAATGTTATTGTGTAATTTCATGTTAGAGGTCAGAAATATCAAAAATTCAGTTTCATAAAGTGTAAATAAAGTATATTTTCATTCAATTATATGTTGTCCTTATACTGTTTTCGAGCACTGTATTTTCGGTGAGACAAACCCAAGATTTATATATATATATATATATATATATATATATATATATATAATAATAATAATAATAAATTACAAAGTTGCTTAAAAAAAGGTACAGAATTTTATGAAATCGATAAGAATGTTCAGGGTATTAAATTTGAAGAAATACAAATTTTAAATTTTTATACGGCCCCCGTACAAAAACATTTCCAATGAGTAAAATGTGCCCCATACACTAATAGGGTGATGTACAAAATTTCTGCATTTTATCATAAAAAGTCTCAGAAATATATTTAAAGAAAGTGGGTGAGGGATTAATCACACATTAAAATGTAAATGTTTACAGCAAGAGTGCAAATGACGCAACGCAGAAATGCATCATAGGCAAATAATATCTGCCTCTTGTCTTTAACGGATCTTTGGCATAGATGGACATATTTTGAACAAGCTTTGTAATTTTTGTGTAAAATTATTATTTCTACACAGTGTAGATACTTTTGTACCAATAACTAGAAAAACTATTATTTATTTATGTCATCATTGTTTTATTTCGTAATTTGTGTATGACCCCTGAAACGCAATTTGCCGACATGATTTTTGCCTTCTGAGAACCCATGTCGATGCATCGAAAAGTGGTTTAAGTCAGCATTTTTGTCTTTTCATATCTCTGGGACTTTTTATGATAAAATGCTGAAATTTTGTACATCACCTTATTAGTGTATGGAGCACATTTTACTCATTAGAAATGTTTTTGTACGGGGGCCGTATAAAAATTTAAATTTTGTATTTCTTAAAATTTAATTCCCTTGAGCATTTTAATCAATTTCATAAAATTCTGTACCTTTTCATTACGCAACTTTGTAATTTATTATATATGTCTAAGATCAATATTTAAGGAATAAAAGCCGAGGTCAGTGTTTTTAGGACACCCTGCATAATATGCGCATGTTTAGATATTTAGATGACATATTATGTGTATCCCCAAATAATATTCCTATAGTATTAAACTTTTATCCAAAAAATTTACAATTAAATGCAAGTAGTAATGACTCTAATGTTGCAAACTTTTTAGATTAAAATTTAAATTTACAAAATTGTAATATGGTTATAAACTTGTATGATAAAAGACAGGATTTTAAATTTAATACATCAAAAATTCAACATTTTGACTCTTGTTTGCATATATCTGTATTTAGAAATATTATAATAAACCAGGCTCTTAGAATCAATAAAATTTGTGATGAAAATTATAAATTAGCACATTTTATGGCATTATTGAGTACAGCAACTAATGATGCATATCCTCCCAAGTTAGTTATTAAAATTATCAACTCAGTGTATCAACTTTCACTCGATAACATCCTAGAAAACTTTCCTAATTATAATGGCTAACATACATAATATATATATATATATGTGTGTGTGTGTGTGTGTGTGTGTGTGTATAATTATTTATTAATTATATAAATAAATAAAAATGAAAATAATAAACTAAGTCAAAAAAATTAGAAAAATCAGAAAATAAGATGCATTAACATTAATGTTTTGAATTTCATTTTCGCTAAAAAATTGTAACTTTTGCCAGTATTGAAACTACGATTTGAGCACCCTTATAATGGTGTATGGTGGCATTCTCGTTTATCCAGTTTTCCTATGAATTACTTGTTTAGTAAGAATTTTCATCTTTGATTCATGTTCATATTCAGAATTGCTTATATGGGTTGTTCATATTCTGAATTGCTTGTCCGGTCTCCAGCTTAGACTCACTGGATGGGTCTGGGAGTATTACTGTGAACGTCCGTACTGCTTCCCTGGTAGTATTTCGACTTGTTCATTCCGGTGCTTCTAGATTATTTCAGCTGTTGAGGTTGATCGTGTATACACGTGGTGAAAGAAGAAGGGTTCATGCTGCATGGTAATACAAATTTTCTTAATGTTTCCTATCTTCAGTTTTTGATGCCTGTGGTCTGAGTCAGAGTATTTATAGTAATGTACTATTGCTCTATCTGAAAGAGGCACGTGTTTAGGTTAGTTAGAGTTAAATACTCAGACCTGAGGAGGAATTTAATTCCGACTAATCATCGAATTTGGGCTGGTACTGTTTTCTTCTCTTATCGGCATTATGGCCGTGAATTTGCTTCTATGGTAATGTTAATATTATTTGAATATTTTATTATTACATATTTCTAATATATATATATACCATTGGATTTACTATTTTAATATTATATATATATATATATATATATATTATTATATTATTATTATTATTATTATTATTCTTTTTTTTTCCTTGTAAAATATCAGTTTATTGCCTTTCTGAGGAGAAATTGGAGTTGCAAGATCGAAGATTTTGAAATTTGGGGTATTTCCGTAATGCGAGTCGAGAAATTTTTGTGGAGGAGGAATTTGACCCTTCGGATGCTTCGTCGAGTCGTTGTCATTCATGTACATGTGGCACGAAGATACATTGCACTGCAGAAAGATTTTTTTTTTATTCGATTCGCAAACCAGACCCCACCCCAAAGGTGATACCTAGGGAGATTGATTAGGAGCTGCAAAGATCTCCTAATGTGGACAACCCTCCCCAAACCGCACAGATTTGATTCGCCGGGCCTTTCAGCCAAGCATCTTACTGAAGTAACAAGTGATTGCTAGAAACGTTTCATGGAAAAGTATTCCCCGTAGAATTGGTCTTGAAACATCACAGATCAGTGTCAGTCTTGAGTCCTTTTCTATGTGATTATTTATTTTTTGATTATATTCTTTTTGCGTAAGGGTGAACGCATATTTTTCAATAAAGCAATTTCATTCCCGAAATCCATTTGAGGTATTTACTTTTAAAAATCACATTTTTCTTCTGATATTCTTTACCAATTGGAAAATTAAAATAAAATAAGATGCGACCAAGATATTATTTATTAAATAAATGAGCAGTCTACACACACACATATATTTATTGTTAATAGTATCAAATTGAAAATTATCAATATGTATAGTGATTTAGATATTAATAATAAATTTTTGAAATTTCCATATATTGTGTTCATTCCTAAATTTCATAAAAATCCTATTAAATTTAGAACTGTAACTAGTGGTCATAATTCATACTCTACTACTGCTAGTAAATTATTACTAAATTATTTAAATGTACTAAATAGTAATTTACGTGATTCTAGTGAAAATTACATTATTCTAAATAATAGTGAAGAATTAAAAAATAAATTAACATCACTAGGTAAAATAATAGGATTTCAAACTTTTGATTTTAAGGATCTATTTAATAATATTAGGATCACTGATCTTTATGATGTCATTTTAGCTTTATATAATGCCTATATTACTAATCATTCTCACCTACCTAAATTTACCAATTTTCCTAAACTTCTCCATTTTGTTCTTTCCAATAATTATATTTTTCAAGGAAATAAATTATACTTACAAGTCTCAGGGGTTCCACAAGGTGGCTGTAGTAGCAGTATGTTAGCTAATTTATACCTATATCATTATGAAAAATTCTTTATTTCTACAGATTATAAAATTTGCAGATATGTAAATGATTTGATTTGCTTAGCATTTACTGATAATTATGTCATCGATATAGATTTCTATCCGGATAATTTGGAACTAATACCTAATGAAACTACTATTAGTAAAAATATTAATTATTTGGATTTAAATCTAATTATAGAATCTTCTAATGGGATAGTTACTAATTTATATGATAAAAAAGATTTTTTAAAATTTAATATTAATAAAATATTACCTTTTAATTCCTGCAACTCGATTCAATTGTTTGGAAATATTATACTTAATCAACTTTTTAGAATTTATAGATTATCAGATAAAACATTTCATGCTTTGCACATTAATAACCTCAAAATTACCAGTAAATTATATAAATATCCAGCATATTTAGTAAATGGTATAGTTAATAAATTTCGATTAGCCTAAATTCTTAATAATCTCTCCTTAGTATCTTATTTTAGCCTTACTTCTACATTCTCTTGTTTTTACATTACAATATATTTTCATCTTTCTATTTTGCAGCTTTTACTGTAGAATATCACATTTTACTGCCATTACGCAGTACGGTTTTTATTACTCACTTTGGCAACAGTAAATCACTTCTTTACACTTTATCGACTGGCAACATTGGTCTAGTCATTTTTTGCTCGTCACGATTGTACATTTGATGTCTATTTTAAGGTATTTATGTTTCCTTTCTATTTTTTCAATCTTTATGCTTGTCCTAATAACACATGTTTATAGATAAAATCTATCTTGTGTTTCAGAAACAAGCATTTTTGTGTTCATTTCGTTTAAAATATTAGGACTTGATAAAGAATTTTATCGAAATGAACTATTCTTAAGCCTAAAGCTCTTCCACGTGCAAGCTTTAATGCTTGATTATTTTGGTATTCCTTTTTTCGATTCTTCTCCATTGACATTTGTTGATTATCTTTAGCTTTCTGAACTGTAATATGTATTATAATTTTTTCTTTATTGTTGAATTTCATTTTAACTCGAAAAACCTAACTTTCTAACAGGCTTACAAAATAAAAGTATAAATCAGCAAATCAAGCAAATGGAAAAAAATACAAATTTCGAATCATGAAGTCTAAGAAAAGTATCAAAAAATAAAGGTATGGAATCGATAAAAGAAAAACAGACGAAATCCAAGCACAAACGCTATACACGTGGACAAGGCTCTAGGCCTAAATCAGGATATGTTCACTTCTTCAAAACTCGTTTTCAAGTCCAAGTGTCTTGTAGAAGCAAACATTATATCTATAAACTATTTCTACGGTATTTATATTATATATATATATATATATATATATAAATTTTCATAGATACTATAGCTTACTAAAATATGAAGGATACTATGCAAATATGATTAAATAAAGAATTTAAAGTTATTAAGTAAATGGATTGAAAATGAAAAATACATTTTATTTATTGCGCAAATGCAGCTTATAAATAAAATGATTTCAATAATAATATTAGTTTGAAAATCCAATGAACGAAAAGTAAGAAGATGCAACACGGTAAACCTAACTTTCTAAAACGCCCACAGAATAAAATATAATACAGCAAATCATCAATCAAATGGAAAAAAATACAAAACACAAGCTATCAAGTAACAGAAAATCAACAAAATTCAAAGGTTCCACAAAGAGAGGAAACATTCCTCTAGATTAGTCCGTGAATATTGGTTTCGGTCAAAGTGCGGCTGAAGACGGGACGGTTACCGACTCCTCGTTCCTGTAAGTCATTCTTGCCCTTATAACTTGAAAGTCCTCTGCCCCCACCCAGAGAACTTTCATGCTCTAATCGCATACCCGATAAGGGTGGTATTGACTCTAAGTACGGGTCTGTAAGTATTATCTGGAGGGTGCAACTGATAAGTCGGGTGGCAGCATTTTACCTGCCGCTGAAAATGATTCACACCTTTCATAAACATCTCAAGATTGGGAACTCGGTTTGAGAGAACGATCGAGGAGCATGGATGTGTAAATCCTGTTGGATACAGGGTAGGGGAGTCTCTTTCTTATCACTCCTCCATGACTGGTACTGGACAAGGGTGCTCTTATTCTAGGTGGCCTTGGTCCGGGACTGCTGGAACACTTGAGCTTTTCTTGGCGACACTTACTTCTGGTTCTTAGAAATATCAGTGGGGGAAATCTCTCGTAATCCGACGATAAATAAAATGCATGGGATGGATATTTTTCAATGGAAACAACTATTTATCGCAGCAAATGCCGTAGAAAATAGTACGCAAATGGAATTTTTCAAACGAAAGGCTGATTTTCGGCATTTAGAAGACTCTCCCTGTGCGCTGCTATATATAAGTTTATCTCTTATCCACTTTTTTTTTTTTATAAAATCGTCGCCCTATAAAGATTTCCTTTATAGATCACAATTGGCATGATTTAAAGGAGCACCTTTTCGTTCTGGCGAAACCTCGTGGGGAATTAACAGCTGGATAAATCATGTATGCTATTTACGCCACAGGGCTCTCAGCCCAGTGGCGTAACACGTAGATCATGAATAAAACTATTAAGATTGTTGAAAAAGGGGAAAAAATGTTTTGCGAGGTCAGTCGTTGCCAGTCCTCACAACCGAGTTTCTTCTTCGCTTTATGTCATTTCTTCTTCGCTAACATTTCCTCTCCACTATTGGCTCTACATAATAATAATAAACGGCATTCAATAGTGCCACAAGTTTTTTTAGGGAGTGGGAGGGGGTAATTAAATGTTTTGTTTCCCATTTCCTCGAATAATCGCTTTTCCAAACTTCAATGAGTTCCTGGAGGGGAGAGGGTGGCACCTCCTTGGCGACGACGCCACTGATGGTAATGGTATTATCTTAGGGACAGCTGCGGCAAACTTTTTGTCACATACTATCTTATTACTTTTTAAAGACTCGATTGAATTTTATTTTTTTCCATCAAAATAGAAATAATATTTTTGTACGAGATTATTATCGTTTGGAGGTATTCCCCAGGGAAGAGGCTGTGAACTGTATTCACCTCCATGGGGAATGAGCTCGTTTCGAAAATGAGATGACCACCCACACAGCTGATGCGGTGACAGAAGGGGGTGTTTTGTCATTGCATTCCTTTTAAATACTTGACATTACGGAAACTTTAGATTAAAATGCATTTCGAGAAATAACTGCAAGAAGAGGAAATCTCGGAAATATTTCCCTTTTTTGCATGCAACTCCGCAACCGTCGCTTCAAAGATAACATTCCAGTCGAATGATAAAATTCGGAATTTTTGTTTTGAGAAAAAAGTTAGATCCCCTATCTCGAGCACCGCAGCCGAGATTCACCTCAGGAAGCTTCAAGTTCTTCAAAATAACGCGTTGCGTTCGTTTATCAATTATCCCAGTTATCAACGTCCAGTTAGAAGTCTTGCATAAAGATCTCAAAATTAGGCCACTTTTAGAAGATGTTCAAAATCTATCACAAAAATTTCACAGAGGTCTTAGAAGAGTGAATAATCTCACGCTCGACAGTATCTCACTGTACCACCTCAAGAACGCGAGAGCGCCCTCCGTCGTTACCTGGGCGTGAAGCACGGGGTATTTGCCTCTGCGCAAAGTGAAGCAGTCTAGCATAGTTTTATAACTGCTCTCCAATTTTAGTTTTCGACTTCTAATCATATCTGTACTCCTCTTGCTTTTGGAAACTCGTAAATAGTTGTCCAAGTCCCCCCCCCCCCCTTCTCCCCACACACACTCTGCTCGTCTAGTGTTACTCAAGTTCAAGGTCCAGCGCCCCTCTTTCCAACTTACCTTTCTCTATTTTTACTGAAAGCCTACTTGGGCCCTAGTTTCCTCCTTTCTGAAGACTTGCCGGAGGGCACGATTTCGGTCGTCTCCCCCCCCCCCCCCCCACTCTAAGCACAATTTCGATTTAAATTCTATCCTTTTATGAATCTTATTTTTTATATTATCTTTTCGCTTCACTAGAGGTTTAAAGGGAGGATCATATCCTATCCTGGGCACTTCTCTAACTCCGTCCTTGAGATCTGGAGATAAAAGGAGGGCGGGGGTGGTTTGTCCTCATCTTCATCGAGATGGGATATAACATCTCACTCAATAAGTCTCCGGTCTGACACATATACGGCAACACTGTTGACAGACCCATATTATTTCTGGATAGTACCAACCTTCAAACGACATGTGTCAAAATCTTATGACATTCTAACAATTAGTTTATAGGTTACAGTGATTTAAGTGACTCCAGTTTTGTAATTTTCAAAACAATGGATAAAAAAGAATTTCGTGTATTGATTAAACATTGTTTTCTGATGGGGAAAAATACTGTTGAAGCCAAACAGTGGCTTAATAAGCGTTATGGAGACTCTGCACCAGGGAAATCAACTATTATTGACTGGTATGCTGAATTTAAACGCGGTCGTACAAACACCGATGATGCTGAACGCTCTGGTCGCCCCAAATCGGCAGTTGTTCCGGAAAACATAAAAAAGTCCACAGAATAGTTTTGAAAGACCGTAAAGTGAAGCTGCGTGAGATAGCTGACACCTTAAAGATATCAGAAGGTAGTGTGTTTACAATTTTACAAGAAAATTTGAGCATGCATAAGTTGCTTTCGAAGTGGGTGCCGCGTTTGCTCACACCGGACCGAAAACAACAACGCGTCGACGATTCAGAGCGCTGTTTGGAGCTGTTCAAGCGAGATAAGAAGGATTTCTTGCGTCGGTCCGACCACTGTGGCCCCCAGCGACGACTGCCTTTTTGCAGACATCAAAAAGATGCTCCAGGGAAAGAAATGAAGAAGTGATTGCCGAGACTGAGGCCTATTTTGAGGGCAAAGACAAATCGTTCTACGAAAACGGCATCGAAAAGTGAGAGGAATGGATGTATCACTCTTGAAGGAGAGTATATTGATGAATAAACTCGAATTTCTAAAAAAAAAAATTGTTTTTCTCAGTTAGACCGAAGACTTATTGAGTGATGTAGTATATATATCTCAAGTCGAAGGTCCTCCTACGAAAGATGAAATCAAACCCAAGTGTTCGAATCAAATCTGCCGCGCACGTTAATAATGCCCCTTTACAAACACACTTATTATTTCATCTGTAGTAGGGTTCTGTCGTTATCAATTGTTTTTGCATGTTGCGGAATTTCCATCTGGCAATTGTGTTGACAGGATGTTTCTTCTTTTTTATGGCAGACTCGCCTCATCTTCCGGGTCTAAAATCAAAACGGGGTGTTTCTACACCCTAACCCGCAGCCACTTCTAAGGGCTCAACTCAGCTTCAAAATCGCTTTCTTGGCGATAGGGGGAGCAGCGAAATAAAAGAAAGAAAAAATAGCTCTAGTATATACCATGGTCACGTGACGTCACACGGCAAATTTTGCCCTTACGTTTTCAAAACAAAACACTAGTGTGCTTAGTAGTCTGGAATTTTTCATCATTTCTGCATTAAAAACGGCTACTTTAGAAATTTACAATCGTTTAATCTCCCATTTTAGTAGGATATATCTAAATGTCTTGGATGAATATTTTTAATGGACCGAAAAATAAAATATTCACTTTCAATCAAATATATACAGGAGTTTTCATAAGAAAATTCGTTATATATACCTTTCGCTTCTCACTCACATATCCACTATAGAGTTTTCTAGTCAATGCATACATCTTCAGAACGCTAGCGAGAGACTACGACAAAAATGAGTAGGAATCACTTAAAATCAAAGTGCACTTTAGCAAATGAAATCTTAAACATATAGTGTCATTCAAGTATTCTAAATAACTTATTTTCAGTACAGAGGTCAATTTCGATGTTGAATGGATTTAGTTTCAATTTTTATGGGCTATCATCGTCCATTTATCATGATCCGCTATGGTAAAAATAATGCCCTTTTGCCCTTACGTTTCTGCGCATTGTACTACGCAGGCTGTTTATGGACGTTCGTGCCCATGTTCTATAGAGTGTGCTTTTTCATTTTATTTGTTATACATGCAGTATTTGTAAAGGGAAAATGGGTTCAATTCAGTTTTCATGGATGTTCAAAGTTGTATGAAGTGTCCAAACGCTTTGCCTTTTGTACATAATTATATCTCATTAAGATGGAGGTCGGGACGAAGCCCCCATTTTGAATGTCGATCGCATAAAAATGGGGTAACTGATTAAAAGGGTTTAATTTTGTATGTACAGAAATGTCCCTAGCACTTGCTTGTACTCACGGCATATATTATACTATTCCATATCTCATTGCTCCAGTATATGCAAAAGCATGTTACGAGTCACAGATTGCGAACCCAGTAAGGTCAGAGATAGAGAGTGATGTGGGGTGTGGTACAGGTAAGGGCGCAGGTTGGATCCCCGGCCGATTGTTTTTGAAACGGGCTAACAGTGGGTCTAATATTCCCGACAAAGGGAGGATCAGAATGTAAAAAATGTCCTCCCAAACACAAAACGTTTTGAGTCCAACGAAATAGCGAAAGATTGCTTTATTCAGATTGCAAGTGCGTCATAGTGAGAACTCATAGTGCTCTATGAGATTCGACGTCGAATCGTTGTGCATCGGCAGAGACTGTGTGGATGGTTTTCCACTTATTTTAAGTCGTGGAAAGCGGATTTTTTTTTTTTCTTCGCAACTTGTCTAAAGTCTTGAGCAAATGAAATGGAAGTGAAAGGCGCACACATGAGAGCTGTCTTCCGTCTAACGAGAGAGAAGAGGATCGGCGTGAATTTGGCCGAAGCCCAAAGGGATGGACTGAGAGTCCTTAAAATAACCGAGTCTTGCGTGGGAAAATGGTCGAGAATCCTGTTGTTCCGGAATATTTTACCGCGGATGCCCTGGAATGGAATAAAAGATACACACGCCCCATACACATTTCAACACACATTAGACCTAGAAGTGAGTCGTCCCAGTCCCCAGACCTGCGGCAGTGCGGAGGAATCGTCTCTCTTGTAGACATGTACAACTGGTCAAAAACAAAAACAAAAAACGTACACCGCTTATTATCCCGGGTCGTACAGTCAAATCACAAGTATCATTAGAAAATACTGTTTTCCGTCCCAATAGAACGTCACGCGGACCCTTTTGCCCTTACCCTTGTAAAACAAAATACTCGTTTGGTGAGCAGTATGAAAATTTTCATTATTTCTGTATTAAAAACGGCTACTTTAGAAACTTAAAATCGTTTAACCTCTTATTTTAGTAGGATATGTCTCAATGCATCTTCTTGGATGGATATTTTTAATGAATCGGAAAATAAAATGTTCACTTTCATTAAAATATGTACACTATAGGTGTTTTTAAAGAAAGATCCTTATGCACCTTTACCCCTCGCTCGCATATACATTGCCAGAATTTTCTAGTCAATGTATACATCTTTAGAACGCTACTGAGTGACTACGGTAAAAATGAATGGTAGTGCGGATTCACTTAAAATCACTTAAGTGCACTTTAGCCAATGAAATCTTGAAATATAGAGTGTTATTCAAGTATTCTAAATAACTTATTTTCATCACAAAGAAATGCTTAATGGGTTTAGTTTCAATTTTTATGAGCCATCATCGTCCGTTTACCATGACACGGTAGGGTGTAAATAAGTGGGATCATCAGTATAACCAAAAATTTAGCTAAATTGAAATTAAAATTTTTTTAAAACAAAGTAATTAAAAAAAAAAAAAATCCATACAGAAAGTTTTATGCAAAATTTAGATGATATTTTGAAAGTAATTTCATATCACTCCTTAAAAATTTAGGGTCTGAGTGTACCTGCCTGGGTAGGACAGCGGCAAGAACCTTGTACTGGTTTACAGAATGGAGTGAGGCGAATGCTGCCCGTAGTTTCACTAGTTCGTGCGCCGGCACTTTTTCGGTAGCTAATCGACGGGTTCAGAGGGCGGCTCCGTGACTGCGCAAAGCCTTTCGTGACAAAGGGGCCAAGCCAAGAATACCCAACCCAACTCAAGCAAGACTCTCGCTCATGGAGGCTCCCAGTTGGAATATCCACGGAAATCGAGAGTTTAATCATGGTGTCGAAAATAAATGTTGAGAGAGAGAGAAATGCACAGACGATTGGATTCTATTACCTGCAGTTTCACTCATAGAGGTAAAAGTAAGGAGTTAAAAGTTTCTATTAAGAAACCAACCCTATCGTTTCAGAAAATCATTCAGGTGGCGCTGGTTGTCCTGCAATGTATGCATTTCTATTGCCGAAGGCTTCAAATATTGTTTTAAAGCAGATTTGAAACAATTGCAAAGTAGATTTGAAACAATCAAGAATATTCCTGCGTATTCAAAATGATTGTACCTTTCCATTTATTTTGATCTCCCACTATTCTGTACTCTATCCTACAGCAGAGAGCACGTTTCAAGCATCCCTGAACACGAATCAGACGTTTTTGAAATGATGTATGTGTGGTGTGCGTGTGTCATGTGTCGATGAGTCTGTGGAAACGTTATCTCACAAACGAATGATGTCATTCGAACGAAATCGGATACAAAAATTACAATCCTTGAATACTGGAAGCCTATTGTTTTTATATGCAATCGAATGTTCAGAACCCTCCTAAATTCTCGAGTGAAATTTTTAAAAAATCATCAGAAATCAAAACCTTTAATAAAATGACGTAAATATTCATTTCTTGTGTAATTTTTTTATTAGAAAACGATTGACATAAATTTTAGAACGCTAGCATGAACCGTTCTCGAGATATTGAACTTTTTCCAATTAATTTATCAAAAATCATAATAAAAAAATATATATTAACTATTGGGAAATAGGTTCACTTTTCATATGTAATATTATGCGAAAAATTAGGTAACATCATTCTCGTGAATCTAACTCGTTCCATTCATGAGAAAAAATACTTTGGGTAATACTTTAGGTATTTGGACGCCAATAGTCATTTATCTGTTATGAGAATAACCTATTTCTCCGTCCGTATCGCTTGGCGAGATTTTGGCGATGAATTAGGCGGAATGTTGTCAACTGGGCGACTTTTTTAAATGTTGCCAAATTAAAGAAAATCTCACCGAATTGATAAAAATGTTGCTAAATTAATGAAAATGACGAC
This sequence comes from Amaurobius ferox, assembly GCA_951213105.1. Lineage (NCBI taxonomy): Eukaryota > Metazoa > Arthropoda > Arachnida > Araneae > Amaurobiidae > Amaurobius > Amaurobius ferox. Next base: position 5,484,969 of record OX578135.1, on the reverse strand, counting down.
TCATTGATGAAAGTTCAATATCTTGGACAGAACATAACCCATTTCTCCGTCCTTACCGCTTGGCGAGAAATTTTGCGGGACGTCGCCAACTTTGCAACCATTCAATGTTGCCAAAGTGACAAAAATGTCACCAAATAGATAAAAATGACGCCATATGGGAAGTAATGTTTCTCAAATTCTAATTTCCGTCATGTGACGGGCATACTTTCTAGTATATAAGAAATGCTCGTCTCTTCGTTTGTCTGTAGCACTGGGTGATGCTTTGAGCGAACTTAGCGAAATATCGCCAACTTGGCGATATTTCGCCCCAGTTTGGCAAAACTATCGTCAAAAGTGCAAACATGACGCTAAATTATTGAAAATGGCGGCTAGTGGATGAATTCATTTTTAAAATTCATTAATTATCATCATTAATTCATTATTCATTTTAATATATGGACTGTATCGCTCATTGCGGATGCTATCCATATTGGTAATTCTTTATTTAGAGTTTCGCGGAATATAAGTTAATTGGGTACTTTGAAATAGTTTAGCACGTTGTTATCCGGAAAATCGCCCAATGTACAATTGATTCAACGATAAAACACACAGTACCGTGGATCTTCTACATTATTACTTTCCTTATATACATAATGTATAAGGAAAGTATTGTGACGGGGTCGAAAATTCGAATTCGAGTGTTCGACGGGAGAGCACGTTTCAAGCATCCCTGATCACAAATCAAACATTTTTGAAGTGATGTCTGTGTGTGTGAAAGTATGTGTGTGTATGTGTGAAAGTATGTGTGTATGTGTGTGTGTGTGTGTGTGTGTGTGTGTGTGTGTGTGTGTGTGTGTGTGTGTCAGTGAGCCTGTGGAGACGATAAATGACGAACGAATGGACCGATTCGAACGAAATTTGGTACAAATATCATAATCCGTAAACACTGGAAGCCTATTGTTTTTATAAGCAATCGAATGTTCAGAACTCCCCTAAATTTTCGAGTGAAATTTTGAAAAAATCGTCAAAAAATCAATACCGCTCATAAAGTTACGCAAATAGACATTTCTTATGTAATGTTTCATTAGAAAACGATTGACATAAATTTTAAAACGCTAACATGAACCGTTCTCGAGATATTGCACATTTTTCAAAAAAATTATCAATAAGTTATATAAAATTAAAAAAAATATATTTCCTATTGAGAAACATGTTCACTTTTCATATGTAATACCATGCGATACATTGGGTGACATCATTCTCGTGGATCTAGCTCGTTCCATTCATGAAAAAAGGTACTTCGCGTAATACTTTTGTATTTGAACGCCAATAGTCATTTATCTGCTGTAAGAATAACTTATTTCTCCGTCTATAACGCTTGGCGAGATTTTGGCGACGAATTTAGCGAAATGTCGCCAACTTGGCGACATTTTTAAATGTTGCCAAATTAACGAAAGTCTCGCCAAATGGATAAAAATGACGCTCAATCCATGAAAATGACGACTCATTGAAGAAAATTAAATATCTTGGAAAGAACATAAGTATCTACTATAAGAATAACATTTTTTTAACTGTAAAAGTAGTCAATTCATTGCATTATATAAGGAAAGTCATGTGTTGCCCACATCAGATTTTTTTTTGACTGTAAAAGGTTGTTGTTGTTGTAGAGACCCAGACCGTCCGACCTACCAGAAAGGTGTAAGGTAACTGTATGGACGGCCGGGAAGTGCCACCCAATTTAGACTGGAACCCAGTGGGGGAGGCATCCACAGGGACCGTACCCTCCTTCCCCTACCACCAACCTCTCGGAAGGACTTACGGACCCATATGTTTAACGTGATCGTACTCCGCATGAACACGGCGGCATTTGTGGCAGCGTGCAAATCTAGCGCGTAAACCACGGGGAAACCGCACCCGAGATGGCCAACAGCACGCGGTGTTCCGAGGTGGTCACCCACCAAGTACTAACCGCGCCCGATGCTGCTTGACTTCGGTGATCTAACGAGAACCGGTGTTTTCAGCACGGTACGGCCGTTGGCCCCTGACTGCAAAAGGTGTCAATTCGTTGCTTTTCTATAAGGAAAGTCATGTGCTGCCCACATCTGATTCTGTTTTTCATTTTGATAACGATTACGATACAAGTCGAACTCAATGGAATAGGACTATGTATGAGACTCGCAATCGATATATTTTTGAGACGGATCCTCGCAATGTCTCGTCGTCCGATAAAAAAGGATGCGTCAGCTGCCAGCCGTGTGTGCCAGCTCAGCGAAATTCTCCATGATGGGAACCGAGCCGAGCGAACATCGTGCAGAAGGTAGAACGTCCACTTCGTGGTCCGGAGACGGTTCCACAAATATGGCTCACACGACCACAGGAATGCCTACTTTACTAGTTAGGCTTACTCTGTAAATTGCTTTCCAAACCGGGACAAAATAGAATTACTAAATAAACAAGAAAGATCAATCATGCATAAAACATTGATTATGAAATGGAACACTTTCCACTACAATGCAATTTTATTTAAACATCTCTAAAATGCGATCCATTCAGCATTGTTATATTTTTTCGAATGATCACAAAACTACAATCGTTTATTTTACTTGCAAACTTCATCGGGAAAAATGAACTTTAATTCAAATAACATCATCGAAATATAAATCGCCTGGCTCCCTATGTAGCCATGAATATTTCATTCATACACTTTTATTCCAGACTCCAGAGTTCAATAATTTTGCGTGAAAAAAAATTCAGCAATTTCTGTACAACTCATCTTACAATCGTTTGCTTACATTTTACATCCATTAAAATGAGACTTTGTTGTAGAAATAATCCAAGTTCGATGATCATTTAAGCTCAAAAATAGTGTCATTGCATTGGCGCAAAATAGAGATGCACAGAAAATACTTTAAAATAAAGCGGTTTCAGGACGGATGCAACACTCGATATAAATTGAAAACAGCTTTAAAAATTACGATTTTGACTCAGGAAAAAAAGATGGATGCCCTATTTTATTTTGAAGTGGGTCACGTGATCTCTTCCTATTAGATGGGTGCCATTATTAACACTTTACAACATAGTTGAAAAGTGTTCATTCTGACTGTCTGTCCGTTAGCACGATAACTGCCGTAAAAATGACTTTATCAAAATGAAATTTTAGTATGTTGTTCAAACGGTCTGTGGGACCTTAGGGAATGTAAATGAATAATATCACCCAATCAGTTTTGGATGGAACCCGGGTTGAAAAAATGAAATACATTGAACCCTGTGGGACCTAATTTTTCAAACATTTTTTAAGCTAATTTAAAATTCACAAATTGCTTCAAAAGTTTTGGGAAATATTCAAATTATCTCATAAAATATATAAAAAAATTTCAGAAAAATATAGTCAGTAGTTTTTTAAATAAAAATTAAAATAATAATTACACCCATCATATGAAGAGATCACGTAACCATTATATGAAGAGATCGCGTGAGTGATCTCTTCTTTACGTGAGTGAGTCATGTTCTTTTTAATTTATATTCAATGTTGTATCCGTCCTAAAACCGCTTTATTTTCGCTTAAATTCTGTTCATTTACATACTGAAACAAAGAAATTACAATATATTTGAGTTTAAATGATCATCAAACTTTGATTATTTCTAAAACGAAGCCTAATTTTCACTTATGGAGAATGTAAGCACCAAAAGATGTAGAATGAGTTGTATAAGAATTGCTGCATTTCTTCAAAGCAAAATTATTCAAATGATCCCATAAAATATATATAAAAAAAAATTCAGCAAAAATATATTCAGTAGTTTTTTAAATAAAAATTAAAATAATAATTACATCCTTTATATGAAGAGATCACGTGACCCACTTCAAAATTAAAAAAAAAATCTGATGTGGGCAACACATGACTTTCCTTATATAATGCAATGAATTGACTACTTTTATAATTAAAAAATGTTATTCTTATAGTAGATACTTATATTCTTTCCAAGATATTGAATTTTCTTCCATGAGTCGCCATTTTCTTTCATTTAGCGTTATTTTTATCCAATCGGCGAGATTTTCGTTAATTTGGCAACATTTAAAAAAATCGCCAAGTTGGCGACATTCCGCCTAATTCGTTGCTAAAATATCACCAAGCGTTATACACTGAGAAATATATTCTTACAGCAGATAATATATTCTTACAGCAGATAAATAACTATTAGCCTTCAAATACAAAAATGTTACTCAAAGTATCTTTTCTCGTGAATGGAATGAGTTAGATCCACGAGAATGATGTTACCACATTTACCGCATGATATTACATATGAAAAGTGAACATGTTTCATAACAGTTAATATTTTTTTTAATTTATGGGATTTTTTGTTAAATTTATTTCAAAAATGTGCAATATCTCGAGAACGGTTCATGCTAGCGTTCTAAAGTTTATGTTAATTGTTTTCTAAGGAAAAATTACATAAAAAATGTCTATTTACGTAACTTTATTAAAGGTTTTGATTTTTTTATGATTTTTTCAAAATTTCGCTCAAAAATTTAGGAGGTTCTGAACATTCGATTGGGTTTTAAAACAATAGGCTTTCAGTATTCACGGATTGGGATTTTTGTACCAAATTTCATTCAAATCGCTCCATTTGTACGTGAGATATCGTGTCCACAAACTTACTGACACTCACACACACGCTGACATCATCTCAAAAATGTTCGATTCGTGATCAGGGATGCTTGAAACGTGCTCTCCCGTCGAAAACTCGAATTCGAATTTTCGACCCCGTCACAATACTTTCCTTATACATTATGTATATAAGGAAAGTAATATGGCATCCATCTTGTCTCAAAATCGTAATTTTTAAAGTTCTTTTTAATTCATATTTAGTTTTGTATCCGTCCTAAAACTGCTTTAATTTTGCTTAAATTCTGTGCATCTACATACTGAAACAACGCAATTACAATATATTCGAGTTTAAATGATCATCCAACTTTGATTATTTCTACAACGAAGCCTAATTTTCACTTATGGAAAATGTAAACACCAAAAGATGTAGAATGAGTTGTGTAAGAATTGCTGCATTTCTTTAACGCAAAATTATTTAGCTCATGGACTCTGCAATATACCTGATATGAATGAAACATTCATTGATTTTACAGAGAACCAACCAGACGATGTTTTAGATGAAGTTTTAAGCATAGAGTTAAATTACTTGTACCTCAATCGTTTTAAGTGTTTAAATAAAATAAATTATTATAGTATTGTGATGAATGAAAGGATTGGAAAAATGTTATGAATGAAATGCTTCTTTTATAAAGAGGCGATTTATATTTCGATGACGTCATTTAGTTCATTTGTTTTCGATGAAGTTTTCAAATATAATAAATTATTGTAGTATTACGATAATTTTAAAAATATGAACGAGGAATGTATCGCATTTTAGAGATGTTTGTATAAAATTGCTTTAAGGTTGAAAAGTGTTTCATAATCAATGCCTTATGCATGATTGATTTTTCTTGTTTAAATAAAAATTAAAATAATAATTACACCTTTTATATGAAGAGATCACGTGACCATTATATGGAAAGATCACATGACCCGCTTCAAAATAAAAATAGGGCATCTATCTTGTGTCAAAATCGTGATTTTTAAAATTCTTTTTAATTCGTATTTAGTGTTGCATCCGTCCTAAAACTGCTTTATTTTTGCTTGAATTCTGTGCATCTACATACTGAAACAATGCAATTACAATATATTTGAGTTTAAATGATCAACCAACTTTGATTATTTCTATAACGAAGCTTAATTTGCACTTATGGAGAATGTAAACACCAAAAGACGTAGAATGAGTTGTATAAGAATTGCTGCATTTCTTTAACGCAAAATTATTTAGCTCATGGAGTCTTCAGTATAGCTGATATGAATGAAATATTCATAGATTTTACACGATTTTTCCCGATGAAATTTTAAGCATAGAGTTTAATTACTTGTACCTGTATGGTCTTAAATTTTTAAATAAAATAAATTATTATAGTATTATGATAAATGAAACGAATGGAAAAAGTTCATGAATGAAATGCTTCTTTTAAAATGCTGCTAATAAAATGCTGCTTAGTTTGTCGAAAACGAAATTTCGGGTCCACTTAGGCGTCATTTTATAGACCTTCCCAATGCTCAGCTGGATGGAGAGAGACTTCAACTGACTTGAATGCTCCACATCCTGTGATTCCCCGTAAACTAGGATCATTTACAGGGATAATCAAATGACTCAAACTTCCCCTCCCAGTGAAAATAATTTCTCCCCGCAACTGCTATCCACTCCCTCCCTGCGATCGTATTAATTGAGGGCTCTATACAAATAATCCCGACATTAATTCCTTGTTTGGATTCGCTGATAATACCGACCGAACTCGGAACAAAACGCTGCGCGATTATTCAACAGCACACTTTCACTCTTTTCATTCCGAGCACTTTCTTAGTTCGTCGGCCATGCATTTTTTAACACTTTCCAACATATTGAAAAGTGTTTATGACTTGGGTCAAGTCTGTCTGTCCGTTCGCACGATAATAACTTCCGTAAAAATGACAAAATTTTAGTATGTTGTTGGGACGGGCTGGGGACATAAGGGAATGTAAATGAATAATATCACCCAATTAGTTTTGGATTGAATTCGGGTTGAAGAAATGAAATGCATTGAAACCTATGGGACCTCATTTTTTAAGCGAAGTTAAAATTCACAAATGGCTTCGAAATCTTTAGAATATATTCAAGTGATCCCATAAAAACTATATAAAAAAAAAATTCAGCAAAATAGGTTTGGTCGTTTTTTAAATAAAAATTAAAATAATAATTACATTCACATAATATGAAGAGATCACGTGACTCACTTCAAAATAAAATAGGGCATCCATCTTTTTTCCCAATGTCAAAATCGTGATTTTTGAAGTTCTTTTAAATTTATATTGAGTGTTGCATCCGTCTTAAAACCGCTTTATTTTTGCGTATTTTCTGTGCTTCCCTATTCTGCGCCCACGCAATGACATCATTTTTGAGTTTAAATAATCCTTAAACTTTAATTATTTCTTCAACGAAGCCTCATTTTAATGAATGCAGAATGTAAACAAGCAATGTAAGATGAGTTGTATAAGGATGGCTGAATTTTTTTTCACACAAAATTATTGAACTCTGGAGTCTGGAATAAAAGTGTATGAATGAAATATTCACGGCTTTTACATAGAGAGTCAGACGATTTGTCTTTTGATATCGTCATTTGAATCAAGTTCATTTTTTTTCGATGAAGTTTCAAGTTTTCAAGTAAAATAAATGATTGTAGTTCCGTGATCATTAAAAAAAAATATCACCTCTGAATAGATCGCATTTTAGAGATGTTTAAATAACATTAGAGTTGGAAAGTGTTTCATAATCAATGCTTTATGCCTGATTGATCTTTCTTATTATATCGTTTAAAATGACAACTAGATTGTGTCACCTGCAGATGGACAGGTCATGCACATATGCATGCATCATGTGTGTGTTGCCTGTCCATCGGAAGCATCATGTTCGTGTCAAGTTCAAGATATGTCAGGCATTAGCGAACGACAGAGAAACGTAGTCACCGGGATATATTTCTATGTTATCACGTCTATTATTAAAAACTCTGTTCATGCCCATATACAATTCCTTTAAGGGCGCGTCCCACGTCGTTTTATTTCAAGTTCAAGATATGTCAGGCATTAGCGAACGACAGAGAAACGTAGTCACCGGGATATATTTCTATGTTATCACGTCTATTATTAAAAACTCTGTTCATGCCCATATACAATTCCTTTAAGGGCGCGTCCCACGTCGTTTTATTTCAAGTTCAAGATATGTCAGGCATTAGCGAACGACAGAGAAACGTAGTCACCGGGATATATTTCTATGTTATCACGTCTATTATTAAAAACTCTGTTCATGCCCATATACAATTCCTTTAAGGGCGCGTCCCACGTCGTTTTATTTCAAGTTCAAGATATGTCAGGCATTAGCGAACGACAGAGAAACGTAGTCACCGGGATATATTTCTATGTTATCACGTCTATTATTAAAAACTCTGTTCATGCCCATATACAATTCCTTTAAGGGCGCGTCCCACGTCGTTTTATTTCAAGTTCAAGATATGTCAGGCATTAGCGAACGACAGAGAAACGTAGTCACCGGGATATATTTCTATGTTATCACGTCTATTATTAAAAACTCTGTTCATGCCCATATACAATTCCTTTAAGGGCGCGTCCCACGTCGTTTTATTTCAAGTTCAAGATATGTCAGGCATTAGCGAACGACAGAGAAACGTAGTCACCGGGATATATTTCTATGTTATCACGTCTATTATTAAAAACTCTGTTCATGCCCATATACAATTCCTTTAAGGGCGCGTCCCACGTCGTTTTATTTCAAGTTCAAGATATGTCAGGCATTAGCGAACGACAGAGAAACGTAGTCACCGGGATATATTTCTATGTTATCACGTCTATTATTAAAAACTCTGTTCATGCCCATATACAATTCCTTTAAGGGCGCGTCCCACGTCGTTTTATTTCAAGTTCAAGATATGTCAGGCATTAGCGAACGACAGAGAAACGTAGTCACCGGGATATATTTCTATGTTATCACGTCTATTATTAAAAACTCTGTTCATGCCCATATACAATTCCTTTAAGGGCGCGTCCCACGTCGTTTTATTTCAAGTTCAAGATATGTCAGGCATTAGCGAACGACAGAGAAACGTAGTCACCGGGATATATTTCTATGTTATCACGTCTATTATTAAAAACTCTGTTCATGCCCATATACAATTCCTTTAAGGGCGCGTCCCACGTCGTTTTATTTCAAGTTCAAGATATGTCAGGCATTAGCGAACGACAGAGAAACGTAGTCACCGGGATATATTTCTATGTTATCACGTCTATTATTAAAAACTCTGTTCATGCCCATATACAATTCCTTTAAGGGCGCGTCCCACGTCGTTTTATTTCAAGTTCAAGATATGTCAGGCATTAGCGAACGACAGAGAAACGTAGTCACCGGGATATATTTCTATGTTATCACGTCTATTATTAAAAACTCTGTTCATGCCCATATACAATTCCTTTAAGGGCGCGTCCCACGTCGTTTTATTTCAAGTTCAAGATATGTCAGGCATTAGCGAACGACAGAGAAACGTAGTCACCGGGATATATTTCTATGTTATCACGTCTATTATTAAAAACTCTGTTCATGCCCATATACAATTCCTTTAAGGGCGCGTCCCACGTCGTTTTATTTCAAGTTCAAGATATGTCAGGCATTAGCGAACGACAGAGAAACGTAGTCACCGGGATATATTTCTATGTTATCACGTCTATTATTAAAAACTCTGTTCATGCCCATATACAATTCCTTTAAGGGCGCGTCCCACGTCGTTTTATTTCAAGTTCAAGATATGTCAGGCATTAGCGAACGACAGAGAAACGTAGTCACCGGGATATATTTCTATGTTATCACGTCTATTATTAAAAACTCTGTTCATGCCCATATACAATTCCTTTAAGGGCGCGTCCCACGTCGTTTTATTTCAAGTTCAAGATATGTCAGGCATTAGCGAACGACAGAGAAACGTAGTCACCGGGATATATTTCTATGTTATCACGTCTATTATTAAAAACTCTGTTCATGCCCATATACAATTCCTTTAAGGGCGCGTCCCACGTCGTTTTATTTCAAGTTCAAGCTATGTCAGGCATTAGCGAACGACAGAGAAACGTAGTCACCGGGATATATTTCTATGTTATCACGTCTATTATTAAAAACTCTGTTCATGCCCATATACAATTCCTTTAAGGGCGCGTCCCACGTCGTTTTATTTCAAGTTCAAGATATGTCAGGCATTAGCGAACGACAGAGAAACGTAGTCACCGGGATATATTTCTATGTTATCACGTCTATTATTAAAAACTCTGTTCATGCCCATATACAATTCCTTTAAGGGCGCGTCCCACGTCGTTTTATTTCAAGTTCAAGATATGTCAGGCATTAGCGAACGACAGAGAAACGTAGTCACCGGGATATATTTCTATGTTATCACGTCTATTATTAAAAACTCTGTTCATGCCCATATACAATTCCTTTAAGGGCGCGTCCCACGTCGTTTTATTTCAAGTTCAAGCTATGTCAGGCATTAGCGAACGACAGAGAAACGTAGTCACCGGGATATATTTCTATGTTATCACGTCTATTATTAAAAACTCTGTTCATGCCCATATACAATTCCTTTAAGGGCGCGTCCCACGTCGTTTTATTTTGAGTGGCACAGGATTCAGAATGTTGTGATAGCTAAACATTGTTTTTTACTGTTTAGTGCATTTTACTAAACTTAAAAAGAAAAGTTTTTTTTTTATAATATTTTATTTGCCCTTGAAATCGGTTCATATATTATCAACCATTTTTTTTCTTTGATCTTTACTCACGAAGAATTTATTTTTCAGATTCTTTCTATCAGCAGTTAAAGCGAAAAAAAAAAAAGAACTGTGTCAAAATTATATTTTTATCTAAAATTTTCGGACCACTTTCCAGACGCTAGGTATTTTGTTTTTGAATGAGTGGGCAATAAAAAATAGAATAACTGACAAACTGCGACGAAATAAAAAAAAACTTTTCGTCTTGCAAAAATTGAACTGCAGAAACTCGTGGTCTTGCTATGGTTAGTTTGTCCAGGACTTAAAATTCACGATCATGTGCAAATACCTATACTATTATAAATGACATTGTTAATTAAAATATTTGATTTAATGCTCCTAAAAAGAAGTTTCAGAATATCTGTTCTCGCTCTACAAAATGATCTTTACGGGCAGATTTGAAAAATAAAACATCCTGGTCCCGTTGGTAAACAAATGCACTAAAAGTATGAAATGGAACCAATAGATGTAAAATAAAAGCGCTAACATTGTATGGGACCCGTGTACTACTTATATTCACGAATAGTAGAAGATATACCCATGTATTAGTAGAAGATGATACGTACTATGAGTTTCTAAAATCTTTGCCAAAATAAAACAGATGACGTGATAAATTGAAAATATCAATAATCCCGTAATATGTAAACTTAAAGGCCGTCATTCATTCCAATATATGCCAATATATGTCAAAATATAGGTCAATATACCTGTACTACTTATATTCTCGCAGATTAGAAGATATATCCGAGCATTTGTAGAAGATTACTCGTACAACGTGCAATATATGAGTTTCAACAATTTTAAAAAAACAATGATGTAACAAATTGAAAATATCAATAATCCTCGAAACAATAATCCCTGAAAATATCAATAATAATGATGTTTAACCCTGAAGACCGTAATAATTCAGATATAATTCAGTCAAAAATGCAATATCGATGACATTTATTTTATACTAGCCGCCTTCGGCGACCAGCCTATTCGCTACCCTTCAAAATTCTGACCGTCTCAAACTCGCTGGCGCCATAACCCCGTGGAGTTAACAAAGTTTGTTTTAGTTTAATGACGTTAAAACCATAATTCAATCATTTAAATTTTATAATGACCATGTGCTAAGCTCTTAATTCCATCATTTAAAATATAACGTAATTTTCTAATAAATATAATAATTTCATATAAATATAATAATTTCACTCTGTATACTGTTACCACCACCCGATGTATACAATACATCACCACAATTCAATCCACCATAATTTAATCATTTAAATTTATTATTACCATATGCTAAGCTCTTAATTCCATCATTTAAAATATAACGTAATTTTCTAACACGATGCATAAATGCACCACGACAATCTCCATAACTTTCTTTTTATTTATTTTTTTCTCCGTAGAAACATCGTGCGTCTGCGCGTGCAAGTGGGTCGAAAACACAGGCCGTCCGAAGACGTGGAGCAGCTAGATGAGCGGCTGGGAAAGCGCGCATGTGGGTGAAAAACTCCTTTCGCCGTTTTGCCGAAAAATTGAAAATCATTACTTCCTTAAAATACGGATCGTGCAGCTACTTTTTATTATTTCTTGACTAGATTAAGCTTGTAAGAAAGCCTGATATTTGAGCTTTCTAAAAATGTAAATTATTAGTCGAAATTGTCGGTACTTTTCCCGACACAAGGATTTAAAAACGAAAGTTCGTTTATTGAGCCGAAAGTGACTTTTGTTTTAAAGTCTTTAAAAAATATTAGAAGTTGTCCCTGAGATTTGAAATTGATATATTTTTACTCGCAATTGTCTGCTCTTTCCGGTGGTGTGATTTGTTTTTTTCTACGACGTCTGGATGGTGGAGAAAAAAGGGGGAAAACGGCCGAAATCGCATAAAACATTAACACAGGCAGACATTGCCTTTTATTATATAGATACATATCTTTATTATTTAAATCGGAAAAGATTTAATAAAAATCGTCAGCCGGATAAGCACATTGGATTTAAATCTGTGCTAAGCGACGTATCATTTTCTTCAAATAATTGGGCGGGAAAAAATATCGTCTGCATAATGCTATCTCTATATGAAATTTAATTTGTGCATTTTTAATTAATATACTCTTTTGCAAAAAAATAAAAACGAAGCACCCCTAAAAAATAATCCGATCATCCGAAATTTTGCATGCAAATTCCTTTATACCAAGTATGCAGATGATTAAATTTGCAAGGCCAATGAGTGTTATCTCTGGTCATAGCGCGCGTTTCTACTGCGCAACTATGCATCCTATAAATCAGGTTAAAAATGTGGACGGTTTATCTTCGCTCGTTATCGACGTTGCAGTTTCGTGGAGACGCAACCAGTAATGCCGTTACGACGTTGCCGAAGACCTTATAAGCAATTAGACGAGTTCGAACGTGGTCGTATAGTCGGGATGCGTGAAGCTGGTTGGTCATACCGAGCAATAGGCCGCCACCTGCACCGAACAGACACTGTTGTGCAAAGGTGCTGGCAGCAATGGTTGCTGCAAGGAACTCATCGACAGAATGAAGACTCTTGAAGGCCAAGATGCACGAATGCGAGGCAAGATCGGATGATTGTGCGACAGCCCCGAGCTGGCTCAACGGCATCATTGTCCGCCATCCAACGTGCCTTTTCCATACCACCCGTGGTACCTTTCACCATCTCACGGAGTTTGGCTCATGTGGGGTTACGCTCACGGCGGTCTTTAAGACGTCTGCCCATAACCCCACAACATCGACAAAGTCGTTTGGAGTGGTGTCGTAACCGAGCATCATAGCTGCCAGCAGACTGGCATCGCATAGTGTTCAGCGACGAATCACGTTTCAGTCTTTCAACAGATGACCATCGGGTACGTATCTGGGGGTACCAGGGCCAGCTGTCCCCATCAGCCTTTGTTTTACACAGGCACACAACCACCGACCACACAACATGATACCATAAACCCCCTGGGTTGGTCGTGTGGTCTGGGCCTTCAACAGGCACACAACCATAACCCCTGGTGTGATGATGTAGGGTGCTATCTCTTACGACAGCAAGTCGCTCCTAGTCATTCTGCGTACAACTTTTAACAGCTCAACGATATGTTGATGAAATCCTGCGACCGTTTGCGTTACCGTTCATGGCACGTCATTCTGGGGTCATTTTCCAACAAGATAATGTCACGCCACATACGGCTCGCCTATTTGCGGATTGTCTCCGTGCTGTTGATACCGTTCCTTGGCCAGCAAGGTCACCAGATCTTTCGCCAATCGAACCTGTATGGAACATGCTAGGTCGCCAGATTCGGGCATCCCGAAATGTAGCCTATCTGGCGCAACCATTGATGTATTTTATCACTCCTTACCTAGACGTATACAAGCATGCATTGCCGCCAAGGGGGTTTCACCCATTACTGATTTGAAAATTCAATGTGCTAACCATAGATGGGTTCTGCGACCTTGATTTTGTAATCATTTCATTATCTGTGCAGGAGCTGTACGCATATTTAATGTTATATAGATTTTTGTTCCACCCTACTCAATAAGGTTAAAGATCATTTTGATTGGACAGGGAACCAAGATTCGTAAAGCAGAAATAAGGAGCAGTATTCCGATTTACACTATTTTGAACCCACCTCCTTCAACTAGGAACATTATTTGAATGCCAAATGTAATATAAGTTCTTGCTATTATAATTAGGGAATTCATCTCCATTTTATTCTGCGCCCACAGACCCTTCCTTTTATTTGTGAACGCACGTTCTTTTTCCCTAGTGACATTACGGATCTCAAATGATACACATCCCATTCCTCTTCCAGTCCTTTTGGAGTTGATTATCATCGATGGTGCTGATGACGATTTCCGCGCCTTATGTGGGCATGGGGAGAGACTGCTCTGACCTCTTTCGCTAGAACGCGATCCAAAGGTAAAAATCGAGTTCTCTGTTAAAAGAAAGTCGTCATAGAAGCTCGATTTGAAAGCGAAGAAAATCGGACGTGGGCAGCACCGGACTTTCCCTTCAGACTCATTTTCACTTTATTTCCTTAATGATTCAATTGTGTTGAGTGGCGCACAATAACACGCATCCTTGTTTGAAAGGCCACTGCATGGCCACTTCGAATTCCATTTTCGTTTTCATGGGATCACGGGACGTATTTTCAAAGGCGGCCTAGCAAAAATGCGGAAAATCTAAAATATCTCGAGAACGGCGAGTCCTAGAGGCATGGGGTTAGCTCTTATTCTTTTCATCGTCAAATAGGGCGTATAAATACATTTAAGAGATGCATTTGAGTCTATATTTTAGATTTGGACGAGTTTTTCGAACCATTTCACAAAAAAAGGTGTGTTCTTTTATTTCACCAAATCGTACCAGCACCGGGTACGGTCCCTGTGGATGCTGCCCCCACGGGGTTCCGGTCTAAATTGTACGGCAGTGTTCCGGCCATCTAAACAAATACCTAACACCTTCAGTTAGGTCGGATGGTCTTTAATAGTCTACTGTTTCCATTTATCTTCTAAACCAGGGGTCCACCAGCTTTTCGAGCGTAGTCCTAGGCGGGCCGGACCAAAGACATACACACACATATACATATATATTAATTAAAATATTTAAAGTAGAAATAGAAGAGGCATAGTAAACTAAACAAAAGAATTCAAGTTTTGACTAGATAAAAATTAAGAAAATGCATGTCAGCCAAATGAAAACATAAAAACAATCGGTATGAATTAAAACTAATTTAGAAAAGGGAAGGAATAACAATGAAATTATAAATCATCAGGTGTATACAAAATATGGCCGTCTAATAGTACTTTTCATTGAATAACCTTGTTACTTTGTATAAAAAGGCTATTCAACACCTCTAAGTGCTATGAAAATTATGAAAATTGGAGAATACAAGAAAAATTCTAAAAATAAAATAAGCGCAAAGATGGACCACCACTCTTACCACACATGAAGTGAAAACACAGTGTTGCCTATCATAAAAACTAAAATTTTTATGTTACTCTTTATGATTGGCAAAACTAAAGATCCCTGTTCTAAACTATATCTTAAAGTATAGGAGATGAATAAAAACGACCAAAACCTGAGGGCACCTTGACTTTTTACTTTCTTTATATACAAAAATCTGATGTGGACAGCACATGACTTTCCTTATATAATGCAATGAATTGACTACTTTTACAGTAAAAAAAATAGGTTATTTTTATAGTAGATACTTATATTCCTTCCAAGATACTGAATTTTCGTCAATGAGTCGTCATTTTCATTGATTAAGCGTCCTTTTATCCATTTGGCGAGATTTTCATTAATTTGGTAACATTTTAAAAAGTCGCCATGTTGGCGATATCCCGCCAAATTCGTCGCCAAAATCTCGCCAAGCGTTATGGACGGAGAAATAAGTTATTCTTAATAAATGACTATTGGCGTTCAAATACAAAAGTATGACTCAAAGTATCTTTTCTCATGAATGGAACGAGCTAGATCCACGAGAATGATGTTACCCAATGGATCGCATGATATTACATATGAAAAGTAAACATGTTTCTCAACGGTTAATACATTTTTTTTATTTTATGGGATTTTTTGATAAATTTATTTGAAATATGTGCAATATCTCGAGAACGGTTCATGTTAACGTTTTAAAGTTTATGTCAATCGTTTTCTAAGGAAAAATGACATAAGAAATGTCTATTTGCGTAACTTCATTAAAGGTTTTGATTTTTTGATGATTTTTTCAAAATTTCACTCGAAAATTTAGGGGCATTCTGAACATTCGATTGCGTTTAAAAACAATAGGCTTCCAGTATTCACGGATTGTGGTTTTTGTACCAAATTTCATTCGAATCGCTCCATTCATTCGTGAGATATCGTCTCCACAGACTCACTGACACATACACTTTCACACACACACACACACAGACATCACCTTAAAAATGTTTGATTCGTGATCAGGGATGCTTGAAACGTGCTCTCCCGTCGAAAACTCGAATTCGAATTTTCGACCCCATTACAATACTTTCCTTATACATTTTGTATATAAGGAAAGTAATAATGTATAAGGAAAGTATTGTAACGGGGTCAAAAATTTGAATTCGAGTTTTCGACAGGGGAGCACATTTCAAGCATTCCTGATCACGAATCGAACATTTTAAATGATGTCTGTGTGTGTCTGTGTGTCAGTGAGTCTGTGGAGACGATATCTCACGAACGAATGGAGCGATTCGAATGAAATTTGGTACAAAAATTACAATCCATGAATATTGGGAGCCTGTTATTTTTAAACACAATCAAATGTTCAGAACCCCCCTAAATTTTCGAGTAAAATTTTGAAAATATCATCAAGAATTCAAAACCTTCAATAAAGTTACGCAAATAGACATTTTTTATGTAATTTTTCCTTAGAAAACGATTAACATAGACTTTAGAATGCTAGCATGAACCGTCCTCGAGATATTGCCCATTTTTCAAATAAATGTATCAAAAAATCCCATAAATTAAAAAAAAATATATTAACTGTTGAAAAACATGTTTACTTTTTATATGTAATACCATGCGATAAATTTGATGACAGCATTCTCGTGGATCGAGCTCGTTCCATTCATGAAAAAAGATACTTTGAGTAATACTTTTGTATTTGAACGTCAATAGTCCTTTATCTGCAGTGAGAATAACTTATTTCTCCGTCCATAACGCTTGACGAGATTTTGGCGACGAATTTGGTGGAATGTCGCCAACTTGGCGACTTTTTAAATGTTGCTAAATTAGCGAAAATCTCGCCAAATGGATATAAATGGCGCTCAATCGATGAAAATGACGACTAATTGATTAAAATTCAATATCTTGGAAAGAATACTATAAGAATAACCTATTTTTTTTACTGTAATTGTAGTAAATTCATAGCATCATATAAGGAAAGTCATATGCTGCTCACATCAGATTTTTTTTTTCTTACACAATTTTCTGACGGTTCTGAGAGAATTATCTTGTTGCGAAATGCACTAATTGAAGTAGCTCTTCATTGATATCTAAAAATAAAAATAAAATCTTTCATTTTGTTTAAAAACCCAAGCTTTGTTGTTCCTGATGCCGCTGATACAAATGTGCAGCTAGAGTTAATAGATATGCAATCAGATAAGGTGTTAAAATCATTATTTAAAAGCGAAAACTAATAACGAATAATATTAAATACTATTCTTTGTTAACAGAAAATAACTTTAGCAATATAAAGAATTTTGCAAGGAGGAGGATTCCCTATTTGAAAGAACTATTTGTGATTCTCTATTTGTGAGCCACAAATATAAGAGCTATGGATGGTGTGTATTGGATGTATGGTATAAGTGTATTGGATGGGCTTCATTCAGGCTCCTGAATGAAGCCCATCCAATCCAAAAAATCTCTCAGACTGATGACCCCTTAAAAGATTTATTTTGTAATGTGTGTTTCAAATTCGTCTGCATATTTATGGAACGGCAGAAGGGTAATCAGTGTTTCTTTTAGGATTTTTTTACCGGGGAGGGAATAAAACTTTCGGAGGGGGCAAGTTTTCTATTTGCCCTATATAAATATATCTAAATGCTGTCACATATATAGAAACAGCATAAATAGAATTAGCATAAAATGTTTCCGGGGGAACGACCCTCTTCCCCCGGATGTATACCTGAAAGAAACACCGATTCTAACTTCACTCTACAATCGGCCTATTTTATTGTTTTATATTCTCGTGAGCGTCGCTTTCTTCTCGCATTTCCAGCCGTCACCGCAATTTCGCGACCTGGACTCGAAAAAGAAGAAAGAAAAGAAAAACCCTTCCTTTCCATAAACAGCCTCGGGCCCGCCCGTCATTCTGTGACCCAAACCTTCCGCAGGGGCGTCCTTTTTTGCCGGGGCGTCCCTCTGGACACCTCGGAGGTCCCATTTCCAGGGGAAGACGTCTCCTGCATCCATCCTTATCTGTGAGGATCGGACGGAATGCCAAATATTGCAGGATCTTGTCGCAGAAGATGCGACTCCCCAGCCGCACCCACTCCTACCTGCCCGAGAAGTGGTGGCCTGTCTCCGTTCTGTGTTTCCTTGGGAGCCCACACGTCTCTCTCCTTGCACAGGATGTGGTATCGTCACGATCCATTTCTGTTGCCTCTGAAGGTGAGGCTGTGTGTTTCGAACGCATTTACGTGACAGTTGGTCAGAAGAGGGGCCGAACTCAGCTCGCTATTCGTGCTCCTTTTACCCAAAACAAAAATTCCGAACTCGTGTTAACTAGAAAAAAAATCTGATGTGTCCAGCACATGACTTTGCCTACAGACTCAAATTCACTTTCTCTTTATTTCTTTAATAATTCATTATATTCAATTGAATGATATAAAATAACACGCATCATTATTTAAAACAAGGAAGATCAATCAATCATTCATAAAGCATTGATTATGAAACACGTTCCAACTCAAATGCAATCCGCTGAATGGATCGCATCTCTAAAATGCGATACATTCAGCTATGATATATTTTTAATGATCACAGAACTACACTCATTTATTTTACTTGAAAACTTAAAACTTCATCGAAAAAAAATGAACTGGATTCAGATGACGCTATCGAAATAGAAATCGCCTGGCTCTCTATGTAAAAGCAATAAATATTTCATTCATACATTTTTATTCCAGACTCCACAGTTAAACAATTTTGCGTGAAAAAAATTCCGCTATTCTTATATACAAGTCATCTTACAATCACTTGTCTACATTCTCATAAATTATAACAGTACTACAATAATTTGTTTTACTTGGAAACTTAAAACCATGGAGGTATAAATACTTTCTAACTCCATGCTTAAAACTTCATCGAAAAAGACAATGTTATAAAATCGTCTACTTCTCTATGTAAAATCGATGAATATTCCATTCGTATCACCTACACTCCAGAGCTAAAAATAATTTTGCGTTAAAAAAAAATTCAACAATTCTTATACAACTCATCTTACAACTTGATTTGTTTACATTCTGCATGCGTTAAAATGAGACTTCGTTGTAGAAATAACCAAAGTTGGATGATCATTTAAATTTAAAAATAGTGTCATTGCATTGGCGCAGAATATAGATATGCACAAAAGATAATCAAAAATAAAGCGGTTTTAGAACAAATGCAACACTCAATCTAAATTTAAAAGAACTTTAAAAATCACGATTTTTAGTCTCGGAAAAATGATGGATGCCCTATTTTATTTTGAAGTG
This sequence comes from Amaurobius ferox, assembly GCA_951213105.1. NCBI lineage: Eukaryota > Metazoa > Arthropoda > Arachnida > Araneae > Amaurobiidae > Amaurobius > Amaurobius ferox. The sequence goes on along the minus strand of OX578135.1, from coordinate 5,465,323 downwards.
GGTTACTGGATCTCTTCATATTATATGGGTGTCTTTATTATTTTAATTTTTATTTAAAAAACTACCGAACCTATTATGCTGGATGATTTTTTTATATATATTTTATGGGATAATTTGAATATTTCCTAAAATTTTCGAAACAATTTGTGAATTTTAAATTCTCTTAAAAAATGTTTGAAAAATGGGGTCCCATAGGGTTCAATGTATCTCATTTTTTCAACCTGTGATAAATCTTTGGTAATAAATAACTATTATTCTCTTAAAAAATGTTTGAAAAATGGGGTCCCATAGGGTTCAATGTATCTCATTTTTTCAACCTGTGATAAATCTTTGGTGATAAATAACTATTTGGATGATATTATTCATTTTCATTCCCATATGTCCCATAGACCGTCTGAACAACATACTAAAATTTCATTTTGATAAAGTCATTTTTACGGCAGTTATCGTGCGAATGGACAGACAGACAGAATGACTAAACACTTTTAAACTATGTTGTAAAGTATTAATGACACTGACGACGAGTCCTAGAATAATGGGGATGGGTCTTATTGTTTTCATCGTCAAAATGTCCTATTGTTTTCATCGTCAAAATGTCCTATTGTTTTCATCGTCTAAACAAGCATTGAATGGTTACATTTGAACCTATAGATAATCTTTTATTTTAGATTTGGCCGATTTTTGCGGACTCTTTCGCGAAAGAAAGGCATTTTTTTTAATTTTATTCCGAATTGTACTAAAATCGAATGATCGATCACCAGGGTTACTCACAAGGAACTTTTTATGAAATGGGACCTATTAGTTTTTGGGTTAGAGTGGATACATTAGACACACACACAAACGTCACCCTAAAATAGTTCTTTCGTGTTCTGGAGATCCTAAAATATGTGGATCCGTCGAAAACTCGAGTTACGATGTTCGACCCGATTTCAATACTTTCCCTATACATGACTATGCATTGTAGGGAAAGTAAGAAAAGTATTAATTTTTGCGAAATAGGTTTACTTTTCATATGTAATATTATACGATAAATTAGCTAACATCATTCTTGAGGGTCTAATTCGTTCCATTCACGAGAGAAGATACTTTGCATAACAGATTTATATTTTAATACTTAACAGTTTTCAAACATTAATTTATAGTATGTAAGAAGTGTTCCGCTTTCCGTTTGTCTGTAACGCTTTTCAACTTATTGAGCGAAATATCGCCAACTTGGCGAGAATTTTTCAAGAAGACAAGTTTTCATTGAAATGGCTTGAAATGGAACGCTAGATCTAGATAGATCCTAATAGTTTTCTGAAAGGGCAGGGTTCTTATATTTATAGCGTCTCCATTCAAGTGGTTCGCTAGACGATCGGGGCAATAGTGTCACTCGAAAGGGGGTGGGGATATTTCTGTCCATGCATAAGTGGGTTATTTACGGATTCTACTCGCAGAGTCAACGTAAGCCTGGACTGGCCGAAGCGGGTTTATTTCGCTCCCAAATATTCCTTCCCATCTATATAGATAAAGAAGAAAAGTATGTATGTATGTATAAGTATGTACGTATGTATATATCACAATAACTAGAGAACGGCTGAACCGAATTGGATGAAATTGGGTGGGTAGTCTTAATCGCCCCACTTAAAACATAGGCCATGTTTCGAATTTCTACGACCAGTGGTTCTCGAGATATTAGTGAAAAACGACAAGAAACGTGTCAAACAGCTACTTTTTTCTAATACAGAGAGATACAATTATGTTTTGTAAAACTCGCCGTTTGACTACAAGACATTTATGTGGCGTACAGGGACCGAGACCTTAGAAGTTGTCATCCACTCACATCAACGACATGCAAAAAGTTTGTCTCGTCTCTTATCTCTCGTCTCCGTGAGATGCTGTTGCGACACGGATGCCGAGCCGAAAAGGACCGAGCCCACTTGATCATTTCGTGCCGAGCCAATTTTGGGAACTCTCGAGTGGACTCTCGCTTGTGTTTCGCTCCATTTAGTAACGGAACAAAAAATCCATGGTTATTTATGGTTCAATCGTCACTGAACTTAACGGCGTCAATCATTGGAGTGAAAAATAGATGCGATGCAAATTTTGTGTTTGTGACGTCATTAACCCCCCTCCCCCAATACTGTATCAGATTAGGTATCCATTGAAATGTTTTTTCCAAGCCCTTTAAAATGCAGGGTAATATATGTAAATAGCCTTGCTGCCCCAACCGAGAACCGAACCCTGGATCTCCGAACGGGCCAGCCGACGCTCTACCCTTTGAGCTACTGGGACGAAATAGGAAGCTCGTACCGTCGGAGACTCTGCATTCTCCACCCTCTAATGTCAGATGGACGGGCAACTGATCATCTGACTGACCCCCCCCCCCCCTCCTGCTATTTTTACATCAGGCTAGCCCCCTGCTACTATTATTTTTACCCAAGTTAGTATCCTGACTGGTCGTTATCCTCTCAATGGGAAATCGGCGTTCCATCTTCCAGAGTTCACTGAATCCGTACGTGTCGTACTAGGGTCACTTTCAGCCCTCCGGCATCTTTGCGGGGTAGGAGGTATCCTTTCCCAGCCATGCAGCTAGCTACTTTAACCCATTATGTGAGTCGCACAGTCTGGGGTCTTCAGACTTCCGACATCTTTGCTTCTACAGAGTTGATGGGTTCGGGCCCCATTGTAAAGAGCCTTATTGCCGCAACCGGGAATCGAACCCTGGATCTCCGAACGGGTCAGCCGACGCTCTATCGTTGAGCTACCGGGACAAAATGATAGGCTCTTGTGGATTCTGCACATCCTACAATTGGGATCAGATGACCCATGATACAGATATTTTCTTGCTAAATTAGAAAATCAAAAATATTGAGTCGAGGAAGTCGTGTTGAGCCACTTTCCAATTAAGGGGACACAGTACCCTATTAACATTTTTTTTTAATTTTAGGTGTTATAGGGAAAATTTTGGTTGTACTATATTTTAACATTAAATTGTAAACAAAATTTGATAAAAATATCTTATTGAACTACATCTTTCATTAAATTTTAATTTTCTTTAAAAAAATTATTTTTTTTTAAATGCTTACTACTTTCTAAATGTTAATATTTTCACTCTAATTTTTCTTTTACATTTCTCGGAATATACTACACAAGATTGTACATGGATTTTTAGATGCTTCTGATATTAGATTTATCATAATTTTTTTACTGTCATGTATAGTGAAAAAAAGAGAGGAAATTTAAACAATTTTTAGTTCATTTTTTTTTAATTAACTACAAATTTTAATGTTTACTCCATGTACAGTTTTATCAAATACAAAATAAATAAAACATGCACAAAAATGTAAAACCTCTATCTTAATTTAAAACAAAAAGCCTTAGCATTTTAAAAGCATGAATGTCGGCCTAAAATGAACACGGAGAAAAGTTTATTTTTTCTATTCTGTCATCGCGCAGAACATTAATAATTTCTTAAATTATGAAGATACAGCTTCGAAATTTCAGTTACATATTTGCAGTTGTAATTTGAGCCAATAAAACAGAAAATTGATATTTTGACCAATTTAGGGTACTGTGTCCGCTAATAATTAATTTTCGTAACAATTAAATGTGTTTATTCTAATGGGTGTAGGTGTTTTATTAAAATATTGAGTTAAAGGACTTTTTTTGTAAGTTTAAGCCCTTTTACTTAATAATTGAATGCTTTTTGTGTGTACAAATGATGGATTCGTCGGGGAAAAAAAAAAAAAAAAAAAAAAAAAAAAAAAACGCACGTATTTAACATTTATCTCATTCTTAATTTTTTTAAACTGTATACAACGCTGTTCAACTTCTATAAAATGCGGAATAAAATTTTCGATCCAACTATTTTTGTTACTTTGAGAATTATTTCACTAATTTATGCATCCCACTTTTTATAATTACGTATTTTAAATACGTATTTTATAATTACGTATTTACGTATTAATTAAAAAAAGTCTGATTTGAGCAGCACAGGACTTTCCCTGCAGATTCAAATTCATGTTCTCTTTATTTCTTCGATAATTCATTAAATTGAGTTGAATGGCACAAAATAACAGCCACAATTACTTATAACGTACACTGAATTGGCACTTTTAATTCAATTTTCTTTTTCATTGGTAACAGGATTTATTTTCAAAGGGAGCGTAGCGAACATGCGAAAAAACTAAAATATCTTGAGAACGGCTAGTCCTAGAGTCATGGGGTTGGTCTTATTCTTTTTGTCGTCAAAAATGACATATAAAATAAACATTTTATGGATATATTTCTGCATACGTAGTCTTTTATATTTAGATTAAACGATTTTTGCGGGCATTTCGTAAAAATAGGTAGGTTCTTTTTTTTTTTCCGAATCGTACCCAAATCTAATCAGCACCAGGTGATATATCTACCCAATTTTGTGAAATTGGGTCTATTCGTTTTTCAGCTAGAGTGGATGCAGGCCATTTTTTCGGGTCATTTCATAGAAAAAAGAAGACTCTTTTATCCCGAATCGTATTAAAATCTAATCAGCACCAGGGTTATATACATACCCAATTTTATAAAATTGGGTCCATTTGTTTTTGAATGAGAGTGGATACATACGTTGCACAGACAGACACACACACACAGACGTCACGATCAAAATAGTTTTTTCGTGTTCTAGAAGTCCCAAAATGTGTCGATCCGTCGACCACTCGAGTTGCGATTTTCGGCACGATTTCAATCCTTTCCCTATACATTACCATGTATTGCAGGAAAAGTAAAAATAAAAATAAAATAAAACAATAATTTAATTAATTTTAAATGTTATCCTTGTTCGAGGGTCGGCAGTTAGAGAATGATCTGCCTGAGAGCAATGCATTTTCATGGCCCAGCTAGTTAAGGATGGGTGGTACCCCACCCCGATGTGCAAAACTTTGGATAATCTATAAAATTATTAAGACAGCCCTATTTTAAATTTTCAGAGAGGAAACACACAGTCACCCTTCACTCATGCCTCGTCATTCCTTTCCCTACAATACATGGTAACGTATAGGGAAAACGTTGGATCGTAACTCTTTTTCACAGGATCTACACGTTTCGAACCCCCCAAAAGACGAGAAAACCACATTTTGTTGGGTGTCTCTGTGCGTGTGTGTATCGACTTTAACTCAGTAACTAATGAGTTCAATTTCAATAAATTTCATAGGTAAGTAGATTTTGATACGATTCGGGATAAAAGAGGTTGCCTTTTTACCCCTTGCGAAATGGTCCGCAAAAATCGTCAAAATCTGTAACACGAAACTAAATAGACTTCATTGTATGGATTCAATGATTGTTTCGTACGTCATTTATGTTAGCCAAAATAATAAGATCAACCCCATTTTTCCAGTACCCACCGTTCTAGAGATATTGAATTCTTCTGCTCATTTTTACAAGCTAGCGACGTTTTATATATGCAATAAGTCGCTGGATGCGCCATTCGATGGATTATAAAAGATATAAAGAAAAAATGAATTTCAGCCTGTAGGGAAAGTATCTTTTTATATCTATACTCCCATTCGATAGCTGCGGTCGCAACCTTAACCACCAGCAAGCACCATTATATTAGACTGTTACGAAACGTTTCTTCTAGCATCGTGGGTGCAAGGACGAGGCCAAGTTTCTGGATAACTGACGTGGATTCACAAAGTAACGCAGGAACACTATACAATCCAACAGCACTTCGATGTTCCACTCATTTCACAGAATAAGCTATAATATCAAAATATTGGCGAAACTACTATTCTCAAAACGTGGACAAAAGTCACTGTAGCTCGTATACTGTCAACTCGTCCACTGAACGGAGTCATGAGTCCTTTTCAGAGTCTCTCTATAAAAACTTCTGGAAATCTCTCATTAGACAATTCTGGAAATGACTACAATCTCTTAGACTAATTGTTATTTCGTGAAGTTTCTAGAACAATCCGGAAGTCGCCAAAGCTGGAAACCCTTATTCTGACTCGCCATTCTAGCAACCATAGAGTGACGTCAGGGATAGAATGTTCTTACCGCTGTCTTTTGGAGGAAACACTCCGATGACACCGTTTGGTCTGCGACAGAGACGAAAGACAAGACGGGGGGCGTCCATTAGATATTATTGCCCGTTGGCAACACTATCCAATAAGTCGTTGGATGCTCCATTCGATGGATGATGGCCTGTAGGAAAGTATCTTTTTATATCTATACACCCATTGGATAGCAGCAGTCACTTACCCCGCAACCTGTACCACCAGCAAGCGCCATTATATTATACATTTCCCCATAAAAGAACGAGCATGGTATATGCCATACGTTTTTACACCCACAGTGTTGCTCGCGGTTTTTGCGAGCAACAGGTTACGGGCCACTCTGTCTGATGGGCTCCCTGGAAATCTCGAAACGATTAGAGGAACCTTTCTCGGATGCCGAAGGATACCGCAGCTTCCCATTTGCGAGATTTAAACCTCCTCGGAGCCTTTTTAATTGGAGAACCCCCTCGCGAGCGACCGAACGCGGAGCCGTCAAAGCCCACCGACGGCGCGAGGTTCTCTCTCTCTACCTGTCTGTATTTTTGTTTTTCTTTTCTTCCCTACCTGCTGCGGGAAAAGAGAATGCATTCATTTTCTGAATGCGTTTCTTTCCTAAATGACTTTGGAGTATCTTCCCAACTATTACAAATAATATGGACCTTACACCTTTCTGGTAGGTCGGACGGTCTCGGTCGAAAAAATAATATGCATTTAAGTAAATTATATATACTTTTTAAAATGATTCTTTGAAAGGTTTTAAAAATAATACGAGACTCTAATTGTGGACGAGTAAAGCGAAGCCCGTTCTCCCTTTCCAACGAGGCGAAATCACCGTAGGCCTCCATTTTGTGATATCTTCGATTCGTAAACTCAATAAGTAGAAGATAAAAAATCTGACGTGGGCAGCACGTGACTTTCTCTGCAGACGTTCTCTTTATTTCTTCAACCATTCATTAAATTGAGTTTAATTGTACAGAATGGCACAAAATCATTATTTTAAATGACACTGAATGGGCACTTTTCAATTTTCGTTCTTATTGGGTAACTGGACTTATTTTTAAAACCAGCGTAGCGAAAATGTGAAACATTAAAATATCTCGAGAACGCCCAGTTCTAGAGAAACGGGGTGGGTCTTATTTTTTTCACCGTCAAAAATCACATATAAAACAAGCATTTAATGAATGCATGTATAGCTTTTTGTTTTAGATTTTGACAATTTTGCCGGCCATTTTACAAAAAATGTAGGTTTTTTTGGATCGGACCAAAATGTGATCAGCATTAGGTTAACTCACAAGTAACTTATCTATCCAATTTTGTAAAATTGGGTCCATTAGTCCTTCAGTGAGAGTGAATACAGAGCATTTTTGAGGATCCCTTCGCAAAAAAACGCAGGTTCTTTTGTCCCAAATTGTACTGACATGTAATCAACTCCAGGGTCACCCACAAGGGACTTACCTACGCAATTTCATGACATTCGTTTTTGAGTGAGAGTGGATACATACATTGCACAGACAGACAACACACACAGGCGTCACGCTAAAAATAGTTTTTGGTATTCTAGAGGTGTCAAAACGGGTCGATCCGTCGAAAACTCCAATTGCGATTTCCGGCACGATTCCAATTCTTTCCCTATGCATCACCATGTATTGCAGGGAAAGTAAAAATGTGCACGCAGATGGGCAGAACCACAATTTCAATCATCCACTGCAAAAGGGCGAATCGCTGTATTTTCAAATATCGCGCCCTCCAGACGCCTTTTCAAGAAATCACGGGATATAGAATTTTATTTGGACTGAATGCATTAGAATGAAATATGTATTTCAGAAAATTCCCATAATGGTGCGTTTTATAAAAAAAATAAATGAATGAATGAAAACTGTTAGATTTTAATGAACGCGCGAACACTACCGTCCTTCATCAATTTTGTCCACCCAGCCATTTGGAAACTCATCCCAACCGAGCACGTCGAAGAGTTCGGATGGGAGTGTCTCAACGGTCGAGTGTGAACAGCCCATTTCGACTCGAAGTCCTCCAGCCATTGTCTTAAAAAGGAAGTGCACGCCCGTCGTCATTTAACCCCACTTTCACTTTTTTCGAGAACCGATCAGTGAACAACATCTCACTACCCTAGACGGGAAGCATGATACGGCATTTCGTCTTCACACTAGTTTCTGCGCGAATGTTTTTTTTAGACATTTACAATCGTTTATCCCTTAATTTTATATAAATTGATCTTCTTTCATAGATATTTTTAATTGACCGGAAAATAAATTATCCAGTTTCAATAAAATATATATACGAGTTTTTTTAAGAAAACTCGTTATGTACCTTTCCGCTCTCGCTCACATATACACTGTATAATTTGCTAGTCATTTACAGAACGCTAGCTAGCGACTATGGTCAAAATGAGTAGTAGTGTACATTTGCTTAAAATCCCTTAAATACACTTTAGTAAAGACCATTTTTAAACATATGTTGTTACCCAAGTGTTCTAAATAACTTATATTCGGCACAAAGATAAATTTCGATGTTTAATGGATCTAGATTTAATTTTTATATACCATCATCGTCCATTTATCATGACCCGCTATGGTAAAAATAATGCCCTTTTGCCCTTACGTTTCTGCGCATTCTACTACGCAGGCTGTTTATGGACGCTCGTGCCCATGCTCTATACATTTTCCTACAGCGCACCCAAAGAGTACTCTAAATTACAGGCATTTTTTTTCCCCTATTTCACTCGAATCATAAGTTGCCGGCTGATCTACACTATTTTGGGCACACATCTTCTTTTCCCCACAAATTGTTCCAAACCTGTTGTAAAATAATTCGTTCTTTTATGTGTATGGAACTACTGAATGAATTTCTAGCGAGAAACTTTCGACTTGAATGATTTTCACTTTCCGTGTAATGCATGGTCATGTTTAGGGAAAGTATTGGAATCAGGCCAAAAATCGCACCTCGAGTTTTCGACGGATCGACACGTTTTGGGACCTCTAGAATACGAAAAATCTATTTTTAGAGGGGCGTTCGTGAGTCTGTCTGTGTGTCTGTGCAATGTATGTATCTCTAACTGAAAGACGAGTTCGTGGCACTCTAATTGAAAAACGAATGGACCCAATTTCATAAAATTTGGTATGTAAGTCATTTGTGGGTGACCCTGGCGATGATTCGTTTTGGATATCATTTGGGATAAATAAACCCGGCTTTTCTCGCGAAAGGGTCCGCAAAAATCGCCAAGATCTAAAATAAAAACTACGTATGCTCCAATATATCCCTTAAACGCTCGTTTTATACGTCATTTTCAACGATAAAAAGAATAAGACCCACCCCATTACGCTCGGACTAGCCGTTCTCGAGATATTTTAGTTTTTCGCTATGCCTCCTTTGAAAATAAATCCAGTAATCAAATGAGAACGAAAATTGAATTGAAAGTAATTTTAAATAATGATGGGTGGTATTTTGTGCCATTCAACTCAATTTAACGAATGATTGATGAACTAAAGAGAACGTGAATAGGAGTCTGCAGGGAAAGTCACGTGCTGACCACATTATATTTTTTAAATTTTATTTTTGACATTTTTGTGCGGTCACCGAAAATTCGTTTAACCGATTTGTTTTAAATAAAACAATATTCGTCCAAATATATAGGCACCGGTATGCAAGTTATCCATTTTCGTGTTAAGGGGTAGGTAAGAATATGTGGAATCATTTTATTCGCCAACATTTTAGTAGGCCATGAACTGGATCGACTAGTTCGTTGCATAGGTGTCGCCAAAATATCGACCGAATGGGGTAGGTTTCCAAGGATGTTAATAAATGAATATTAAAATGAATGTCACTTGTATTTCATTTCTGTACGGTTGATCTTCCGTGCTAGCTGGAGATGAAGGAGCAGGTTGTTCCGGCCGTGAAGGTAGGAAGCGCTTCCGTGTTTGGGTTGGGCTCCTTGGTGGTGAAGCCTATTTTCGGATGCGCTGCTGGCTGTTGTGATTGGAGAAGCGCCCGTCCCGCATGTTGCGATAAGCGAATCGTGTCTTGGTCAGGAACGACACGCACTCTCAGTGCGTGGACCGGTTTCGTTCCTTTTAACGCGCTTCATGGAGCAGCTGATAACTGTTCTAGCATCGAGAAAACGTGCGTCATTTGGCGAACTATATGCCACTTTATATCTTAGCTATGTGTTGATCGATGACATTCGTCATACCCACCGTCTGTTTTACATTTAAAGAAGAATGATACCGGACTTCAATGGTCGAGTGCTTATGTTTTCAAAGCGGATGCCAGTTGCTACACCGGGAATGGGGTTCGTAGTGATTGGGAATGTCACCGTTAGGCGAGTTCTGCGATGACGCCCTGATTGTTCGTGGCACACTGAACGTTATTCTCTTCTGCACCCTTCTTTTGCAGGATTACTGGAGACAGCTTTTATGAACGGGTTCGGGACAGACTAGTATTTAGACCTCGGGGATTGCACTCGAAGGACGATTTCGATTCCCAGTGCTCACGCAGAGTACAGGCACGTTAAATATATGGGTCTGAAAGTCATTCCGAGAGTTTGGTGGTAGGGATACGGAGGTCGTCCCCACTGGATTCCGGTCTAAATTCGGAGGCATTGCCCCGGCCGTCCAAACAGATACCTTACACCTTCTGGGCGGTCTATGTCGTAAGGTTTTATGAACAATGGACATGCTGCCAAAGGAGAGATGCTTTTTGGGAAGGATTCTGTCCCATACTGATGTTGCATGCTAGATAAACCACAACAATCTGGCACGTGCAGCTCCTCAAGATCGTTTGGACTGAGAAACCCTCATTAGATCGTTGACCATACAAGTAGACTCAGTGGTAAACGCTGTGGTAAGATGGGGAAGGCGTGAACACTGGGTCCACAGTGTAATAGCGTTGCCAGAAATATAATGGGGGGGGTTACCAAACGCTATGGTTTCCATTTCCCATTTCTTCGAACTCCAATAGGTTCCGATGGCTTTTGACCTCCCCGTTGGCAGCAGTTAGGACGAGTTGGGTGGCTTGGGCTTTCGACCCCCGTTGGCAGCCGGCCGTCCGAATTGCTGCTCTTGGCTGAGGACGAGTCGGGCGGTCTGGGCTTTCGAGCCCTTTTGGCAGTTGCTGCTCAAACCTCAGGGTGAGTCGCGTGATCTTGGTTTTCAACTCCTTTTGGCGAAGCCACTGCGTCAATGGTCTTCATTTGCTCATGGTAACAGTGTGACTGTTACAGTGAGCAAATGATTGGGATGCCAAAAGTGTGTCATTTCTGTAGATGGATTCATCCATCTACAGAAAGTGAAAGGGACCCCTCCATTTTGTATGTGATAAAAAAAAAATTAAACACAAATAACTGTTTAATGAATGGGTGATAGTTAAAATTGGTAATATTAGTATTATAAGAATATGAAAATAATTTTAAATATTTCCTTTAAAGTCGTAATATATTACTTATCCATAAAGTAAAGAATTTGAAGCTTTTTACATGTACCAAAGAGCCTTCGGAGCTGTGATTCTGTTCCTCGAATTTGTTATGCGTTGATTTTGGCCGGATCAGGCCCTGATGACTCTGTTTTAAGCCATTGTCTTATTTCGTCTTAATGTGTTGGTGGAAAAGATAATATATCCATACCTTGCGGACATCTCACAATTATTTAATTCTGACATTTTGTAACGTTTCAGGAACGCTGGATAAATGATGCTAGATAAATGTTACACGAGATCGTATAGACTCTATACGATCTCGTGTAACATAGTTCTATAGTATAGAGCATGGGCACGAGCGTTCATAAGCAACCTGCGTTGTAGAATGCGCAGAAACGTAAGGGCATTATTTTTACCATAGAGTGTCACGGTAAACGGACGAGGATGGCCCATAAAAATGGAAACTAAACCCATTAAACATCGAAATGTATCTTTATGATGAAAGCAAGTTATTTAGAATATATTTAAAGATTTCATTGGCTAAAGTACACTTTAAGCGATTTTAAGTGAATGTACACTACCATTCATTTTTACCGTAGTCACTCACTGGCGTTCTCAAAATGGATACATTTACTATAGCCAATCCTGCAATGTATAGGCGAGCGAGAAGGGAAAGATTTTTCTTAAAAATAATTTTCTTAAAAAAATCGTGTATATATTTCATCGAAAGTGAATATTTTATTTTCCAGTTAATTAAAAATATCCATGCAACAAGATAAATTTAGTAAAATGAGAGGTTGAACAATTGTAAGCTTCTTAAGTAACCGTTTTTAATACAGAAATAATGAAAATTTCCATACTATTAAGTAAACGAGTATTTTGTTTTGGAAGGGCAAAAGGGTCCGTATGATGTCACGTGCTCATAGTAAGGCTCCTATATACAGGCTCCTATATAAGGCTCCTATATACATGCTTTATAGTAAGGCTCCTATATACAGGGTGTGAAGTAAAGTCCTTATAAGACGAGAGCAACTTTGAAATGGTTGATTACAGACACACTTCCAATTAGAAAGAGTATGCATATGATGTAGAGATGTTCGATATGTCTTGGATTCGACAAGGGGCCCTATAGTTATGAAAATACGACATCGCAATTTTTATACGGTCCCCAGTTCCTACCATTGATATTTACGAAATTGAAGTCTTGTTGCTAACGAGTACACCCAAAACAAATCCCATGCTTCTGTGACATATTCGCTGAGATATGTAAAGATAAATGTCATGATTGCCACACTACCTACCCAAGTTTTGGCGCAAAAGAGCTCATTTAGTGAACCGTCTATGAGATATACAAAGTTAAATATATGAGATATACAAAGTATATGAGATATACAAAGTTGAGATCCCGTATGTTAGATAGCAAAAACACATGGAAACTCTGAAAGAAATAAGGGTGCAAAGTACTATTATACCTTTAAAACACGTAACAGCGCAATAAAAGAACTATTTTAGTTAGTAGCGCTCATAAACGGACCTACACACATCTGTCTACCTCTTTTCAGATTCAATGTAATCAACGTTTCTCAATTTTCAGCTGATCCCTTACAACATGCTCCAAGTTTCAATGTGCAATATCTCAGCGAATGTCACTTAGAAGCATGAAATTTATTTGGGTGTGCTCGTTAGCAAGAGGACTTCGCACTCATAAACGGACCTACACACATCTGTCAGCCTGTTTTCAGATTCAATATAATCAAGTTTCTCAAATTTTAGCTGATCCCTTACAACATGCTCCGAGTTTCAATGTGCGATATCTCAGCGAATATGTCACTTAGAAGCATGGGATTTGTTTTGGTGTACTGGTTAGCAACAGGACTTGTAAATATCAATGGTAGGACCCGGGGACCGTATGTCGTATTTTCATAACTATACGGCCCCTTGTCGAATCCAAGCCATATCGACCATTTGAACATCCTATGCATACTTTTTCTAATTAGAAGCAGGTGTCTATAATCAAGCATTTCAGAGTTGCTGGGCCTATAAGGACGTCACTTCACACCCTGTATACAGGAGCCTTATTTTGTAGGTAACGTCGTAATGAAGCGCCACCTATAGTTCATCAGTCATAGCAATGTGTTGTTTGAAAAACAAGCATTTCTACCCCAACTCACATAATTTTATCACGTTTCAGGACCATCACACGAGACCATCCCTCCACATTTCAAGAGCACTGTTATTCAATTTTCCTTAAACGATTCAGTTTGTCGTTGAAAAAAGCGTCTTTTTTCTACCTTACGGAATCATCGCAGTGACTTACATGTTACATTTTGTGACGTAAACAGTGGCCTGACAACAACTTTAAGGACACACGAGGACGCGTTGCTTAAAACAACACCGATGAATTTGCGTTACTCAGTGAATGGGTATATTGGTCTGACAGTGGGCAAAAAGTTCAGAAAAGTTTTTTTTAACTCTCAAGATAGTTAAAATATTTTAAGATGGTGCGCGTGAGAGAAGAGGAGGTCTCGTGAAGGCGTCCTATATACGGTCCTGCCAAAATGTCCGTGTTGTGAAAATTCATTTTAAGTACTTATTCCTCGAAAACAAATGCTCAAAACGGAAGGCGTTCGCTTTGGGTGCCACGCGTGCCGCACTCTTCCGGATATTTTGGGCATTCCATAAATCCTGCCCACTGCTGAACCTAAGAGGCCTTCGAAAGTTGCAAATGGAGTAGGTGTGTCCTTTTCTTCACACGCTCGCTGTACCTGGTGTGAGTACCTACAGAGCTCTGTCCCGTTTATGTCGTCTCCCGAGAATCGTCTGACAACGAAGGTCCCACTCATAGAGACCCAAATTAACTTGAGCGGGTTATTTTGATCCAAGTTATTAACTCAGGTATCTATGGTGAGTGGGTGCTCCAAAATTGATAGAAGAGCCAAAAGTGCAGAGGTTTGAAGTCTAATGTACTGTACTGTAAAACCAAATCACCTCATTTTGGCCGCGGCTCTAACTTTGTCCATTTTATGGAAATGTGTTTTCAAATGCCATACTTCTGACAAGTAAGTAAGCTAAGTAGCAAAATAAAATTATCTGGAGTGTAGGCTTTCTCAAACCTGAATCCACTTGTAAGGAGCTTGCGGGTTTTTTCCTCCCCACGGAAATTTTTGAAAAATCTGTATTATGGGTCCAAACGATTACAATTATAGCGTGATACCCTTCACTTTAAAGGTCTTGAAAAGACCTTTCGATAGATACCATACTTGGTAAACTATAGATAGATACCATATTTTGGATATAAATAGATACCCTATTTGGATATCGAATAAATACCTATTCGATAGATACCATACATGGCAGTGTATGGGGATATCATATTTGGCAGTGTATGGTATGTAGCCCCGAGGGAGCTAATGACATCACGGACACAAAAATTGTAACGCGGCTACTTTTTCACAACAGTGATTGAAACGATTAAGTCTGGTAATCATTGAGCTATAAATAAATCTCGTAATAATTGAGCTAGAAATAAGTCTCGTAATTATTGAGCTATAAATAATCCTTTTTATGCATGATTATGTTTCGTAATCATAAGACTGGTAATCATTGAGCTATAAATAAGTCTCGTAATCATTGAGCTATAAATAACCCTTTTTATGCATGATTATGTCCCATTTTTTTCTATGCTGCCATGTTAGAAAAAAATATAAAATTTCGAATCCATTTCGAAGTTTTTGCTCGAATTAAAAGAAAAAAATTCTATCTAATTCTAGATTTTTCTATAACGCAGCCGGATATAAAGTTTCGTGAAAATCCATTCATATGTGGGGGTCGCTATCGTGTACGCAAGAAATCGACCACTCCATACAGACAGACGGACATCATTCTAAAAACAGTCAAAACGTGTTCAGGTCTTAAAACCTATATTGGCATCCAAATCTCGAATTCGAAAATTTTCGCGAAAATAATACTTTCTCTATACGATATATTACATAGTATGAGAAAGTAAAAATTTATGTAGGAAAATAAATGTTCTATATTTTAGCAAATGGAATGTATGGTTTCAACTATTTTTGCACTTTAGTTATGTACTTTACTGTCATAATGGTATTTTTGCTTCTTTCTTAAAGTTTCGAACTTTCTCTACCATGTGTTTGACTTCACCTTTTCGTACTACTGTTTTTAAAACTGGAATAGTAGTTTTAAGTTGCTCAGATAATAATTTTTTTTTTTTTTTATATTTTTTGAAATTCGAGAGGCGAGTCAAATTTTCGCGTAGCTTTGGCCTTTCCATAAAAAAAGCTTTCCATTTCGTTTCAAATAACCTGGTGAATAAAAACGTATTTGTTTCAGAATCTCTAGTAAACAGGATTATATTAATGACTATCAGTATATCTGTTTTTCGTATACGGAATATATAACGTAAAGAAACTTTAAATTTACAGTTCTGTGCAAATTCCTAAATGACATTGTTATTCAAAACATTCTATTAAAATACTTAATTTAATTCTTCTGAAAAGAAGTATAAGAATCCCTGTTTTCTCTCTACAAAGCTATCTTCACAGGCAGATCGGAAGAATCATCCCGGTCCTGTTTGTAAACAAATTTACAAAAAATATGAAATTCAATCAGTGTATGCCGAAATGTAAGCTCTATAAAACTGGATTAACATATGCTAAAATAAAAGCGCTAAATTGGTTTCAATAGTTGGCTAAACTACATATGAGTTTGAAAATTTTTTGCCAAAATAAAACTAATGACTTCAGAAATTCTAATCCAATCAAAAATGTAATTCCTATAAAATTTGTTTTTATATACGTTTCTTAATTATTTTAATCGGGAAAGGTTTAATAAATATCGTCTGCTGTATAAACTCAAGAGAACTGGATGATAGCAGACGATTTTAGTGGACATCAAATTAATACTTTATTTTTTTGCAATTTTCATTACGAAAGCCAAAAGTATCTTAATGAAATGGCATTTAAATTTTAGTAGATACGGCTACATTTAAATTCAAAATGAACACCAAAATGCTACGGCACAAATTACTCATGACGTCTACGCGCAACTTTCCGTCTTCTTCGGTGGCTGCAATTTTGAGTAGCACTTATAACGGCTCGTTATCCATCCTGTTTCTTTTTCTAAATCCACGTTCGCAACACACACACATATATATATATTTCTTTACAAAATAGTATCATTTGCATAATGTTATCTCTATGGGACCCAAAATATGGACTCCATTTTAAGTGGAGCTGCTACCCACAAAATTTCGTGAAAGTCGTTCTCTCATGATGATGAGATCGACAAACAAATCAATGCACCCACAGACCTATTTTTACTTTTATTTATACGGACTAGCCGAGTACTCTTCACGTACAGCGCCAACGCAATGACGATATTTTTGGGTTTCATTCAACTCGGATTATTTCTACAACGAAGCCTCATTTTAATGGATGCAGGATGTAAACAAGTTATTGTGAGATGAGTTGTATAAGAATTGCTAAATTTTTTTTTTCACGTAAAATTATTTAACCCTGGAGTCTGGAATAAAAGTGTATGCATATATTCACTGCTTTTACATAGAGAGCCAGCCGATTTCTATTTCGATGCCGTCACCTGAATAAAGTTCATTTTTTTTCGTTGAAGTTTTAAGTTGTTATCAAGTAAAATAGATGATTGTAGTTTTGTGATCATTAAAAAAATATCACCGCTGAATGCATCGTATTTTAGAGTTGCGATACATTCAGCGGATTGCATTTCAGTTGGAAAGTGTTTCATAACCAATGATTTATGCATGATTGATCTTTCTTGTTATTCTATGTGTTATGGAGGTAAAGGGTCACTCTCTAATTCCATGATATGTATTTTGCTTCTTCACGTTCCTTTAGCAAACGGATAAAAAAAATAAACAAGAAAGATCAATCATGCATAAAGCATTGATTATGAAACACTTTCTAACTACAATGCAATTTTATTTAAACATCTTTAAAATGCGATACATTCAAAGGTAATATTTTTTAAATTATCACAATACTACAATAATTTATTATATTTGAAAACTTCATCGAAAAAAAAATGAACTTTATTCAAATGACGTCATTGAAATATAAATTGCCTGGCTTTCTATAAAAAAGCAGTAAAAATTTCATTCATAAACATTTATTCTATTCCTATCATTCATCACAATACTATAATAATATATTTTACTTAAAAACTTAAAACCATGGAGGTAAAAGTAATTTAACTCTGTGCTTAAAACTTCACTGAAAAAGTCTGCTATAAAATCGTCCGTTCTCTATGTAAAATCGGTGACTGTTTCATTCATCAACTATATTGCAGACTCCAGCGCTAAATAATTTTGCGTTAAAGAAACTTAGAAATTCTTATACAACTCATCTTACAGCTTGATGTTTTTACAATTGTTTGAAGAATTAGGTCCCATAGGTTTCAATGTATTTCATTTTTTTCAACCCCGGTTCAATCCAAAATAATTTGGTGATATTATTCATTTATATTCCCATAGGTCCCACAGACCGTCTGAACAATGTGCCGAATTGAATTAATTCAGCAAATGAAGCTGTAATTAAATCTCCCCCCCCCCCCCCCCCGAATTGGAATTGGGGCTTAGAATTCCAGACCGGGCACACCTGTGACCCTTTGAATGTTGAAGACACCAGAGGTCACCAGAACAATGGACGTCGCGAATCCCGCGCCACCATGTCTGAAAAATTGACAGTTAAAAAGAAAGGCTAAGCTGGCATGAACCGCCTTGAGTGATCGCGTGGACGTTAGCTCCAGACGTGAGGGGAGTGTCCCCTAGACTTACTGGCACGAGTCTCCGGACAAATGAGACTCAAGAAAAATGACATCACGGATATTAAGATCCAATAAAAAAATAGAGAGTAAATTGTCCCCTGGTGGCTCTTTTTCTGAGGGCGACCGGAGCAGTTTTTGAGAGACCAGTTAAGATCTGATCTTCGACAAGAGAGCTCGTCTTTTTGGAAAGAGAGTGCTTCTCGGGCATAGGCCCTGTACTATTGGTTCTTGAGCAGAAGTCTTCTGCGATAGTTCCTGACCTAAGGACGGAACGGAAGAGAGATCGAGGGCCCAGTAGGACTCGATCCAGATAGACTACCGCTAGTCTAAAATTCAGACCACCCGGGTCTAGCATATTGTCGTGACAGGACGTCACCGCATCGTGGACTTACGTCAGTTTCATCTTGAAACCTAGTTAGAGAATTACCTCTCATAGACTTTCCACTGGAAATTGATGTGGACATTTTCTTGAACACGTCAGAGTGACCTCAGCGGACTATTCGCCTCACATCAGATTTGGATACATTTGTAACCTAAATTGTATATTACCTAATTGCTGTAAATAAATAAAGAATTGAAGTCACTCGAGAGTTATTTGGCTGTGACTATAAAACCACGCTACCACTACGCCACAACAACATACTAAAATTTCATTTTGATAAAGTCATTTTTACGGCAGTTATCGTGCTAACAGACAGACAGACAGACAGAATGAACGAAGTCATAAGCACTTTTCAACTATGTTGTAAAGTATTAAAAATAAAAATAGGATAGTGAAGTTTCATTTTGGACTCCTTTTTAACTTTTGTACAACAATGTGTTTTTTTTTTTTACACGCTAATTGTGAGAAGCGTAGTGAGCATGCGCCGTTTAAAAATGGGCGTTTCGCCCTGATTGAACGAACTTTAAGATCATTTTAATTGAAAGGGTGATTCTGCCAATCTACATTCCATTTCACGTAGGCATGCAAAATTTTATTTCCCTATCTCGTACCCATTTTAGTTTTCGAGTCAAAGAGATCACAAAATTCAGACGTAAATGTTGATTTCGCTTCGCTCTTCCATAGTAAAAGAAAAGTATGTTGAAGCTGTATAATATTTCTGTTTACTTTACTTTATGAGCAAATATAGTCGTAAACAAGAAAGATCAATCATGCATAAGCATTGATTATGAAACACTTTCCAACTGAAATGCAATTTCATTTAAAAATCTCAAAAATGTGATACATTCAGTGGTGATATCTTTTACATTATCACAGTACTATAGTCATTTATCATACTTAAATATTTAAAACTGTATCGAAATATAAATCATCTGATTCTCTATGCAAAATCAATGAATATTTCATTCATATAACTTGTATTCCAGACTCCAGAGCTAAATAATTTTGTGTGAAAAAAATTCAGCAATTCTTATGTAACTCACCTTACAATTGCTTGAGATTTTTGCATTCTGCATAAGTTAAAATTAGGCTTCGTTGAAGAAATAATAAAAGTTTAGGGATCATTTAAAATCACAACTATTGTAATTGCGTAGGCACGGAATTTAGATACACAGATAATATATCATATGTGTGTGTGTATGTATTCAAAGTATTGGAATCGTGCCGAAGATCGGAACTCGAATTTTCGAAGGATCTACAGGTTTTGGGCCTTCTAGAACACGAAAAAACTATTTTTAGGAAGACGTCTGTGTGCGTAACGGTGTATCTGTGTGTGTGTCTGTGAGGATATTGCATCCACTCTAACTGAAAAACTAATGGATCGAATTTCATAAACTTTGGTAGGTAAGTGTTTTGTGGGAAACCTTGATGTTCATTAGATTATAGTACGATTCGTAATAAAAGAATCTCTTCTTTGCGAAATGGCCGGTAGAAATCGTCTTTATCCACTCTAGCTAAAAACTAATGGACCAAATTTAACAAAATTTGGTGTATAATCTTTCAATAACCTACAAGTGATTTATATACCAAATTTAACAAAATTTGGTATATAAATCACTTGTAGGTTATTCGGTTATTCTAGTACGATTCGGGAAAAAGGAACGGACTGTTTTTGCGAAATGGCTCGCAAAAATCGTTAAATATAAAAATAAAAGACTACGTGTGCTCAATTATATCAATTAAATTCCTATTTTATACATGATTTTTGACAACAAAAAGAATAAGACTAATCCCATTACTCTAGGACTAGCCGTTGAGATATTTTAGTTTTTTCGCGTTTTCGCCACGCCACCTTTGGCAATAAGTCCAGCTATCAAACGAGAACCAAATTTAAGTTTAACGTGCAAATTCAATGTCATTTAAAATATTTATGGCTGTTATTTTGTGCAGATAAACTGAAATTATTATTGAAGAAATAAAGAGAACGTGAATATGAGTCTGCAGGGAAAGACATGTGCTGCCCACATCAGAATTTTTAACAACATTACAACAATGATTTATAGAAGTGAACGGGGATTATTTGCAGGCCATTTCGAAAAAAATGTAGGATCTATATTTAAAGATCCACCAAATTTTTGTAGAATAAAATGTTTTGCAAATTTAAGCTGTGTACCAAATTTTAACTCTCTAGGACGTAGGAAAGTGCATTAAAAATGCCATCAAATAAGTATATCATGAAGAGTTATATAAAATTTTAAAAAAATTGAAAAATTGTTATCTACCAAATTTATTTTAAAATGTGAAGCCTCTCTCATATATAAAATAATTAAACTCTTCGAACGGGTGTTATTTGTAGGCCAGTGAACGGGTATTATTTGTAGACCACTTCGAAAAAATGTAGGATCTATATTTGAAGTTCCACTAAATTTTTGTAGAATAAAATATTCTACAAATTTAAGCTATGTACCAAATTTCAACTCTCTAGGACGTAGGAAAGTGCATTAAAAATGCCATCAAATAAGTATAAAATGACAAACAGACAGACGACCATCAATAATGAAGAGTTATATAAAATTTAAAAAAATTTGAAAAATTGTTATCTACCTTATTTATTTTAAAATGTGTAATCTCTCTTATATATAAAATAATTAAACGCTTGGAAATATATTTATTATAAAATATATCTCTTTTTTCCTTCTGGAGGATATAGCAAGAGTCAGAATTTAATTGAATTTGTTTTTCTCCCTATATTAAATAATTTTTAATTAAACAACTACCTAACCTATTTTACTGAAATTTTTTTATATATTTTATGGGACAATGTGAATATTTCCTGAAAATTTCGAAGCCATTTGTGAATTTTAAATTTGCTTAAAAAAGTTTGAAACATTAGGTCCCATAGGGTTTCATGTATTTCATTTTTTCAACCCGGGTTCAATAAAAAACTAATTGGGTGATATTATTTATTTATATTCCCATAAATCCCACAGACCGTCTGAAAAACCTACTAAAATTTCATTTTGATAAAGTCATTTTTACGGCAGTGATCGTGCTAACGGACAGACAGACAGAATGAACAAAGTCATAAACACTTTTCAACTATGTTGTAAATTGTTAAAAAGTTGTTAATAAGGAAGTGGAGATTCCGGTTAAATTTATTATTATCATTATTCATATGCAACTGCCCCCCCCCCCCATTTCCCCTTATTCGACAGGCTAGCTCATAAGCTCATCACAGAAAGAGTTTCCATTTTAAATAGGCTCCCCCCTCGCACCATGCTGCAGGTCTGACACAACGTCATGACGCGCCCATCCAATCTGAGATTCTAGTTGTCACACCGATTCCAGACCACCTGTTATCGAACATTTCTGACCTTCCGATCAACAGAATGCGTGCAGCAGGAGGAGGAGGGGGGGGGGGGGGGAGGGAGAGCGTGAATGTTGGTTCTAACTTGAAGCCTCGATCTGTTTCGAATGGTCTGCGTAAAAGAATAAAATTCCTCGCGTGGCTGGAGTGGTGTCGCGGATAGGCTACAATTCTAGAGATCCCGGTTCAATTCCTAGTCCCGGCCCATTGAATTTTGCAAAGAGAATAAGTCGAACTGAGTGAGCAAGTGCAATAAACAATCGCAGAGCCTCCGCTACATTTAATTGTTTTTTCCTTTATCTCAAAGAAAAAAATGGGGGGGGGGGGGAGGGAACGCTTAATGAATAATCCATGAAGTTAGAGAGGAGATACAACTCTTGTAGATAAAAGTTTGAAAATACCATAATGTTTTCGCTGGGAATGCAATTTCCATCCACAATGTTTTGTAATTGTTCTAAATTTTGTGTATAGAAATTAAGATATGAAATAACGGCATACCACCCAATTGCATGAACATTAACCATGAAATAAAAGTCTTTACGGTTGGCTTTCTTTAGTTTTGTAGACGCTGTCCATCATTTTTGACCATAGATTTATTAAAATGTTTAAAATATGTATTAAAATGGTCTAGATTACGTTTTGCGTCCTCACTTCAGTTTGTCCTGGTAGATATACAAGAGGAGAAAAAAAAATGGATGTGGGCAGCACATGATCTTTCCTACAGACTCCAATTCATTTTCTCTTTATTTCTTTTATAATTGAGTTTAAAAAGGCACACAATAACACTCAACATTATTTGAGATGACACCGAATTGGCACTTTTAATAAAATTTTCGTTTGGATTGGGTAACTGAACGTATTTTCAAAGGCGGCGTAACAGAATAAAAAAAAAAATCTCGAGAAGAGTTAGTCCTAGACCTAGAGTAATGGGGTTGGTCTTACTTTTTCCATCGTCAAAATGGATGTATCAAACAAGCATTGAATGGATACATTCGAGCCTACGTAGTCTATTATTTTAGATTTTGATGATTTTTAAGGTCATTTCGTAAAAAAGGCAGGTTCTTTTCTTTCGAATCGTACCAAAACCAGGGTAACCTACAAGTGACTTATCTACCCAATTTTGTGAAATTGGGTCCATTTGTTTTTTAGCTAGCGTGGATACATACGATTTTGGCGGAGCATTTCGTAAAAAAACGGCAGGATCTTTTATACCGAATCGTACCCAAATCTAATGAGCACTAGGGTCACCCACAAGCTGAGTCAGAGAATATAGACGAAAGCGCGAACGCCGTTCGCACAAAGTTTTTCGAATTGCAGAAATTTTAGAGAATTATTTAAAAAAAAAAATTCCCCTCATCCCCTGTTATGAGCAATGCATATGTACTGTTACTTTCATTTTCAAAAAACTATATTATATATCTAACTCTGGTAAATCATGTCCCCCCCCCCCCCCCTTATTTTTTTTCTAGTACCCTGAAAATATTACCTGAGTAAATTAGGTAACCAAAAAATCAATTTTTTTGTGTGAGATGTGTGCGCATACACCGTATATGACTCGGCCGATTTTTGCAGAAAATTTTTGGGCAAATACTTTTGTTCGTAGACAGTTTTCAATTTTATACCACTCTGTCCACAAGTATAAAATTTTGAGTGGGACGATTAGTTTTTGAGTTAGAGTGGATTACATTGCACAGACAGTGGATTCTTACATTGCATGACACACACACAGAGAGAGAGAGAGAGAGATTAATTACGCTAAAAATAATTTTTTCGTGTTCTAGAGGTCTCAAAACATGTCGACCCGTTGAAAATTCGAGTTGCGATTTTCGACACGATTCCAATGTTTTCCCTATTGTTGTGTACTAATATTGTCATGTACAGCAGAGAAAGTAAAAACGTTATGTCACGCATTTCAAATTAGTAGAAAACTGGTAAGATTAATGAGTGATCTATAAAAATAAGAAATATTTTATTTGTTTGGCACAGTTTCTCAAAATGGATTTTCGCTTGAAACAAACACTACAGTATTAATGCTCATACTAAGAGAAAAATATATTTCACTATGAATACTTTTCTTCTTCTACTATATATATCATATCTAGAACGTATACCTAAAATAAAATTAGAAAACTTTTCAAAGGAGCGGGGAGGGGGAGACGTGTATATACCTAAATACCCTCCTAGCAGGGACGTCGAAAGTCATTTTTCACTGTGGGTGCAAGGTTTCTAATATATATATATATATATATATATATATATATATATATATATATATATATATATATATATATATATATATATATATATATATATATATATATATATAAATAATAAAAAATAGTTTGAAAATCCAATGATAAAATAGAGAAAAGTTGCAACTCAAAAAACCCCAACATTAAAAACCGCCTAACTAATAAAAAGTTAAAAAGTATCAAACAGTGATTCATCAATCATATGGAATATAAAAGGCAAACCTCTAGTCACCAAGCTGAAGACAAACAACAAACATCAATGGAAAGGAATCGATAAAAGAAAATCAAATAAAATCCAAGCATTAAAGCTTACACGTGGACAAGCCCTAGGCCTAAACAAATGAATGGTTCATTTCGATAAAACTCTTCGTCAAGTCCAAGTATTTCATCAAAATGAACACAAAATGCAGGTTTCTGATATCAGTGATAGATTATATCTATAAACACTGTTAACTTGGACGACATGCATAAAGATTGAAAAATTATAGGAAACAAGAATAACTGAAAAAACACTGCATATGTTTGATCAATTAGAGCCTTGAATAAAGAGACCAATGTTGCCAATCGCAAAAAATAAAAAGTTGAGAACTGCTGTTTCCAATCGTGAGAAATAAATAACAGTAATACGAAAAGGCTATAAAAGGTGATATTCAACAGTAAAGAGCTACAAAATAAAGGGGCAGATGATAAAAGAAAACATAGAGGCTAAATTATAAGGGGATGTAAATACATGATAACGCTTAATCAAGAGAAAGTGGATGTCTGGCTAAGATGTAAGATACTAAGGAGAGAATTTAAGTATATTCAACCATTCCAAACTTTTTAACTATACCATTTACTAAATATGCTGGATATTTGTATAATTTGCTGGTCATTTTTAGCTTATTAATATGCATAGCATAGAATTTTTTTCTCTGATGATCTATAAATTCCAAAAAGTTAATTAAGTATATTCTAAACAATTGAATCGAGTTACAGGATTTAAATGGTAATATTTTATTAATGTTAAAGTTAAAAAGTATTTTTTATTATATAAATTAGTAACTCTCTTATTAGCAGGTTCAATAATTGGATTTAAATCCAAAAAATTAATGTTATTACTAATAGTGGCTTCATTAGGAATTAATTCCAAATTATCTGGATAGAAATCTACCAGAACCTCTGAGACTTGTAAGTATAATTTATTACCTTGAAAAATATAATTGAAGAAGTTTAGGAAAATTGGTAAATATAGTATGAGTAGAATGATTACTAATATAAGCATTAGAGCTGAAATTACTACATGAAAATTAGAGAGATTTTTAATTTGTTATCAAAAAGATCTTTAAAATTAAAAGTTTGAAATCCAATTAGTTTACCTAGTGATGTTAATTTATTATTTAATTCTTTACTATTATTTAGAATAAGGTAGTTACTGCTAGAAAAACGTAAACTATCATTTATTACATTTAAATAATTTAGTAGTAATTTACTCACAGTAGTAGAGTAAGTATTATGACCACTAGTTACTATTCTAAATTTAATAGGATTTTTATGAAATTAAGGAATAAGCACTATATATGGAGGTCACACAACACACCACCACATTTGCGAGTTGAACACCACTCATTAAAATCAGTCCATATATGCTTGTTCCACTTATTGCAAACTTTACAAATGCGGCTAGAAATATTAGCATAGAAATGCGCTTTTTTCTGATAACAGTACATTCGAAAATTTGATAGATTTTTAGTTATTTACAAATAAACTCCAAAAAAGGAGAAAAAGCCTTCAAAATCTGTACCCCGCTTCAGCTTAAGTATATTAGTTTTGTTATAACAAAGATAATATACTTGACCTCGAACCTAGCGGAGTTTTTTTAGGTGAGCTAATGACCGCTACTCCAAATGCTATTATCAAAGGGGGGGGGGGAGAGGGGGGTAGTGTCTGTAAGTCTTTAGTCTAAATCAGGGGTCTCCAAACTACGGCCCGCGGGCCAACACCGGCCCGCGAACACCACCAATCCGGCCCGCGGTAGCGTGGCGGACATGCCCGGTATCCGGCCCGTCATAGTTTATTTTGATTACATTGTAAAATTTATAATGCATGTTTTTATTTAACGACCAATTAAAAAACACAATAACTGACATACATAATGAAATTGAACATTTTAAACATCGAATAAAAAGTAACACCTCAGCAGTATCTGAAACATCTGTTGACTTATCCAGGGCCAAAGAGAACCACTCTAAGTGTCGATTTTTGTCAGACAATTGAGTTAATATATTTCTGCATATTTGTTCGAGTCAGTGTTTGCTGACAAACTAGTGTCTTTAAATAAATCAGCTTTTTCTGGACACATTTCTTCTGCTGCTGCAATCATGCAATCCTTAATTCGCCGTCAGTAAATGGTTTCTCATGTTTCGCTATTGAATGAGCCACGCGAAAACTAGCACGAGTTGCTGCTTCTTGTTCAGCATTTACTTTCTTAAACAACAATTGCTGAGATTTCAACCCGCTTTTCAAAGATTCATATTTTTCTAACCGTAGGCTTCCTGTAAATTTGGAGTAATTCTGAGAATGTTTAGTCTCACAATGACGTTTTAGTTTTATATTGTATTCTTTGGGGACTGATATTGTTTCATTGCAAATTATACACATTGCCTTATTACTTGACTAAATCAGGAAATATTGATATCCCCATTGCTCTTTAAATGTTCTGCACTCTTGGCCCTTGGGCTCTTGCACTCTGGCCCTTGGGACTTACTGGAGGAGTCAGTGTGGCCTTTATGCTAAAAAGTTTGGAGACCCCTGGTCTAAATAATTGCCACTTGTCTTCTAAATTGTGAGCTTGGATTGTTCTTTCACACCATTTTTACTTAAATATTTTTTTCGCAAAAATCTGATTCCAATGAGATTATTGAAATGGTTAGCAACAAAATAAAATTTAAATCTTCTTTAAATTTTTGTCTGTGGGTGCAACACATCCACAGACAAAAATATGTGGGTGCAAATTGCACCCATCAACCCATGGGTTTCGATTTCAGTGCTTCCTAGGTTTCCCCAGTGGCGCCTAATACGGTGCCTTCAGAGTAACAGGTAGTGAGAAAAATTAAGATTTGTACTTCTCTTTGCCTATTGATTATTTTTCTAATCGCGATATATTTATTCTTTTTGTGTGGAAGTTGATTCAAAAACCATTGTTGAACTAATGAGCCTAGATTAACTGTAATAATCATCCCTCTTCATTCTGTTTATATGGATAATATATGGGCAAATAGATAATATATAGATATTTAAAAATACTATATATTATATTGATAAGTTGATGATATACGGATTATTTAATTTTTTATATAATATCTAGACCGGCCACAAGATGGCAGCACTAAATTAACAATGGAAGCTGATTCAAAAACCATTGCTGAACTGATGAGCCTGGATTAACTGTAATAATCATCCCTCTGTCTATATAGATATACCAATAATATATGGTCAAATAAATAATATATAAATAATTAAAAATATATATTATATTGATAATTAATTTTTTTCATATATTATCTAGACCTGCCACGAGATGGCAGCACTAAAGTTTGGATCCACTAGTCAGGCTTTCTACTGCGACCATCGTAACGTAAAGATTACGATGAGTTTACGATTTAGATTATGAAGGTTGTATCTCAATTCTAGTTTAAAATCATAAGAACCTGCCAGAAAGGAGCTTCTTCCAAAATAAAGAGGACGCGTTGTTCATTGCAGATAACAGTATCCATGGACCGGTTTCGCACTTATTTTGTGCGCATCAGAATGAAATAACTGACAATAAAAAGACTTGCTATTTACCATGACATTGTGAACTTGTATGGCAACTGACACATTCTGTCCTTCCACTGGTATGAAATTCGTATGCAATTTATCTCGGGATACACGGAGCTAAAATCACAGGAACCCTCCAAAAAGAGGTGTTCCCAAACATAATGAAGTCATCCCCACTGCAGATAACCGAGCTAAATTGTATACGAATTCTGTACCGGCTACGTGGAAATGTAAGGACTGAATTTGGCAGTTCTCATAAAAGTTCGTAAAATTGTGGCTAATAGCAAGTTTTTTTGCTGCCATTGCAGTGAACGGTTATTCCATAGATACTGTTATGTGTAATGGGAGGGTCTTCCTCTAGTGCTTAGTTTACCACGGCAATCTTTGCACTGAGTAAGTCTTTCCAATGACACTTTAAACACGTACTTTTCAGATTGCTTATGTAATGTCAAAGGTAGACGCAAAATTCAGAAAATATTCCTAAATATTTAATTGTTTCGCTGATGACATTGATCAATCATATATTAATTATATGGATTTTTTAACATAATATTAAAAATTTGATGTGGGCAGCACATGATCTTTTCCTGCATACTTAAATTCATTTTTCCTTTATTTCTTTAATAATTCATTTAATTGAGGTTAATTGCACAAAATAACGCTCAATTTGCATTTTTAATTCAATTTTTGTTTTTATTTGGTAACTGGACATTTTTTTGTTTTTATTTGATAACTGGACATTTTTTTCAAAGGCGGCGTAGTAAAAATGCGAAAAAACTCCAATATTTCGAGAACGGTTAGTTCTAGAGTAATGGGGTTTGTCTCATTCTTTTCCTCATCTAAAATTACGTATAACGCAAGCATTTCATTGATATATTTGAGCATATGTAGTCTTAGATTTTTGCTGGCTATTATCGTACTGAAATCTAATCAGTACAAGAATATTCTACACGTTACTTATATCTAACAAACTTTGTGGATACAAGAGATTTTGCAGGCCATTTCGCAAAACACAGGCGGGTTCTTTTATCACGAATCGTACCCAAAACTAATCAGCACCAGATCTATTTTTATGAAATCACCTATCAATAAAATGAATAGGTAATTTTATAAAATCACCCATCAATTTTTATGAAATTGGGTCCATTCGTTTTTGAGTTAGAGTAGATACATATATTGCACAGATAGACACACACACAGACATCCCAGGCCAACGGCCGTACCGTGCTGAAAACACCGGTTCTCGTTAGATCACCGAAGTCAAGCAGCATCGGGCGCGGTTAGTACTTGGTGGGTGACCACCTCGGAACACCGCGTGCAGTTGGCCATCTCGGGTGCGGTATCCCGTGGTTTGCGCGCTAGATTTGCACGCTACCACAAATGCCGCCGTGTTCATGCGGAGTACGATCACTTTAAACATGTGGGTCCGTAAGTCCTTCCGAGAGGTTGGTGGTAGGGGAAGGAGGGTACGGTCCCTGTGGATGCCTCCCCCACTGGGTTCCGGTCTAAATTGGGTAGCACTTCCCGGCCGTCCATACAGTTACCTTACACCTTTCTGGTAGGTCGGACGGTCTGGGTCTCAACAACAACAACAACACACACAGACATCCCGGCTGTCCAAATAGATGCTCAAGTCCTCAGGACGAGCCGGACGGTCTGGGTCTTCAACACACAGAGACATCACGCTAAAAATAGTTTTTTCGTATTCTAGAGGTCCCAAAACGGGTCGATCATTCTAAAACTCGAGTTGCTGTTTTCGGCATGATTCCAATCCTTTCCCTATACATGACCATGTATTGCAGGGAAAGTAAAAAATAACGAATAAAATGTTCGAATTATGCGAGATTCATACTTTGCAACAATAAAGATCAAGAAGTTGATAATTTAACGTAAGTGGACAATTTTGATTTGGAGCAAGTACATTGGTCTAGACTAGTTATTAATTTCTCGTTCATTTTCTAAAGTTTTGTCTGCATGTCCAAATCATCATCTCAGTTATTAAAAAAAAAATCTGATGTGGGCAACACATGACTTTCCTTATATAATACAATGAATTAACTATTTTTACAGTAAAAAAATAGATTTCTCTTATAGTAGATACTTATATTCTTTCCAAGATATTGAATGTTCGTCAATGAGTCGTCATTTTCATTGATTTAGCGTCATTTTTATCCATTTGGTAAGATTTTCGTTAATTTGACAGCATTTAAAAAGTCGCCAAGTTGGCGACATTCCGCCGAAATCGTCGCCAAAATCTCGCCAAGCGTTATAAACGAAGAAGTAAGTTATTCTTATAGCAGATAAAGAACTATTGGTATTTAAATACAAAAGTATTACTCAAAGTATCTTTTCCCATGAATGGAACGAGCTAGATCGACGAGAATGATGTCACCCAATTTATCGCATGGTATTACATATGAAAAGTGAAAAGGTTTCTCAACAGATAATATATTTTATTTAATTAATAGGATTTTTGGATAAATTTATTTTAAAAATGTGCAATATCTCGAGAACTGTTCATGCTAGCGTTCTAAAGTTTATGTCAATCGTTTTCTAAGGAACAATTACATAAGAAATGTTTATTTGCTCAACTTTAGTAAAGCTTTTGATTTTTTGATGATTTTTTCAAAATTTCACTCAAAAATTTAGGAGGTTCTGAACATTCGATAACGTTTAAAAACAATAAGCTTCCAGTATTCATGGATTGTGATTTTTGTACCAAATTTTGTTCAAATCGGTCCATTCTTTCGTCAATTATCGTCTCCACAGACTCACTGACACACACACAGACATCACTTCAAAAATGTTCGATTCGTGAGGCGGGATGTTTGAAACTTGCTCTCCCGTCGAAAACTCGAATTCAAATTTTCGACCCCGTCACAATACTTTTCTTATACATTATGTATATAAGGAAAGTAAAAATAATAATAATCTGATGTGGGCAGCACATGACTTTCCTTATATAATGTAATGAATTTACTACTTTTACAGTAAAAACATAGGTTTTTCTTATAGTAGATATTAATATTCTTTCCAAGATATTGAATTTTCGACAATTAGTCGTCATTTTCATTGATTTAGCGTCATTTTTATCCATTTGGCGAGATTTTCGTTAATTTGGCAACATTTTAAAAAGTCGCCAAGTTGGCGACATTTCGCCAAATTCGTCGCCAAAATCTGGCCAAGCGTTATGGACGAAGAAATAAGTTGTTCTTACAGCACATAAAAGACTATTGGCGTTCAAATACAAAAGTATTACTCAAAATATCTTTTTTCATGAATGGAACGAGCTAGATCCACGAGAATGATGTCACCCAATTGATCGCATGGTATTACATATGAAAAGTGAACATGTTTCTCAATAGGAAATATTTTTTTTTCATTTTAATGACTTTTTAATAATTTTTTTGAAAAATGTGCAATATCTCGAGAACGGTTCATGTTAGCGTACTAAAATGTATGTCAATCGTTTTCTAATGAAAAATTACATAAGAAATGTCTATTTACGTAACTTTATTAGTGGTTTTGATTTTTTGACGATGTTTTCAAAATTTTATTTGAAAATTTAGGGGGGTTCTGAACATTCGATTACGTATAAAAACAATAGGCTTCCAGTGTTTACGGATTGTGATTTTTGTACCAAATTTGCTTCGAATTGGTCCATTCGTTCGTCAGTTATCGTCTCCACAGACTCACTGACACACACACACACACACACACACACACACACACACACACACACACACATACTTTCACACACACACACACACACACAGACATCACTTCAAAAGTGTTTGATTCGTGATCAGGGATGCTTGAAACGTGCTCTCTCGTCGAAAACTCGATTTCGAATTTTCGACCCCATCACAATACTTTCCTTATACATTATGTATATAAGGAAAGTAAAAAACAGATTGTTCTTATAGTAGATATTTCTATTCTTTTCCAAATATTGAATTTTCGTTAATGAGTCGTCATTTTCATGGATTGAGCGTCATTTTTATCCATTTGGCGAGTTTTTTGTTACTTTAGTAACATTTAAAAAAGTCGTCAAGCTGGCGATATTCCACCCGATTCTCCGTCAAAATCTCTCCAAGCGTTATGGATGGAGAAATAAGTTATTACAGCAGATAAATGACTATTGGCGTTCAAATACAAAAGTATGACTCAAAGTATACTTTTTCATGAATGGAACGAGCGAGATGTCGCCCAATGTATCGCATGATATTACATATGAAAAGTGAACATGTTTCTCAATAGGTAATATATATACTTTTTATTTTATATGATTTTTTGATAATTTTTTTGAAAAATGTGCAATATCTCGAGTATGGTTCATGCTAACGTTTTAAAATTTATGTCAATCGTTTTATAATAAAAAATTGCATAAGTAATGTCTATTTGCATAACTTTATGAGCGGTTTTGATTTTTTGACGATATTTTCAAAATGTCATTCGAAAATTTAGGAGGGTTCTGAACATTCGATTGCCTATAAAAACAATAGGCTTCCAGTATTCACGGATTGTGAATTTTGTACCAAATTTCGTTCGAATCGGTCCATTTGTTCGTCAGTTATCGTCTCCACAAACTCACACACACACACACAGACATCACCTTAAAAATGTTTGATTCGTGATCAGGGATGCTTGAAACGTGCTCTCCCGTCGAAAATTCGAATTCGAATTTTCGACCCCGTCGCAATACTTTCTTTATACATTACTGTATAAAAAAGTGAGTTTTCAGCATTTTAAATGCATCGTAAATGCAAATTTTTGTGTTTGAGACTGGTAGGGACTTGTAGGGTCTTTGGTAAATAATTAAACATTTTTACTTTCCTTATATACATATAATGTATAAAGAAAGTATTGTGACGGGGTCGAAAATTCGAATTCGAGTCTTTGACGGGAGAGCACGTTTCAAGCATCCCTGAACACATGTCTCTCTCTCTGTGTGGGTGTAAGTATGAGTGTCTGTCAGTGAGTCTGTGGAGACGATATCTCTTGAACGAATCAAGCGATCCAAACAAAATGTCGTACAAAAATCACAATCAGTGAATACTGGAAGTTTATACACGCAATCGAGTGTTTAGAACCCTCCTAAATTTTGAAATGAAATTTAAAAAAATTCATCAAATAATTAAAAGTTACGTAAATAATCATTTCTTATGTAATTTTTCATTGCAAAACGATTGCATAAACTTTAGAATGCTAGCGTGGACCGTTCTCGAGATATTGTACATTTTCCAAATAAATTTATCAAAAAATGTCATAAAATTAAAAAATGTATTAACTGTTGTGAAATCTGTTCACTTTTCATATGTAATATTATGTGATAAATTTATTATCACCATTCTCGTAGATCTAGCTCGTTCCATTCACGAGCGAAGATACTCTGGATGATAAGTTTGTAATTTGACTTCATTAGTCGTTTATTTCCCATAAGACTAACCTATTTCTTCATACACAATGCTTGGCGAAATTTTGGCGGCGAATTTGGCAGAATATCGTCAACTTGGCGAGTTTATTAAATGCTGCCAAATTGACGAAAATATCGCCATATTGATAAAAATGTCACCAACTGATGAAAATGACGCTAAATCAATGAAAATGAAGACTAATTGATGAAAATTCAATATTTTGGAAAGAATATAAGTATCAACTATAAGAGAAGATACTTTGGGTAATAGTTTTGTATTTAGGCGCCATTAGTCGTTTATCTGCCATAAGGATAACCTATTTCTCCGACCATAATGCTTGACAAAATTTTGGCGACGAATTTGGTGGAATATCGTCAACTTGGCGAGTTTTTGATATATCACCAAATTGATGAAAAAGTTGTCAAATTGATAAAAATGTCGCCAAATTAATAAGAATGACGCTAAATCAATGAAAATGATAACTAACTAATTAAAATTCAATATTTAGGAAAGAATATAAGACTACCATAAGAATTTCTCCGTCTGTAACGCTTGGCGACAAATTTTAGCGGCATATCGCCAACTGGGAGACTTTTTTAAATATTGCCAAATTGACAAAACTATTGCTAATTTGATTTTTAATATATGGACATATTGCTTATTGAGGATGTTACAAATATTGATAATTGATAATTTAGAATTGCGTAAAAAGTTAATTGGGTACGAAATAATTTCAGCTGTTGTCATCCGAAAAAGCGCCAAATGTACAATTTAACGTTACAAACACTGTGCCGTGGATCTTTTCATCACTTTTTCACCGTTATAGAAGTAAATTCATAGCGTTATATAAGCAAAGTCATGTGCTGCCCACATCAGATTTTTTTTAATTATCAAATGTGTTGTGCAAATGCACAGCGAAAGCATGCTTTAGCTGCAATTTAAAACAAAGTGAATTTCTCGGGCAAGAATTAGCAGAACTTTCAATGTATTTGAAAAATTATTTTGTAAATTGTGGGACGTGCATCTTTATTTTGCTACATTTGGGGCGTTTAAGTTTTTATCTATTCATTTTTTTGCAATTTTCAAATGCACTTTCCACATTCCTGAATAATTTCGTCGCTACAGAAAATAAAAAATCTAACATGGGCAGCACATGACTTTCCTTATATAATACAATGAATTTACTACTTTTACGATAAAAAAAAATCTGATGTGGGCAACACATGACTTTCCTTGTATAATGCAATGAATTTACTACATTTACAGTTAAAAAAATGTTATTCTTATAGTAGATACTTATATTTTTTCCAAGATATTGAATTTTCTTCAATTAGTCGTCATTTCCATTGATGTAGCGTCATTTTTATCCATTTGGCGAGATTTTCGTTTAATTTGGCAACATTTAAAAAAGTCGCCAAGTTGGCGACATTCCGACAAATTCGTCGCCAAAATCTCGACAAGCGTCATAGACGGAGAAATAAGTTATTCTTACAGCAGATAAATGACTATTGGCGTTCAAATGCAAAAGTATTACTCAAAGTATCCTTTTTCAAGAATGGAACGAGCTAGATCCACGAAAATGATGTCATTAAATTTATCGTATGGTATTACATATGAAAAGTGAACATGTTTCTCAATAGGAAATTTTTTTTTTTTTATTTTATATGATTTTTTGATAATTTTTTTGAAAAATGTGCAATATCTCGAGAACGGCTCATGTTAGCGTTCTAAAATTTATGCCAATCGTTTTCTAATCAAAAATTTCATAAGAAATGTCTATTTGCATAACTTTATTAGCGGTTTTGATTTTTTGACGATTTTTTCAAAATTTCACTTGAAAATTTAGGGGGGTTCTGAACATTCGATTGCGTATAAAAACAATAGGCTTCCAGTGTTTACAGATTGTGATTTTTGTACCAAGTTTCGTTCGAATCGGTCCATTCGTTCGTCAGTTATCGTCTCCACAGACTCACTGACACACACACATACTTTCACACACACACACACACACAGACATCACTTCAAAAATGTTTGATTCGTGATCAGGGATGCTTGAAACGTGCTCTTCCGTCGAAAACTCGAATTCGAATTTTCGACCCCATCACAATACTTTCCTTATACATTATGTATATAAGGAAAGTAAAAATCTGATGTGGGCAACACATGACTTTCCTTATATAATGTAATGAATTTACTACTTTTCAGTAAAAAAAATAGGTTTTTTCTTATAGCAGATACTAATATTCTATCCAAGATATTGAATTTTCGACAATTAGTCGACATTTTCATTGATTTAGCGTCAATTTTATCCATTTGGCGAGATTTTCGTTAATTTGGCAACATTTCAAAAAGTCGCCAAGTTGGCGACATTCCGCCAAATTCGTCGCCAAAATTTCGCCAAGCGTTATGGACGAAGAAATAAGTTGTTCTTACAGCAGATAAATGACTATTGGCGTTCAAATACAAAAGTATTACTCAAAGTATTTTTTTTCATCAATGGAACGAGCTAGATCCACGAGAGTAATGTCATCCAATTTATCGCATGGTATTACATATGAAAAGTGAACATGTTTCTCAATAGGAAATATTTTTTTTTTCATTTTATATGACTTTTTAATAATTTTTTTGAAAAATGTGCAATATCTCGAGAACGGTTCATGTTAGCGTTCTAAAATTTATGTCAATCGTTTTCTAATGAAAAATTACATATGAAATGTCTATTTGCGTAACTTTATTAGTGGTTTCGATTTTTTGACGATTTTTTCAAAATTTTATTCGCAAATTTAGGGGGGTTCTGAACATTCGATTACGTATAAAAACAATAGGCTTCCAGTGTTTACGGATTGTGATTTTTGTACCAAATTTGGTTCAAATCGGTCCATTCGTTCGTCAGTTATCGTCTCCACAGGCTCACTGACACACACACATACTTTCACACATACACACACACACATACACACACACAGACATCACTTCAAAAATGTTTGATTCGTGATCAGGGATGCTTGAAACGTGCTCTCCCGTCGAAAACTCGATTTCGAATTTTCGACCCCGTCACAATACTTTCCTTATACATTATGTATATAAGGAAAGTAAAAATAGATTATTCTTATAGTAGATATTTATATTCTTTCTAAGATATTGAATTTTCGTCAATGAGTCCTCATTTTCATTGATTTAGCGTCATTTTTATCCATTTGGCGAGTTTTTCGTTAATTTAGCAACATTTAAAAAGTCGCCAAGTTGGCGACATTCCACTAAATTCGTCGCCAAAATCTTGTCAAGCGTTATGGACGGAGAAATAAGTTATTCTCACAGCAGATAAATGACTATTGGCATTCAAATACAAAAGTATTACTCAAAGTATATTTTTTCATGAATGGAACGAGCTAGATCCACGAGAATGATGTCACCCAATTGATCGCATGATATTACATGTGAAAAATGAATATGTTTCTCAATAGGAAATATTTTTTTTTTATTATATGATTTTTTGATAATTGTTTTTAAAATGTGCAATATCTCGAGAACGGTTCATGCTAGCGTTTTAAAATTTATATCAATCGTTTTCTAATAAAAAATTACATAAGAAATGTCTATTTGAGTAACTTTATTAGCGGTTTTCATTTTTTGATGATTTTTTCAAAATTTCACTCGAAAATTTAAGGGGGTTCTGAACATTCGATTGCGTATAAAAACAACAGGCTTCCAGTATTCACGGATTGTAATTTTTATACCAAAAATCGTTCAAATCGGTCCATTCATTCGTCAGTTATCGTCTCCACAAACTCACTGACACACACACACACAGAGACATCACCTCAAAAATGTTTTATTCGTGATCAGGGATGCTTGAAACGTACTCTCCCGTCGAAAACTCGAATTCGAATTTTCGACCCCGTCACAATACTTTCCTTATACATTATTGTATATAAGGAATTCGAATTTGAGTTTTCAACGGGAGAGCACGTTTCAAGCATCCCTAATCACGAATCAAGCATTTTTGAAGTGATGTCTGTGTGTGTGTCAGTGAGTCTGTGGAGAAGATAACTGACTAACGAATGGACCGATTCGAACGAAATTTGGTACAAAAATCACAATCCTTAAACACTGGAAGTCTATTGTTTTTAAACGTAATCGAATGTTCAGAACCCCCCTAAATTTTCGAGTGAAATTTTGAAAAAAATCGCCAAAAAATCAAAACCGCTAATAAAGTTACGCAAATAGACATTTCTTATGTAATTTTTAATTAGAAAACGATTAACATAAATTTTA
This sequence comes from Amaurobius ferox, assembly GCA_951213105.1. Lineage (NCBI taxonomy): Eukaryota > Metazoa > Arthropoda > Arachnida > Araneae > Amaurobiidae > Amaurobius > Amaurobius ferox. The sequence continues at coordinate 5,427,575 of OX578135.1, read as the reverse complement.
GAACGCTAACATGAACCGTTCTCGAGGTATTGCACATTTTTCAAAAAAATTATCAAAAAGTCATATAAAATAAAAAAATATATATTTCCTAATGAGAAACATGTTCACTTTTCATATGTAATACCATGCGATAAATTGGGTGACATCATTTTTTATTTTCTCTCCTTGAAAATATAAATAGTATAAGCAGAATGCCAAATCGCTTATTGAACACACCTTTTTGGGGGGAAGCGTCTGCAGAGCACAAATGTGGTAATGTTAACGGACAGCCTCTTGTGAAGTCTATGAACTTCTCAAGAGGCTGTTGTATTTTAGTTGCATTTTTATTCAACTAAAATAACTAACCGATGTATCACAAAATGGTCGCGATGTATCACAAATGGTTAAGTTTACGCCATAGACGTAGCCAAGATCTCTGAAGGGGAAGCTCGACGATCGAATAATGGAGGTAATAGAGCAGGGTTTTGTTTTCCAATATAGTCGCTATAGAAAAGTAATGTAACATTGTAGCAAATGGGATGTAAATGTAGAATATTTAAGTATACCTATTACAGGATTACGAAGTAGTATACTTAGCTTGTTTCTTCAACTAAAATTACTATCATTTAACATTTATCACAACATGACTGTAGTCACTTTACGCCATAGGTGTAGCCAAGATCTAGGAAGGGAGCTCGACGATCGAATGGGGGAGAAGCTACGGAGCGGATTTTAGTATTCCAATATAGCTACTATAGATAAGCAATGTAAATTTTAGTTGAATAAATAATCAGAGTACACAAGTTCATGGACTCATACTTCCTGTATTACATATTCTATATACACCCTCCCCCATTGGCTAAAGAATTACATTATTTTGCTATAGAATTTATTTTGGAAAACGAAACCCTCCCCCCCCCCCCCTTCATTCGCATGTGAAGCTCCTTTCCTTTACTGAGGTCCTGGCGCTACATGTTGTTACCTTTTTTTACAGTGAATTGTTTCTGGTACTATTTTTTGTTGATGAAGAAGTCGGAGCAAATAAATTCATAGTCCTATCCTTTACTATATATTCTCTATTTCCCCTATAGGGAAATAGAGAATATATAGTAAAGCTAACTTTACGTATATGTACGTAAAGTGTACAACTTTACGTACATATACGTAAAGTGTACAACTTTACGTACATGCTAATGTACATGTTTAGTCAATATATTGATTAAACATGTTAGCTTTCTATTGACCTCTTTTCCGAATTTGGCATTCCTTCTTTTCGAGCTGCGATGTGACGCCAAATGATTATATAAATACAATGTGCGAGTACAACAAATAAGATGAATATTTTGAAATAGCATTTTTATATGGTTTATAATTAGAAAAATCCTTTCCTTCACTTTAAAAATTAACTTACTTTTTCAGAAACTATTTCCAAAATTCACAAAGTGAATATTTAAATTTAAAAAAATTCAATTTTAGGGTAAAAAAAAGTCACGAACTTCCAAATTAACATATTATACCTTTATATCCAATTATTTTATTATGAATATCTCGATCTGATGATCCCCTGATACTAGCACCAGTCCTGTGGCAAATAACTACCTAGTCGAATCTGACGGTTTTCTGATTCTACCCTCGCGGAGGCTAAGCAAAACTTTGCTGTTATACGATACACAGAATACTATATTAATACTATATAATAGTCTGTGATACGATATATATAAGCTTGTTGTAATGACCGTATATACGATATATATAAGTATGAGCTTATATACAATATATATAAGCTCCTTGTAATTGGATTATATGCAATATATATAAGCTTGTTGTAACATACCGATATTTATACAAAAAAATAAATAAATAAAGCCTTAAAGAATATTTTAATAAAAATTTGTTGCATTTTCGTTAGTAGATTTTTGCAAGATTTTTATTCCGAATTCAGTAGATTTTAGTAGATTTTTCGTGGCTTTAGTTATCATTAGAGTTCCTGTAGAAAGTCTCCAAAATCTGGTCGCTTCCGGTTAGTAAATTGCACTTTATTTCCGGTTACGGTACTCTACTGCGATAGAAAATGAGAACCACAGACTACTATAGTAATTCTGTGATGAGAACCTTGCTAAAAAAAGAACTGTTTTGTTTGTAAGAACGAAAGTGTGTAAGTAGGTAAATAAGTTTCACAAGTTTCCAACCCTGTTCTTAGCGAGTATGTTTATGAAATATTCTTGCATAAATTACCATGAAAGGTTTCGAACACACTGGTTATGCTTATTAAAGAACTATGTTACCTAATATATGTTTTTATATAAAACGTTTGCCTTTAAAATAATTTGTGAAATTGTAAGTGTAGAGTACAAATAATAAAAATTAAAGTAAATCAAAAGTCGATATAATTGTGCAATTTTTTTAAAAATTATCTTCTAAAGGATTTGTTCAGTAAGAACAGCTTTTTATTAAAAATTCAAAATACATTAGTTTTTCTAATATGGACAACCATTAGATTATTCGGCTGTTTTAAAAACATATAGCTTTAAAGATTGCTTTATTTATTGTAAAAGAAGTGTATTCTATAAAAGAAGTGGATATTTCTATTCCACACTCAAGTATTATAGATTTCAAAATATAGAGTAGAAAGTATTGCTTTTTCGAATTCAGAGTTCGACTCAAGACTCCCTGAACATTTTGAATGAGTCTATGTTATGTGTGCAAGAGAATTTCAAGATTAACTGTGCATATTGTAAGGAATTTTTATATTTAGAATTTAATGAAAGTAGAACCAGATATATATATTTTTTTGTAATTAGTTTGACACAATTTTCTGAGAGATTGTTCTGAGTAACAACTTTATCATAGTAAGCTGATGAATAAAATATGAGGTCTCGTGAGACAAAACCACAAAACATGTGTTTTCCATGGTCACTTTACATCATCAGTCTGCCACTAGTTTTGCCAATTCTAAATCCATATATATACTTTTATTGTTGGTATATTGTAAAACTTCTCCTTTTAAAATGAAATGTCTTTATTTTATCCTTGGGTAAATCCGGATAATAGCCCTACACACGTATTTTTTTTAAGTACAAATCACACTAAGTTGATGCATTCTCTCGCATTTTGAACAAGAGGTTACCAGATTATAACATAAAGTGTGTTTTACATATAGCGCTTGCAATCAAAACACTTGGCAAGCAAACTAAAAGTGTGGTGGGTTATTCTCCAGATTAACCCTATCCGTGATGCATTTCAATTAATAACAGAAAAACCTGTCTGTAAATTAAAAGTACAATGCTATGCAATAATAAGATTCAGTAGAACATATGTCAAAGTTCATCCTTGCTCGAGACTTTTTTTTTTCTCGAGATTTGTTTGAAAACATTGTTTGCATTCATATTCGTGATTTTGAGAAGAGATATATAGTTTGTTATAACATTTTATAAAGTGTTCTCTGTTTTAATTGTACTTTTAACCCATTTCAGGTTACTTGTGGGTGCACCCAAAGCACGGACTGTTGGGTATAATAATTCTGGTGCAGTTTATTCATGTCCGTTATCAACATACAATGCTGACTGTACTCAAATTCCAATTGATCAAAAAATTAGTAAGTATTCTTTTCCCATGTAATTATGTGTATATTATTTTGATATGTGTATATTATCTTTTTAGTGTTTATTATTTCACCATTGTTATTGATGATCATAGACAAATATTTATTATAAACTGGCATTTACATTTATAACCATCATTGACATTTGTCTGTATTTCTTTCATTTATGAAAAAAAATATACTGTGTCTGTTTTTTTTCAATGAGCAGGATTTTATTTTGTAAAAAAAAAAAAAAAAAAAAAAAAAAATGCATATCAACAATCTAAACAAAATCACTTTTGTGAAACAATTCAATATTTTAAAAATTGCAAACTAATTTTTCAAAAGTCAAACCAGAAGGAAAAATTCCACAAAAAGGATATTGAGCTACAATAAAAGATATTTTGGTACTTTTCCATTTCGCCGGTGCAGGCGATAAAGCCGCCAAAAATACTACAACCAACGCCAAACGGAATATCCCCGCTGGAAACCTTTTACCGCCACATTTTCAAAACAAAAATTTATTAAAATTTTTTTATGTGTATACTGTGTTTTGTCACCAATAAAGTTTGCTTGGCGAAATGGAAAATTAAATTGATTGGAAAATTAAATTGATATGAAACAGTGCAATAACTGACTTCTTCTTCGACCCAGACCGTCCAACCTACCTGAAGGTATCTGTTTAGATGGCCTGGAAGTGCCATCCAATTTAGACCGGGACCTAGTGGGTGAGGCATCTACAGGGACTGTACCCTCCTTCTCCTACCACCAACCTCTAGGAAAATTTATGGACCCACATATTTAATGTACCTATACTCTGCATGAATACAGGGACAGTTTAGGCAGAAACTGGTATCGAACCCAGGTCGTCCAAGTGCAATCCCTGCACACTAACCACTGGGCTGTCATACCCCTAAATAATAACTGTCTTAAAATTTTTCTCTCAAGCCTGTTATCAAATATTAATCAATCAATGAAATATTATTCATTAAAGAAACATTTTATAATGGATTTGAGCCTTGTAGTTATTGCACTCTAAGTTGTATTCCCATGTTCAATCCTCACCTCCAACCAAAAGTTACCTCCATATAAAGACAGTATGGGCACAATGAATCTGAAAGTCTTGTCAAGAGATAAGTCAGGTGAAGGATTGTACTATTTAAGGCACCTATATATCCTGGTGGTTGTTGCCTGGTTCAACAGTGGCCATCTTTACTCCCAGTTGAAGTGATGGTTGCACATGGTGAAAAGGGGGGGGGGGGGGTTACTTTCTCATCTTTTTCAAGTGATTTTGAGAAAATCTAAACATTCTAGACTTCTTTTTTGAATGATGGATACAATTTTTTGGCAGTAGAAGCACCCAGTTTACAGTTAAATTCCATATCAAATGTCGGCCATGTAATATGCATTTGCCATTGAAATAGCACAGATAGGCAACAACTGACTTAACCGGTGGGAGAAAAATGGCAGTTGCTTCAGTCTGTGTGTTCAGAAGTTTTAAAGTACGATTCATGTTATTCCCACACCCACTGTGTTCTGGTTTAAATTGGGTAGTTAAAAGATGTAATGTGATTCGTCTTCTCTGTTGCAAGGGACAGCTTGGTTCATGTAATATAATTAATTCACTTCTTGGCCACTTTATGAGCAAATGATTGAATTATCAAGTGGCTTGAGTAAAATAATGACTTGAAAAAAATAATTGATTATTGCTTGGCAGCTGTGGTCTCGTTTAAGAGTTGATTGACCTAGCCTAGTATTTTAAGGCAATTAGATACAAATTTCATATAGTTATTGATGAGCAATTATGGACTCTTAAAGGGCAATATTTTATAATTCCTTTCAAATAAGGAATAAGTGTATTTCAATTACCAATAGCAAATAGGGAAAGATGCTGAGACCGAAAAGTTTTTAAAATATTTAGTCATATTCAGACAAATCACTTTTTCCAAATAGAAATTCTGAATTTATGAGGGTAATGGGAAAAACTCTTAAAAAACATTTGAATACCTGGTTTGTAAAATTTGGGTGGTTCTAACAGTGAATCCTGTTTTTGTTTCTTTTCCTCTGAAAAGAGGAACGACTTTCTCGGTGATGCCACTTATTCTACTAGGGAATGTCAGAATGGACAATAAAAGCCCCAAATGACAGTCATTTTTTTCTGTTCAGGCAGTGTTATTCTAGAATCTCTGAAGTTGTGGTAGTCTCCTCTTGGAGTAGATCAGGTTGTATTACTGAACACACGTTCATTGGGCTAGTTTATGTTGATGTGAGTAACTATTTGTCTAGGTGGTTTAATTAAGTTTGGTTGGTATTCACCATTGCATGTAGATGCAAAAGATTAAAGTTGAAAGAAAAAAATTTGATGTTAGTAATATTTTAGAAAAAGATAAGTCAGTTTGTGAGCACTTTTGTGAGCAGCTTTGAAGTTCAAAAGACAGATTGGTGATATTCTCTCCTACTAAGGCTGGTGTTACACAAATACTCCTTGTAGTGGTGCTTGGTCCTTGGGTACCACTCCCACATTTCTATTACATCCTATATTCGTTCTTTACCACACCTCACACAAACATATGCACAGATGGATATTTTCCCAAATCGGTTCAGGAGGTTTTTTTAAAATATGCTTATCTGCCAAAATTCCAAATTTGAAAATTTTCTGGAAAGCAATGCAATAGAAAGTAAATATAAATAGATTCTTTGAATATTTTTTCTGTTGGTGGAATGTAATTACTAACTTGTCTTAATTTTAAAAGATTTGAAGTATTATAAATTGGAACTTTTTCAGATTATGGAGCCCAAGCAGTTATCAAAGATGATCAGTGGTTGGGGGTTACTGTTCACAGTCAAGGACCCGAAGGATTTGTTATGGTAACAAAAGTTTTGAAATTGTATTTTTAGTCATGTTTTAAAGTCATTATTTTATGAACAGTCGCAATGCGACTGTTCCTATTTTTTGAACATTATAAAAATTCATATTTCTTTGTGGATAGGGTAGCTAAAATTCATATTTCTTTGTGGATAGGGTAGGGCTGTTTATCTGTTTATTTTATGTTACAAAGTAAAAATCAATTGATTGAAATTAAGGTTTTATAATTGCTATTTAACTTGAATAAGATTCGCTTGAATAAGAACCGAAGGATTTGTTATGGTAACAAAAATTTTGAAATTGTATTTTTAATCATGTTTTAAAGTCATTATAATAGGAACAGTCGCATAACGCGACTGTTCCTATTTTTTGAACATTATAAAAATTCATATTTCTTTGTGGATAGGGTAGCTACTATTTTATGTTACAAAGTAAAAATCAATTGATTGAAATTAAGGTTTTATAATTGCTATTTAACTTGAATAAGATTCGCTTTGAATTTTGGGCAATTATTTGCTAATAGGAATGGGGGTATCATTTTGTTTATTGGGAAGTCTAAATACTTGATTATTTCTTACATACAGATTTTATTTATTAAAAAAATGAAATAGCCTATAATAAAGCTTGTACCTCGTAAATTAAGCTATAATAAATGAACTTTGTTAATGACTCAACAATACATAGATAAGTATGCTCATTTTGATTTTAATCATGTAAAGTTAGCTCTTTCCAACCAGTTGCTCTAAGTCTTCGGACGAGTCGGGTGGTCTGGGCTTTCGACACTAACATAACACATAAATCTTTCTTAATCATTTCGTATGTAGGTCCCAAGTTAAAGATCATTGTGCTAAGTGATCACTATTTTCAAGTATACTTTACACATAATTAGAAATTCTGATTTATCAGTTTCTGAGTTCTGAATATTATTGCGAATGCGCATTTTTCCCATTGGTGCCTCGTCTTTTGCCTGTCTTCAAGGTCAGGCGAAGAAAACATAGTCCATGACATGAGGTTGATTAGAACCCAGGGTTGCCAGGATTTCCCAGTTAGGAAAAGAGTTTCCAGATTTGGTGATTTATCACTAATTTTGCGACTTCCTTAATGTTCCAGAAATTTCTCAATAGAACGATTATTCTCTGAAATATAGAGATTTCCAGAAGTTTCTATAAAGAGACTCATCACTCTGTTGAAGTTTAGTTGATGAGTTGACACTAAATACGAGCTACAGTGGACTGTGATTTTTGTCAATGTTTTGTCAATAGTAGCCATTGTTTTGTTGATGTTGTTGATGTTGAAACCCAGACCGTCCGACCTACCAGAAAGGTGTAAGGTAACTGTTTGGACGGTCGGGAAGTGCCACCCAATTTAGACCGGAACCCAGTGGGGGAGGCATCCACAGGGACCGTACCCTCCTTCCCCTACCGCCAACCTCTCGGAAGGACTTTCGGACCCACATGTTTAATGTGATCGTACTCCGCATGTTTAATGTGATCGTACTCCGCATGAACACGGCGGCAGTTTTGGCAGTGGCTGGAATCGAACCCGGGCCTACCGAGTGCAACTCCAGCGCGCTAACCAATGGGCTACCGCGCCCTTGTTTTGTAAAATTATTTTTGCCAGTGTTTTGAGAATATTATCGCTTTTTCTGTGTAATTAGTAGAGCATTTAAGTGCTGTTTGATTGTATATTGTTCCTATTTACTTTGGGCTTGTGAATAAACGTAAGTTATCCAGAAACTTGGACTCATTCTTGTATGCGTGTATACACCCACAATTCTAAAGGATACGTTTTATAACAATATAATGCACACAGCTTGTTCAGCAATTTGTTTATTTACTGTTGTGGCAAATAACTTATTTACTGTTGTGGCAAATAACTAAATGATAGTTCTATTTATTTAGAATTTTGTTTTTATTTTAGTGCTTTGCTATATTGTGTGTAATATAATAATTATAGCAATTTATAAAATAGTGTATGTGCTCGCAATATGTAGCTGAACTTGTGCATTGGGGAGTTTCAAAATTTGATTGGTAGTTCTGTAAGGACTTCAGCCTGGTCCTGCCCATGGATTCGCTCAGCCAGATTTCTTATGTTTGCTTTCAGGTCAGCATCACAGTCTTTAAAATTTTGAGTTTAATATAGACATACGCATCACAGAGTTTAATATAGACATACCTATTCGTACAGTCAATAGTTAAAAATTTTGGTGTGACATATAGTCAATGTTTAAAAACATTGATGAATTTTTATAAAGTATGGAAGATATTTATTAAGTTCTGCCATGTACATATAAATATTTAAAAAAAGGAAGAAAAAATTAGAGATTGGAGGGTTTTTTGGGCCTAGCCCATTGGTTGCATATGGAAATTTTATAAATAATACCCTTGAACTCAGTTCAGGTTGTAGTTTTGTGTGGATAGTGTTGGAAACTCAGACCTCCCAACTCACCCAAAGGTTTAGAGCAGTTGGATGAATGGTCGTGTGTAAAAGTTTTGAGATATGAAAATTGTGCAGATCTTGATTTTAAGTTTGGACCCCCCCCTCCCCCCCCCCCCCCCCCCAAAAAAAAAAAAAAAAAAAAAAAAAAAAAAAAAAAAAAAAAAAAAAAAAAAAAAAACTGATTCAAGTAACTGATTATTTTAAGAAGATTTGATCAAGTAACTTTTCAGTATGTATTTATAAATGTGCAATAATAACTTCAAATAATAATTGCATAAAACTTTTATTATGTATTTTGTAGTTTAATACCTATATATTTCCTGTAAAATATGAATTATACATGAATTTCATTATCCACAGAACTTCTGTCACCCGTTACTGTGCATAATTGGGAGTTGACTGAAGTCTTATGGTATTCTTAATTTGCTAATATTTTTTAACAAGGGGTAAATGAATCTAAGCCATGAATTTGGATCACTGTTATTTCATTCAATCTCACTGTTATCTACCTCCTTCAGGTAAAAGAAAATTGGATTTCTACCAAGCATCAATATTACTTACAAGTATTGATACTCGAAAAATAATGTTTTGTAGTTATACGGAGATCTGCTGGGAGACATAAAGGTACTTCCTTATTATAGCGGCCCTTGCAATTACGATTATTCCAAGGTCTCAGTTACAATTTCACCTATGTCTGTAGCTTCGTTAACATATAGCTTCATATTGTGGCTATTTTCGCATACTTGTTTGTCAGGTAAAAGATCTCATTCTTGAAAAAATGATATGGCATCCATCTCATTGCTTGGTAAATTAAAGATTGTTAACAACATATTTTAAAGAAAAATAAGTGATTTTAAAAAACCAGTACGAAATCAGGAACATTAACGAAAAAACAATATGACTATAATATAAACATATGCTATTTCTGTAGGACTGCAAATGTTTATCGAGATTTTACAACCTACCTTGGCGATACATCTCGGTCGCTTGGTGATTCATCTTTGGGGGTCGCTATAATAAGGAAGTACCGGCGTAAATATAATTTGAGTACTGAGAATAAATGCTTATGTTTGCCATAAGAGAAAATTATTTTACTTTTTCCTTCCATACAGGCTTGTGCCCATAGATTTATCATTGCTGGTAAAGACTATCAGTGGGGTCAAGGCATATGTTATTCTCTTGAGAGCAATTTGGAGTTTTCGAAAGTTTGGAACCCTTGCGAAAATCGCCCTGTCAACAAAGCTCATGAGCAGTATGGCTATTGTCAGGCTGGAACAAGTGGAGAAATTACTGAGGTAAGACCACATATCAAAATGATTTCCATGATTGAAAATTTCATTTTTTTTAATCAAAATTATTCAAGAAAGCTTATTGAAAAGAAAAAAAAAAACATACTTATTCTGAATTGAAAAAAAAGAGCAGCTTTTCAAAGATAAATATATTTGGTTATCTATCTTTATTGATTTTTTATTGCATATTTTGTTTTATTTCAAAGAGATAAATGCAACTAGCTATATCAAATTGTCTCATAATTGTGTCATTTGTTATAAGTGTTGGCGACTATAGCAAGCCCCTAGTGATTAAAATATATAAACATATGGAACATGTTAAAAATTTGGTTTTAACCCACAGTCTTACAAATAAATATAATATAGATTTTTGCATATTTTAAAATATTTGATTATTTTAGAATGTTAAAATATATATATAATATATGCTACAAGCAGCTTAATTTTGATATAACTCTTAAACTGATGTCAGGCAAGCAATGCTTTCATGCTTCTATGGACTGCACACTTCTGTGTGGAACCCACTTAATGTTACAAAAAAAAAAGTATTTAAATACACATTGACTCTTGATGCATTGTTATTTTCTTCAAACTTTTTATTTATTGCGGTGAAAACATAATATTTTGTTATTTCAACCAGATGTTAAAAAATTGTGCTTTGAATGCTCTTTATTTGTTGCATAAATAATGCCAGTAAAAATTTTAACTAAGTAAATGAAGATTTAAGATTAGATGAAAACTTATAAACTTAACAGAAATATATAAAAATAATCTTTCAAATAAAATAATACATCCATTCCATGTTTAAATTCTTTCAAAGTAAATACTGTGATTGGAGGCAATAATGCATCCGTTAAGTAAACCTACTTTTACTCATTGACACTCTCCTGAAATCCAATAAAGGGACCCCTATCGAGGAACCTCAGACTATGCTCACTACAGTTTTTTCCCATGATCACAATATTTCCCCAATATGGGTAGGATGGACTTTACTATGTTTTCAAGTTACGTGTTATCTGTATACACTGTAGTCCGCATAGTGTATTAAACTCTTTACATATGTTTCATCAGATTGTTTTCAAAGAATTGTTTGAAACCTCCCACGTTTATAAAAAAAAAATAAAAAAAAAATTATCATTTAAAAAAAAAAAAAGGTTTCTAATTGGAAGAAATACTTTGAAATATAATGAGACTAAATTGGAAAAAAAATATCTAATTAGTACATTAAAAAAAACCTCAAAATAATGTTGCCTACATGCAACGCTGGTCCAAAATGGGTTAATTAATTACTTTTAATGTGAGATATAGCTAAAAAATTATCCCATAAATATATTTTGAAATTACTATTTATACTATCTTAAAATGTGCTTGTGCATATTATGTATTGAAATATTTTTTGCATTGGCTATACTGGTAAAGGTTTCTAATATTTTGGTGATAACATAATTAGTGATATGCAGGGTCCGCGCTAGCCATTCGCCTACGCGCAAAATGCGAAATGATCGCAAAACTGGCAATAAAAAAAATACTTTGGCGAAAAAAATGGCGAATGATTTTTTGGAAACTGAAAATTTCGTAAATATTTTTTTGGGAAGTAATATGGAATAAAAGTCCGATTTAATTTGGAATAAAAGTCCGATTCCAGACAAGTACGCCTATGACATACGAGCGTTGTCTCCCGTCTGTTTTGGGGACGCTCGTTCTCGTGTGACAAGCTCCAAGTATTATTTAATTCCCAGCACGCTGCTCCTCAAAACGGACGGCAGACAGCGCATTCCTGTCTCTCAAGCATCCTTGACCCACCACGGCAATCAAAACATTATCTGGATTCCGTCCGTTATGTGAGCCGATTTTTTTCGTTAACCCTGAATCGCACAACCGTTAACCCCCAACACAGTTATTAGATACTCTCCAGTAAACAAAACAAAAAAAACACTTTCAACTTAAAATCCTGCATTATAGTTTTGAACAATCCGTGTTACAGAATTATTTCTGAAAAGAGCCATTTTTTGTCGAAAACGATCAGCCGTAATCAGAGAAACATGTTATAAACATCGAACGAAAATGTATGTATATTTTTTGCTGACGCGTATACAATGGTAGTCCGGAGCATCTGGAGGGCAGAAAAATTAGGAGTGTGCGATTGCGTAATTACTACCGCATCGTTTTAGGATCGGTCTTGCGGGAAAAAATAACTTTCAGACTTACGATGTTTTTTTATTTTTTAGACTCCGCATATAAATCGACCCCTCCCCCTCCGTTTTGAAGCGTTTTTTTTTTGTCACAAATTTTTCGACTTACGCGAGTATATACAGTAAATAAAAAAGCATTTAATTTTAGTTAAAACCAACTGAAAAAAGGTCACTGCTGATTATTATCACAGATGCCAATTTGCGGTTTTCTGTTTCTGTCATAAGTTGAATCGTAGTTTATCTTTTTGTTACGAATTTTTAAGCCTGCCTGACTTGTTTTCGTTTCATCATCATCTTTGTGATTTTTATACGATCCTTACGCCTGCCTGAATTTTAAAACCGACATAAAAATTTATCCCTTAGATAGTTTTGGTGCCTAATTTTAAAGAAATATAATGATGATACTGCATATAAAACTATTATGGATGTAACAAGAATTGGTTTCACATGTCCTATGACAACAAGCATCGTTAAAAGAGGCTTTAGTAAACAGAACATAAATTTCATTAAGTAGTAACATCAGAGTAAAAAATGTCAGTGACTTGATTCTTATAAATAGTGAAGGGCCAGATATCAAAGATTTTAACTTTAAGGCAGCTTTTGAAAATTGGTGTATAGTACAAAAATTCGATGCTTGCCTGGTTTATATGATAATGAAACTATGTGAATTATAAAATAAATTTGTCATTTTTGTAACTCATTGTGATCTTTCATTGGTAAATACAAGTTTAATTTACTAATAGCATGTTTAATGATTAAAAAAATGAAATCTACCCATCTTTATATCTTCTTATCTTTACATCTATTTAAAATGAAATTAATATTATTAGCTGCATTATGGCTTAAAAGTAGAAATTTTTTCACCGATGGCGACGATAACTTTGACTAATAATCATGTAATTTGGCTAATGATTTTTCAATTTGGCTAATTTGTTGGCTAACAGTTTGAAATTCCTAGCGCGGGCCCTGGATATGGGTGGGAAAATTTTCCATCCCTATATATTTTCATTGAAAAATTTCATTTAATGAAAAATTTAAAAATATATTTTTCTTTTCGAAAAAGTGTTATCAATTTTCACTCTCTGTCTCTCCTTCTATATATATACCCAGGTAACACACATACGGTATTATAACCGTTGTTAAACCGTTTATACGTTATATTTTCGTATGTGTTATACGATAAACGGTAATACATCGGTTATAATACCGTTATGAGTAAACGGTATATAAAAATACCGTATATCATACATATGAATTACCGTGTATGAACATACCGTATGTAGAAATACCGTTTTAAATACGTATGTATTACTGTTTATTTTACATTAAAATAACCGTTTTTATTACATTAAAAATACCAATTTATCATACGTAAAAATAACCATTAACGCTCCCCTCTTGCTCAAATCCTCTTTCAGCTTTGTTCTCGAACCCTTTTCTCGAAGGCATTTTCATGTATTACCGTTTAAAATACATTATAAATACCGTTTATCATACGTTATAAATACCGTTTATATTACATTAAAATTACCATTTTTCATACGTAAAAATAACCATTAACGCTCCCCCATTGCTCAAATCCTTTTTCAGCTTTGTTCTCGAACCCTTTTCCCGAAGGCATTTTCATGTATCCCTTCTTGTTTATCTTCACCCTCCCAAGTTCTAACCCCGCCGTGACGTCACGCAGTTCTGGAAGCTTCCAGAACGGACTCATTGCTACCTCAGGGGACGAAGCCATAAGCTTTGTGCATCTGGCAACACTGAGTGCAGTAATCATTCTTTACGTATCCCGCCATGTTTGTAGTAGGTTTGTATCTTGAACTTGATTTTCCCGTGTTAGGCTAGTGTTAGGTTAACATGTTGCTTAATTTATATATTTTAACTTATTTAATTATATTTAGCTTTAACTTTTATTTTATTTTATATATCTTCCTAGCTTTGTTGTATGTATGCACATATTGCTTTAAAAGCAAACGGGAAAAGTGCATGTTTTCAGCATCGTGGTATGTGCATCCATGCTCGCATTTAATACTATCTAAGCGGAAATTAAATGAAAACGTGGTCCGAGATTGCATTTGTTGTCATGCATGCATGTTTATTTCAAATATTGTAAAATCAGAAATTATTCTTTTACATGTTTTTATGTATTTTAAACTTAAAGACGGTATACTTATACTAAATGAAAGTTGCTTCATGTATAACCTACCTGCAAGTAAAAATGCTTATTTAGTGTTGGTTAGTGTTTATAATAAAATAAATTTAATCTATATAATAATAACTGAAGCAACTTTCATTTAGTGTAATTATACATGTATGTCTAAAACTAAAATCTATAAAAAAACATGTTAAAGAATAATTTGATTTTACAGGATTTGAAATAAACATGCATGCATAACAAATGCAATATGACTACGTTTTCATTTATTCTCTGCTTAGACAGTGTTAAATATTATAATTAATTTAATGTTATTTGCAGAAATAAAAAAAATATACTAGGAAGAAATTTTAAAATAATACGCTACTTAGAAAAAGTTGATACAGGAGTGAAATGTTTAAAAACACAATACTAAATTAAAACAAATTTGATACTTTAAGAAAATAAAAAAAGAGTTGATACTTGGAAGAAATTTTTGGAAGAAGTAATAAAAGCCTTAAAAGAAAACATGATACTTAAAAGAAATAAAAACACACATAATTCTTAGAATTATTTTAAAAACACCGCAAAATTATATTTCATAACGTAGTAATTATAATTTTTGCAATTGTTAGAAATTAGAATTAAAAATATACTTAGAATTTTTTCGACTAATTATATTTCTTTTAATTCATTTTATAGCAGTTTGTGTTCTGTGCATCTAGAAACATGTTCTATTTGTGCCCTTACTCACTGTGTTCACTCTTAAAAATCATTACAGTCCTATGATACCACCGTTAATTTTTTTAAAGGTGATATTTCTATTTTATGCCAATTTAAAATAGAAAATGTTTCTATTTTGTGCCATACTTGCAAAGATAGCAAGAAAGTACTTGTCTGCACCAGCGTTGATAGTGAACGTTTATTTTCAGAAAGAAGCAGGGAATGTTTATGAACCAAAACTTAATAGGCTGCAACCTGAAAATGCAGAACGCCTAATTTTCCTGTACCGTAACTTACCTCTAACTTTGATTACAAAGAATAATTAGTTTGTTTTTAAACAATATTTCATATGGTGTAAAACTTAATTAAAATACTGCAAAATTGAATATTCATCCAAGGGTCATTCCGAGTCAAATCAACCAATGATCTGAACCTTGGCATCATGGAAAATGATAATTTTTGGTACAATAGTAGTACCAGTGAAGCTGACAAAAACTGTAAATATTAGATTTTTTGGGCTCTTAGTTTTCAGTTATTGACTTTCTTAAAAGCGAAATTTGGCAAAAAAAAAAGTATTTGACCTAGAGATCTCAAATTGGTGTCATTTTTTTTTCTTTCAATGGGTCTTAATTTGATATGACTATGCTATTTTCTAAAAACAATTTCTCTTTTAGTTTGTAATTATTTTAGAAACTCCAATTTTAAAAAAGAGTTAAATACCATAATCATGTTGTATATCAAATTAAGGTCCATCGAAAACAAAAGACTGCACTAATTTGAGCTCTCTTGGTCAAATAGTTTTTGATCTACCACTCTTTAAAGATTTCAAAACTGTACCAGATTTGGCTTTTTTAAAAAAGTGAATAACTGAAAATCTAAGAGCCCAAAAAATATGAAATTGTACAGTTTTTTTAAACTTTACTGGTACTATAACTGTACCAAAAATGATCAATTTTTTAGATATCAAGGTTCAAACCATTAAGTGATTTGACACAAAATGACATACATTTAGTACATAACTCATTAGCCAGTTTTTTCATACATTCAGCCCACATATGTTCTCAATTTTTACAATTTACTACACACTTAATATTCAGGGTGGCCACTCAACCGGGAAAAGTCAGGGAATTTTGTGAAAATTCTGTTTTTTTTTTTTTTTTTTCTTTCTTTTTTTTTTTTTTACTAGTTGTCCTTATAAAAACCGGACTGCCCAGTTTGTATGCCATTTTCGAAAAATTTCGCCAAGTATTATGCTGTACTCGTAACTTCTAAATAAAGGCTGCCATGTGTCCATTTGATTCCGTATAAAAACAAAAATGCAGAGTTTGTGCTCCATTTTGGACAACTGTTGCCAAGAATATTATATACATTTTACAATATTTTTTCTATTTTAATGACATTCTTTTGACATTGCTGAATTGACATTAATTATTCAATGGCTGTGTTACAGTGTAGTTTTTGCATATCTTTAATGTCTGTCATTGTGAACAATTTGCAATGCCCATATTTAAGGACATCAGTTTAGACTATTTCTTTTTATTGTCTTCAGTGAAAAAAACATTAAATTCTTTTAAATATTTCAGTAGTTCAATTTTGCTGCATTTACGTGTATTTTTTATTAAAAATGTCAAAATTTATTTGTAAAAACAAAAAATGTGTATTTTTTTCTCCTGATTTAATATAACTTTTTTTGAATAGTGGAGTTAAATTGTTAAGATTCTTTAATCAAATTTGTAACTAAATAGGGATGTGCACGCATTTTATGTTAAAATTACTGGTCTGGAATTTCTTTTCAATTCACCTGGAAAAGTGGTTAATGAGTTATGTACTAAGTATATGTTACTCCGTGTCAAATCAATTAATGGTTTGAACCTTGATACCTCAGAAATAGATCATTTTTGGTACAGTGATAGTACCAGTAAAGTTTACAAAAACTGTAAAATTTCAGATTTTGGGGGCTTTTAGATTTTCAGTTATTTACTTTTTTAAAAAAGCCAAATCTGGCAAAGTTTAGATATCTTTAAACGGTTGTAAATCAAAAAATATTTTACACAGAGCTAAATTTAGTGTCGTGCTTTTGTTTTCAATGAGCCTTAATTTGATATACAACATGATTACGGTATTCTAACTCTTTGTAATTTTTTAAAAACTCCAATTTAAAAAAAAAAATTTTTTTTTTTAGAAAATCCAAAAAAAAAACTGATTTCTTTAAAATATATATATATATATTAAAGACATTAAGGGACTATTTGTGTGCCAAATTTCATAGTCGGTCGTTAAGGGGTTCCTATGGAAATTAAATTTTTTGTAATTTAGCTAATTTCACTTATAGTTTAATACAAAAAAAAACAATTTTCATAGGAACCCATTGGCTTCCCATTATGAAACTTGGCATACAAGTAGTCCATAAAGCATATATTTTTTTTTTTTCAAAAAAATTAAAAGGGGTGTTTTTGAGATTAAAAAAAATTTTTTTTTGAAGCTTTTCAAAAAATTCAAATTTGAAATAGCTTAGTCATGTTATATATCAAATTAAGACTCATTAAAAGCAAAAGAAAATGACACTAATTTAAGCTCTCTAGGTTAAATAGTTTTTGATCTACAGCTGTTTAAAGATTTCAAAACTTTGGCACATTTCGCTTTTTTGAAAGTCAATAACTGAAAAACTAAGAGCCCCAAAAATCTGAAATTTTGCAGTTTCTGTTGTCTTTATACTTACAATAAATAAACACTTTTCAACTATGTTGTAAAGTGTTAAAAAGGAAAAGATTTCCTTATGAACAAGAGTACATTTTGAAATTGACACTGAAAGAAATGTGAAAACATGAATAGTCGAATTTTCATAAAGAAAAAAAAATTGTACAGAAAAGTCTCATTTATAAGCATTTAAAAAACGATATTTCGGTATAATTTTTTTAAATACATAATTTGGAAGAATTAAAAAAAAATATATACTAGGAAGAAATTTTAAAATAATATGCTACTTAGAACAAATTAAAAAAAAAAGTTGATACAGGGGTGAAATGTTAAAAAACACAATACTAAATTAAAATAATTTGATACTTTAAGAAAATAAAAAAAAATACCTGGAAGAAGTTAAAAAAGCCTTATACTTAAAAGAAAATAAACATGATACGTACAAGAAATAAAAACACACGTAATTCTGGGAATTTTTTTAAAAACATTACACACAAAATTATATTTCATAATGTAGTAGATTATAATTTTTGCAATTTTTAGAAATAATTGTGAAACAGTTTGTGTTCTGTGTATCTAGAAACATGTTCTACTTGGCATCTGTGCCCTTACTCACTGTTTTCACTCTTAAAAATCATCACAGTTGCATGATACCACCATTGATCAGAGATGTGTAGTTTTAGCATGCACATATATAATTTAAAATAGCCTATAAACTTAATTACAATATTATTAATATTGTTTTTTTATATATTTTTAGTATTGAAGTTTACTTTTAAAAAATTAACTCTTTAAAAATTGCAAAAATGTTTTAAGTATTATATGTTTTAATATATCCCAATATTTTATTCTGTATTTTTAAGTTATTTTCAATTTAAAATAGCTTATCTTTTAGATTTAAAATTATATTTCATAATGTAGTAGATTATAATTTTTGCAATATTTAGAAATAATTAGAATTAAAAATATATTTAAATATAAACTGAAAATAAAGGAAAAAAACATTTTTGCATTAAAATTATTGTATTAACAATATATAATATAAATTAAAATAAAAATTTTATTACATATGAACAGAGTGATTCTATAGTATTGTGAATTTTGCATATATGACACATTTGATATATCGTATCTTTGTAAAAATATGATTTAGATGAATGTATTTTAAATTTTAAAGATACTGTTTCAGATTGTGTTGATTTCAAATTTATAAATTCAAGTACATTATTGAAATCAACACAATCTGAAAATTTGACATCTATTATAAAAATATATTCACCTGGCTCAATATTTTTGTTTTACAAAGATGCATAAAACTTTGTAAATATCATGTCTGCAACATGCACTATTCTGTAGAGTTGTCCAATGTGTGATAAATATGTATATAAACACGTAATAAATACGTGTAGAAACACAATATAAACACGTAATAAATACGTGTAGAAACACAATATAAACATGTAATAAATACATGTAGAAACACAATATAAATATGTATGGGAATACATTATAAATGCGTATGGGAACGCATAAATACATATGGGAACACGTTATAAACATATATGTGGATATACGTAAGAAACACGTATGTGAATATACGTAATATACACGTATATGATATGTAATAAACATGTATCTGGATACGTAATAATAACGTATGTGGATATACGTAATATACACGTATGTGATACGTAATTAACATGTATCTGGATACGTAATAATAACATGTGGATATACATAATAATTACGTATGTGGATACGTAATAATAATGTATGTGGGTATACGTAATAATAATGTATGTGGATATACGTAATAATAACGTATATGGATACGTAATAAACACGTATGTGCATATACGTAATAATAACGTATGTGAATATACGTAATATTAACGTATAAGGATACGTAATAATAATGTATAAGGATACGTATTAATAACCTTTTTTATAACGGTTGGTATACCGTATTCTAACGTACCATTTTTGCGTAATAATTATGTATGGCCTGACACGTAAAGATTACGTATTGCTTGATACGCAAGAATTACGTATTTGTGCTACCTGGGTATATATATATATATCAGGGTTCATCCTAGGTGTTTTTCGTGGGGCGGCCCGCCCCGCTGCCCTTAGAAATTAGAAAACCCGCCCTGCTGCCCTAAGAAATTAGAAAACCTGCATTGGATGTCCAATACTATAATTTTGTGCCCTGACATAAAAAAATGCCGTCTTTCTTTTAAAAATGACAGTTCTCCATATATTCTCAAATTTTCAAAACATAGAGAAATGTGCGATGTTTTTCCTCATTCATAATTTATTAAAGCCATACAAAAGTCACAGCAGTATTTTCGGCAAAGTAATTTTTTAATTGAGCCCTTTATGCCCTTTTCCAGCAGGTAGCACCTTGCCCTTTTGAAATTCTAGAATGAACCCTGTATATATCAAATCAGTGTACAAGTGTGTGTGTGGGAGGGAGGTTAATCCCCATTGGAAGAAAAGATTCAAGTAAAAATGATACTGATAATGACAATTTTCCTTCACTCTAGTGTGTATGCATATGTGTATATGTATGTATAGTAGCGTATGCAGGATTTCATTTGAGGGTGGGGTGGGGGACTGTAGCCCATCGCAGCCCATCCCCCCCCACCTGGGTACGCCCTTATATATATATATATATTTGACCACCATTTTAACCACTGTCTAAGTTACTGTTTTCGTGGCTAATTTATTTAGTATTTACTAGGAAAACATTTAAAAGTTTTAATAGAAATTATTCTTTATTAAGCCGAACTTATACAGAAAACTAATATATTCTAAAAATCAGTTTAGCAATTATTTTCACAAGAGTTTGGTTTCACATGATTACAGAAAATGAGAAAACTTGTTTTCTTCTTTCTTTATAAAATGTACTGGTCGCTATATAATGTATATATACAGTGGTGGCTCGAGTTATTTCATAGGTGGGGCCAACACGGGAGGAAAAAAGGAAAACATACTATAAACAGATAAAGGTATTTTAAAATGCAGTAAAGCTATTTCTTTCTTCTAGTACTCAATAATCATAAAGCATGTTTAATTACTTTTAAACTAAAAATAATTTGTTTCTTTAAAAATGTCATAGTTTCGAATGCCACATTTTATGAATATATTTATTTTATAATTTAATGCATTGTTAATATGAACTGTGCTTGATTCATGCTTTTTAATCTTCTGGGATAAATGCTTTAAATATTTACAACCATACTTCGTCTACAGTGAATTTACTCTAAAAAGTAAACAATAAAAGCAGAATACTGATTTCTTTTTATCACTTAGCCAAGCTGTTCTTTTAAACCTTTTTGTGTGAAAAGATCTTGTTTAATTCCATCCTTTTGTATCAACTGAAGTGTGGTCGGTTGATAAGGACCTAAGCATTTTATTTCAACAACTTTGCTCAATGCAAAGCAAAAACGAAACTCTAGCATCGAGGAAAAATTGCATGTAAATAAATGGCAAGATCCGCATACTCCGCACTTGTGACGTCACAACCAATAGCAGGACGTTTTTGATTGCATGACGTATCCGGTAATTTTAGCACATTTTATTTCTGCAATAATTAAATTAAATTTTTCTCGACAACATCATTTGGATATTCAGAATTAGGATGATTTTTTTTTAATATATGACTAATAATATTTAAAAAAGAAAAATGTGATAATTCTTCATTGTACACTATTGCGCAGAACACAATTTCATACAAACTGAGAAAGGGTGATCACGTGATATGTAGAATGGCACCTTGTTTGTGTACTGAAGTAACTTTTAAAGTTGCATCTGCTACACTACGTATTTTTAAAAGTAGTACACTACAAACTATGAGAAAAAGTAGTAACTACTGTAGTTTCACTATTCATAGTGTGCTACTTCCGACCACTAGGTGACACTGTCATGCTTGCCCAAACAGATACCTTACACCTTCGTATAAGTAAGAATAGATAGTCTATAGAAAAGAAGATTGCGGTGCTTAAAATCCTAACATGTTATAAGTTTGAGGTATAGCTGTTAAGCTTGCTTCCTTTAAAGTTAAGGTAAGAGTAAACTAAATTGTTTTCCATACAATTCCCTCCAAGTGATACTTTAAAAGATAAGTGCTAGTTTTAAGATCATATACATAACTTGCTATATGCGTGTATATAAGTATATATGTGTATATATATGTAAGTGTATGCGGTACATTAAAAAAAATCTGTTCTAATCTAAATCTCTTAAGTGTCATTGTCCAATGCAAGTATTTTATTCCTTTTTGTTGTTTTCTAGGACAATACTATTGTGATTGGAACTCCTGGACCTTTTACGTGGAGGGGTACTGTGTTTGCGAACAATGTCAAACCGCACATACTGTCTGAGAGGCGCTGGTATTTTGGTCCTGTCTTGGAAGAAACTTCTCCTGTGGACAAGTACAGTTACCTTGGTACCTATTTCAGTTCTCTCTCTTTTTTTTAGAATGGATCCACTCTTGTGGAAATATATTAAAGTGTATGAAGTTTCGTTCAAACTGCTGTTGAAATTAAGTTGCAATAAAAGAATAACAGCATAAAAAGATGGTTAAAGTATCGACCAGTTTTAAAGTCAAAGAGACTCGGTGCTCTTCCCAGGCTTTTTTTAATGGGGCCACCACCCGATGAATTTTACTGACCACCTGGCTACAATTTGTATCTTATGATATGACTGGCCATTTGCACATATGCCACAATGTGATGACATCAAGGTTGTTTACGCCGCTATGTTAGACAGAATAAATGCTGATGTGGTAATAGACCCAACCAGGATATCGTTATCAGATATGAAAAAAATATGAAAGTACACCTTTAAGAAAGGTATATTGAGAAATTGTATTGCATATTGTGAGCACAATTTATAACCATTGTATATTTTAGACCCCCATCCCCCACAATTGTACTAGTAGAAATATTTGAACAGCAAGAAACGCATACTTCAACATGGAATGTTAAAGCCATGAAAGGTTCTTCATGGCAAAGCTATTTTTTCCATCCAACAGAGCTGACAGGAAGTAGATTTACCGATTGTGGCCAAGACTCTGGAGTTTTTAAAAATATGCTGACTTCGATTCCCAAATAAAACTATTTGATAATTATCGCAATTATAGCAATAATTGTATAATATAGCAATTATAGCAATAATTGATAATTATAGCTAATTATAGCAATAATTTTATTTTGGAATTTTATTTTTTATTAGTTTTTTAAAATAATTTTTAGGCAATAAATTTAACACAAAAAACATCAAATGTTTATCACTTATAAAACTATTGATACAAAAAAATAATAAAAAATTAATTGCTATTTATGTCAGCATTGAAGTCGCATATTAGAAAACATAGGGTTGGGAGTCGTATTCAGCCAGTAGAAGAAAAGAGGAGTTGGAGTCGAAGGTTTGAGGTACCGACCGACTCTACAGCCCTTACTTTTATGTCATGTGAAAATGGTCAATATCTGTAATTATGACTGAGTATGAAAGAAGTTTTCCTGCTTTAAACCTGCAAAATAAAACCTGCTAAAGGAATCATATGCAGACAGAATATGAATCAAGCAGAACACTAAATAATTTAATGCTATTTTACTAGAAAGACCAAGTCCAACAAACTTTGATCTCCTTACCTCAGTATTATATGTATTTCTTTTTCTTTTCTTGCTAAGTTTGCCCCCACACGACAATTTTTCCTGAGCACCCAGCTTCAGCATTTTTCTGGGAGAAACACTGAGCTTTCTTCGTCAAGATAGAAAGAGTAATTGTACCCCTCAAATATATAATACAGACACTTCTCCTTTAAAATGAGTTGATTCTTCTTTTAACAAATATTCTATGCTGTTATGTTAAAACATTTATTATGCTTTTATATTACTTTGTTCTACATTGCATTGTTATAGTATATATATATATATAAGAAAGTATTGAAATGGGTTCAAAAATAAAAGTTCACATTTGGATGGATACTTTTTTTTTCATTTCCAATGGCGGGTACAAAAGTCAACTGAAGCTAACAAAAAATATAACATGAACAGAAATAAGAAAAAATGACAGCCACAGAAGAAAGTCTGTAGACCACTCATACAGACCCCTGCTTCTTTTGATAGGTTATTTTTAAAGATGTTTTTGACTACCAACTTGATGTTGTGAAATGGGATCTCGGCACTTGTGAAATTTGGGGGATGGCTGCCCCTTTTTTGGCCAGAAAATCTGCTCTCTCATTGCCTTTGATACCACAGTGGCTAGGCATCTACTGAAGGAAAGTCACTTTATTACTGCTTAATAATCTTCTTAAAAGGGATTGGTCTTTCTGAATAGAGTGGCTTTGGCAGAGTCAATAGCCTGCAAGGCAGCTTTAGAATCTGAAAGTATGATTATGTTCGAGAACTCATTAAGATGACACTATAGTTGAGAAAGGGCTAAATGAATGGCTTCAATCTCTCCATCAAAAGCACTTCTATTTTTCCGCCACCGAGGCATATAAAGCAAAGAAATCACAAAGAACACCTGCTCCGGAATTTATGCATTCATCCAATTGGGTATGTACTCGAAGCCATTCAGATTTTGGATAGAGTGTGTTAATACTCTCGTAGGTTGCTGATCTCAATACTATTGCATCAGTGGTTTTTTTAAAGGGGAGAGTTCAGGGCAAATCAAAAATCCTTTATTTAGGATTGGGTTGTAAAGCAGTATTAATTGTTCAGGTCTAAACTGAAGACCAAATTGGTCTTTTAAGTCAAATATTTTTTGTAAGAAACTGTGCTGGATTTTAAGATTTTGCTCACATCCTTGAAATTTACAACTATGGATGTACGTATATGTATTGGGAACGATTAGGATGGATGTACATGTGTTGGGAATACAACTTAACCATTTTTAATAAGACATGTCATATTTTTAACAATTCATGTCTGTCTGTGTGATGTATGTATCCTCTTTATTTTCAAAACTATTGGTTCAATTTTCATGAAATTCAGTAAGTAGTTAGGCGACATGCTTGAGTTGACTAGATTTTGTCACACTAGGAATAATAGGATTAGATCATTTTTTAAAGTTCTCTCCAGCAAATACATATGAAATTAATTAAATAAGAGACGTAACTATATGAAACAAATGTTTTCTACATCAAAAACTTTATTGTAATTGTAATTTCATACCTTGAAATAAATTCAACTGTTGCTGACATATTAAGATAGAGTACTCAAGAAATTTCTCTGTTTTGCAAAATTGATAAGTTGACACTCATTATAAGCTATAAGTTGCCAAATGAACAATCAAATTATCAAAAAAAAAAGAGTAAATTGGATGTCATGTAAAATAAGTATTCGTTTTTATGCTAATTTGTAGGATAAAAAAAATTAAGCCATTTTTTTTTCTGGGTTCCTCTGCTGTTCTCAAAATATAACATTTTGATTTTGTTATCTTTGAGTACATCAATAGAGCCGGAATAGTCTTATTCATTAATTCATCTGTCAAATTTTCTCTTAGAAAATAGGTACAACGGAATGAATCCCAAGAAACATTCCTGACAGTAGGTAGGCAAAGTCACGTACTGCCCACATCTAAAAAATTTTAAAATATAGATATTTTAAAACTTTTAAAAGTTTTAAAATGCAGATATTTTAAAACTTTTAAAAGTTTTAAAATATCTGTAAGTCTGGATTTCTATAATAGGGCACACTTTTTTGTAAATATTTTCGGTTTTCATGACGTAGTGTTCTTTCCCTCCTCAAATTAATGATTTATCTGTTCTCTGTTTAGGAATGTCTGTCACATCCGGGATTTTTTTCGGAGACCAAAGAAGTTTTGTAGGCGGAGCACCTCGATCTAATGGAAACGGTCAAGTTGTGTTTTTCACGAAGCAAAAAAATGATGTAACATTGGATGTACAGCTGATACTGAATGGGGAGCAGTTTGCATCATCCTTCGGCTACTCTCTCACATCCTTGGACATCAACAGTGATGGGTAAGTAACTGAGATCACCCTAGAATTTTTTCAGGAGTGTAAAAATACTTCCTGGTTTATTTTGAAGGAGTATTTTGCTTTTCAGAGGAGTCATTTTTAACAAATGAGCAATGACCCTCAAATTTCCAGATACTATAAAAACAATTTCAGGGTTACCCAACAGAAGAATATTTTGACTTTTATTTGTTTAAAAAAAGATTTAAGAAATTCTCTCGTTATGTGTACTTGTCTGGAGAAAGAATCAAAGTTTTTTTCTAAATTTTATTGTTAAACCAGGCTAAATTGTCTTAAATTTTTATTGAGTTCATTTAAATTAAAGTTATTAGGATTATTAACTTTATTTAAACTAAAGGATGAAACAAATAATCATTTTTAATTTAAATTCTAAAGTTATAAATTTAGATGCAAATGCGTCAAATTCTAATTTGATTTTGGAATGGTTGCATTTCTAAGTACCCAAATCATTATTTTAATACCATTATTCAAAAATTGACGTTCATTTCATTAATAATGTATTTGAAAAATAGTTTCTGTATAGAACACAAAAACAAATTTTAGAGATGCAAACATATTGCAAAAGTGAAAAATTACCTTCATTTCATTAATAATAAGTTTGAAAAGCGGCTATTATAAAGTATGTAATAATTATAAAAATTTAGTTGATGCAAATTGATTGTATAAGCGAAAAATATTTTCACAATTATACAAAATATACTGAGAATCGAGTACAAATTTAGTTTGTTCTTCATGGTACTGCTGCAAAACAGCCCTTCATTTCATTAATGATAGTGAGAAATATTTTTTTACTATATAACACAAAATTATTATAAAAATTTTAGTCGATTAAATTGGAAGAAAGATAATCACTGGTGATCTCTTGCCTCTTGCGTGGAGCAGTGGGAATAGTCATTTGTGAGCATGATTTTTACAATCTCGCGAAAACGGCTTACCAGAAAAATGAGAAAACTTTGGTCTTAAATTAGTATCTGTTTTAAAATTTGTAACATTTTAGGGAAATTCGTGACCGATTTCTGTTTTTATGACTTTTTCGGAACATCCGCATACCTGCCAACTTTTACGCATTATGCGTAAAATTTACGCATTTTAACTGCTCTTTACGCTTTTACGCATTTATTGCTATATTTTACGCATTTCCGTATTTACCTTATATACTCGCGTATAAGTCGAGAAATTTGTGATAAAAAATAACCTCAAAAACAAAAATCGTAAGTCTAAGAATCCTTTCTTCCGGCGAGACAATCCCTCTTAAAACGATGCTGCAGTAATTACGCAATCGCGCACTTCAAAATTCTCCTATGAGTCACTGCCCTCCTGACTACCAGTGTATCAACGCGTCATCAGAAAATATGCATATATTTTCGTTCGATGTTTATCTCTCGCTGGCTTCTCGGATTACGGCCGATCATTTTTGATAATTCTGTATCACGGGTTGTAGTGTTTTTTTTTTGTTGTTGTTTATTGAAGAGAGTAGCTAATAACAACTGTGTTGGGGGTTAACGAAAAAATCAGCTCAAATAACGTGCGGAAGCCAGATATTGTTTTGATTACGCAGTGGAAATCAATCTAACCGATGGTGCCACTAATCATCAGAATGTTCTTTTGACAAGGGGAATTCCCCTTCTCGGAAGTGGGAAGTACCTTGGAAAGTTTTTCACATGTGGTTGTACGCGTTTCGTATCGTTTTTGCCTGTGTAAAGTCTTTTTCATGAAACTCTTGTTTCGGATGGCTCTTAGTAAAGGTAAAACATATTTTCAATCATTCAAGGAGAGTTATTCTGAAGATTTTCCTTTCATAAAGGCATCAAGAAAAGGCGAAAAATTTGCCTTTTGTGAATTATGTCGGTGTGACTTTATGATTTCACATGCTGGAAAGTATGACATTTCTCGCCATGTAAAATCGGAAAAACATTTAAAATTTGTTAAATGTAGTAACAACAACGTCAAACTTGATAATCTTTTCAAAAGTGACACTCAGTCTAGCGTTATTCGAGCAGAATTGCTCTTTACTGCTTTTCTAGTGGAACATAACGTGCCTCTTGCTGCTGCCGATCATGCTGGTCCACTATTCCGGAAAATGTTTCCTAAGTGTGATATTGCCAAGCAGTATGGATCCGCAAGAACAAAGACGACTGCCTTAGTCAAAGAAATGGCATCAAATCAAATTGAAGGTCTAATAAAGCAGATGCAACTTGGCCCATTTTCGGCAGCCTGTGATGGCGGCAATGATACGGACAATAAGTTATATCCTATTGTTGTAAGTTTTTTTAACCCAGTTGAAGGTTTAATTAAAAATAATCTCCTCTCAATACCGAATTTAAAAGGAGATGCAACTGGAGAAAACATAAGTATATTAATTTTAAATGAATTTCAAACAGTAAAGGTGCCTCCTGAGAATTGCATAGCATTCATGGCAGATAATGCTTCAGTTATGCAAGGCAAAAAAAAAGGGAGTTGTTGCATTTTTAAAACGTAAACAGGAAAATTTAATAGCCATGGGCTGTTCTTGCCACTTAGTGAATCTTGCATCTGAAAAAGGTGCTGCTGCTTTACCAGTTAAAGTAGATGAATTTCTTGTTGACATTTATTATTTCTTAAATAAAAGTGCAAAAAGAAAGGAAACTTTAAAACATTTCCAGGCATTGTATGACAAGGAGGCTCAAAAAATTCTAAAACATGTCTGCACTCGTTGGCTTTCTCTCGGTCGAAGTTTGACTCGTCTCATTTATCAGTGGGATCCTCTATTAAGTTTTTTTAAAGATATAGTCAAAGCTCAAGCATGTAGAGTATCTTTTGGCTTGTCAACTTATCAGATTCCGAAACAAAATTCAAATGATTCTTCAAAAATAAATACTGTAAAAAATGCTTCTACATCTTCTAAAAGGAAAATAGATAGCACCAGTGCTGACATTGAAAATCCATCTAAAAGGCAAGTCACAGGTGAAGGGTGTAAAAAAAGGATGCAAAAGGTATCAAAAGTTCTAAGTAGGGAAGAACATATATTTATGTTTCTGTCTTCGACAGAAAACAAAGCTTACTGCCTATTCTTGTTAAATGTCATACCAACATTTGAAAAAATAAACACATTATTACAGTGTGCATCTCCACTTATACACAAGCTAAGAGAGATTTATCTTGAACTATTAAAAGCACTATTTTGTAGGTTCTTAAAACCTTCTGCTGTCATAAATAAAAATCTATTAAAGATTAATTACCACACAAAAGAAAACCAAAAGGAATTAAATTGAAAGACATCACTGTTGGAAGTTTAACTATCGAAGAAATTTCAAAATTATGTGACGAAAGTAAGAAAACTTTCTTTTGCAACATCTTGAAATATTACATAGCCTCTTGTGACTATATTATCAATAAGTTTCCTGTTAATGACGAAATTTTAAAACATGCTGAAGTGGCAGACTTAACAAAAATTGAAAATTCAAAATTTTCCAGTATAACCTTTTTCGTAAAGTTGTTTCTTTGTCTCCTGAAACCAAAACCTGGTCAATTCAATGAGGCCATTGATGAACTTGAAAACCAGTTTTGTTCTCTGCAGATTGATGATCTTTCTGCTGTTTTAAACAGTCAGCAGCGTATTGACACTCAGTGGGTTGCAATTGGAAAAATTGTCGGAGCCAATGGACTTCCAAAATATAAAGAACTGTCGGATGTAATTTTATCTATTTTACTTATTCCTCACAGTAATGCTGACTGTGAGCGAATATTTAGCGTTGTTAAGAAAAATATTACTGTGTTTAGATCAGGATTAAGTAATGAAACTTTAGAAAGTCTGCTTATTCTAAAGACTCAAAACTCCAAATCATGTTATCAGCATGTTTTCAGTGAAGACATGCTAAGCAAAGCAAAAAAGGCTACAGCTGCATCCTTGTAAACTGTACTTTATAACTAGTTTGAAATAAATTTTTATAAGTAAATACTTTTATGAATTTAATGTGAAATCTAAAAATATTTAAAAGTATATGCATTTATTATTGCAAATATATGCATTTATTCTTGTTAAAAGTGGTACTTGTACTTAGTTAAATTCATTAGAAATGTCGTTTGCGCGTGTAGTTTAAAAAAATCATAAATGTCATTCACGCAAAATTTTACACATTCCAATTTTCCCAGGTTGGCAGGTATGCATCCGTAAACTTTGCGATTGGCGATTTTTTTTTCAAAATCAAGGCATAAAAATATGCCTTACTTAATTTTTAAAGCATATTTACTTATTTTATAGTATGAAATGCACTCATAGAGGCATTATCTCGATCTCTGGTGAGTAGTATGTTTATTTGTATGAACTTTTGTTACATGAAAAATGATTCATCTATTTTGTCTGGTTTTAGCCATATCTTTGTGAACCCACTCTAAGGGATCAATTTGTGTGAATATCGACCAAAATCATCATGAATTGGACTAAGACATAAAATAACTAAAAAGCTTATTCGAAATTAAAAAAAAAATAACATTAAATTGCATTTATTCTGGTTCACATTTACACTAAGTTTTTTAAAAAATAAACTTTTGAAAGGAATTTTTCTTTTCTACAAATGCGAGTTTTTACACATAATTTAATGTTTATGCGGATGCTAAACATGTATTGTCCTTTCAAGATATCTTTAATCTTTTCCTTTTATTAGGTACTTGGATCTTGTTGTTGGAGCACCATTTTATTACGCCAAGGGCAAAGGAGGAGCTTTATACATTTACATGAATTCAGCTGAGGTACAGTTTTACCAAGTCTGTTGAGCATACTTTTTTAAAAGTATTTTTTTCTGAAACTGAAACTTTCTTTTCTCTCCCCTCAGGGTATTCTGGAACAGACAAGTCCGGTCAAGCTTACAGGAAAATCCGAATCACGGTTTGGATTTGCAATTGAAAATGCTGCAGATCTTAATCAAGATGGCTTTCCTGGTCAGTTTTCTTTTCATCTAGAAAAGTTCATTTATTACCCTTATCCTATTTCTCAATGGCTGTTAGATGTATTCACTTACAATTTAACGTGCAGATTTACTTTTATTGAAATTATCAGGTGTATTCAAGTAAGAAAAATTTTAAGAAAGTTTAAACAGCTAGCTCTTTTCTACATTTTTTTCTTTATAAGTAAAAATGTGGGTTTTCTGAAAAGTTTTCAAAAACAAATTTTCCCACAGCAGAAAATTTTGAAATTATTTTCAAATAGGATATGTAATCTAGAATAATATGTCCAGTGGCTTTTATATTACAGCTTATATATTAATTTTTATATTACAGCTATGGTCATATACATACATTAAAAAAACATGGCTTAAATATAGGTTTAAATTTAGAAATGTATAAAAAATTCTATGCATAAAAATTTATTATACTTGTATATTACAGTCAGGAACTGCAATTTAATATTTCTGTTTAGCACATGTGCTTTTGAACAGTTATAAAATAGCTCTTTTATCTGTAACAACAGAAAAAATATTTTTCTAAATCACACATTTAAAACCATGTACAGAAAAAATAAAAGTTCAATGAAAAATAATTTGAAATTGCTAAACCTATTCAGAATCATAAATAATTAAAAATTTATCATAGGTATAAAATATAAATTATTAAATATGTAAAAATATAAGAAACATTAAGAACTCCTTATAATTTAAAAATAAATTATTAAATATAAAATTAACAATGTTTAAAAAATTCCTGGAAAAATTATCAGGATTGGAAAAAAAGCATGCTTATTTTTTTTAACTGAAAAACCATGGAATTTAAATCATCCAAACCTGCTGCTAATTGAAAAGAAAATCTAAAGGACTTGTGTTTATACACTATAGCACATTAATTATCCTAATATTTTTATCTAATCTAATAATATTCAGGCAAAAATCAGAGAATTCCGTTGAAGGTCTGGGAAAACTGCAAATTTCTGCAATTTTTTTTAATTTTCTGACCGTATAGTTTTCTTTTAGCTGAATGAACAATGCTTGTTCATTCTATGATGCCACATTTTTCATCTCGCATCACAAAACCCATCACTTATCTCCTTTAAATATATTTCTGAAACAGAGGCTGCAGGGAGAGTTTTTATCAACAGGTGACCTCGATAAACATCCATCGAGGGGGAACGTTTCAGGGAAAAATCAGTAAATATCAGGGAATTTCAAAATGAATTTCTTGTGACCACCTTGAATATGTAATATTTATTAATGTGTTTGTTCCCCATAGGAACACATTTTGAGCATTGTCATTATGTTTTCGGAATTCGGAAAATTTTCGTGATGCAAATAGATATTTTATACAATTCATGTTCGAATTTTGCCAACATTTTCTTGAGATGGAATTACTTCAATTCATGCTGAACTGAACTTCTCAATCAGATTGTGGATTGAGCTCAATGTACTGCTTTGGCTCCACATTCCACTCAGTCACTCCAGCAACTACAGTGCTTACCAAGTTTATCGCAAATGACTTTCAACTAATTTTCACCTAACTGATATGTCTTACATTATATATTTTTGCCACCTAATTTATTTTGGTTATCCACATTTTTATGGATTTATTTTTTAGAAATACTAGAAGGTTCCGCCCTTACTCTCTGACACTCACCAACCCCTATAACTTGCTTCGTGAATCTGTAGGCTTCGGGTGGGAACTTGCTTGCATTTGCTTCATAAGCTCTTTCTTTTCGCTTACTACACAGGCGTAATATGCCCATTTTGGCCATTTCTTGTTTATTAGTACTCACCAACCCCAGATCTCTCTTCATAAGCTATGTGTTTGTTGTGCCGCTTGTTCTTTCTACAGTAATAAAAAAATTGCATCAATTTAAATATAGCTTCATTTGAAATGGCAACAGCATTTTTAACAATGAAGGTTAAATCACTTAAGTATCAATCTATTTGATATGGCAACAGTGTTTACAACAATGAAAGATTAGATTTTTAAAGTAAATGACAGGAGATTACATTTTCATACAAAAGTAGTGTAAAAATATTTTCATTTCAAAATTGTATACAAAATAGAAAATTTTATCCAATTGTAACCAAAATAAGAGGTGACACATGGCAATGTATTCTAAATCATCATGCCAAATTGCAGATTATTTGATGCCATATGTTCGGTGCTAACTTTGACAGAAAATCTATCTATTTTGAAGGTATTTGTTTAGTGGTGGCAGCACCTAACTTTTTTTAATACAGAGAGAAATAAAACAAGATTCCATAAGGGTATAGTTTTATACTCAGGGACACAACAATAATTCACTTTTCTTTAGATAAATATCCAAAGTTATTTAGAACTCTTAAAACACCATACACAATTGCTATGGTGGCTACTTCGTATCCCACATAACTCACTTTCAGGAGCTAGCTCCTTCATTCAAATTTGTGATGCCACAATAACATGTGAAAAAAATAACATGTGTCCTTTGCTATTTTGTGATGATGTTGTGACAAAAAACCTGTATAAACATGAAATTACAAACTAGAACTGATAATAAAACTAAACAGGTAACCTGAAAAATTACAAAGTGTATGACTTGATGTACCTGTAATATTTTAATGTGGTTTTAGATTGCTCTTTATCCTCTCTTTCAATTGAACTCTGATGAGCCGTTTCTTCTTTTTTCAGATCTTGCTGTGGGTGCTCCTTATGAAGAAGGCGGAGGAACTGTGTATATTTACTCTGGATCTGCTGATGGAATTATAACCACTCCTTCTCAGGTAAGAAACTCCTTCTCAGTCCCTCACACTGTCTCTAATGAACTCCCTCTCACACCCTTTGCTTTAGATGTCGTTTCTGAAATGGAGTTGTGCAAAGATGATACATGTTAGATAACATCTTTATGAAAGTTTTCACATAACATTTTAAACCTATAAATTTTCTAAGGATTCTAAAAGTTCTATTAATTTTAACAACCAGTTTGAATAATAGCAAATGAAGAAATTTAAATGTAAATTACTAAGGAAATAAAATGGTAAAAGGTAGATGACTATTTTAGAAAAATGTGAATTTCTGTCTTTATTGTGAGTAAACCAGTGGCATAGCCATAACAGTGTGGAAAGTTTTTTTTTCTTTCTGTTGTGGGGCAAATAGTCCCAGCAAGCAAAATTATAGTGTACTAAATTTGTTGCCAATGTCATCAGTCACAGACTTGTCACCAAATTTATCATCAAGCATGACAGATAGATATAAGGACGTTTATTATATAGTATTTGCATAATATTTACAGAGTTTCTCTGAAGTTCCATCTTTTGTGACCATAGATCTATTAAAATTTTTTTTAAAACATTTTTAAGAATGGTCTGACTGTATTTTGTGTCTCCAACTGCTTTTTTTTTTATAATAGATATTTAAAAAGAAAAGGTTTTAGTTTATCACACTTTTAAAAGTAGTTGCATAAAAACTCAGGAGATTAATTGATCTATAAAAACAAGAAATATTTTATTTGTTTGGCACAGTTCCTCAAAGTTAATCCTTGTTTGTAACAAATTTCAATATTAACGTCGATGTTAAGAATAAATTTATTTCAGTATGATTAGAAGAAATTAAAATATACTTTTGTTTTCTCCTGTCTTGTGTATCATATCTAAAATTAACAGCTAAATTAAAAATAAAAAAAAAATTTCAAATACCCCCTTAGCTACATATATGGGATTAATTAAAGTACTGAAGGCCAAATGAGACTGACTATGTGTTAGCAAAAATACAAATTGCAGCAGTAATGCACTACCTAGCATCACAAAAGTAAAATAAAATGAGAAACAGAAAATATGGACGTGAAGAAGGGGTGCAGAAAAAGATTGACAGGCAGAAACAAATTAAGCACAATCATGAAATAATGTGAAATAACTTGGAAACAGTGATTGGAAAAACTAATTATTTTTCATACTAAATTATAACTACAACACTACAACTACTTTATAACAAATGTTGTTAACTACAACTATACTTTTTTTAAAGTAGTGACTGCAACTGCTTTTAAAAAATAGTCAGTACAAAGCTGCTTTTGAATCAGGATCAGACCTACAAATATGCAAAATCTAAATATGTGGAGACTTCTTCTATCTCAAATAAATGCCAGTGGGTTATCCATTATCAACATTTCTCATAACCAAAAGTAAATATTGTAGTTAGTTATATACCTAGATTATTTACTTACTGCTTGTCGTTCTGTGCTATGTTACTATGCTATGCTGTTTAATTGACCCTGTATGCTAAAGAAAACAGCATAGCATAGTAACATTTCATGGAACGACAAACAGTACAAAACACTTGAGTATAATCTCTTAAAAAGCAAAGATGAAATAATGTTCTTGACTGCAAGAGCTTTTTGAAAGTTGTTTCATTTTATTAACACTTGACAACATAGTTGAAAAGTGATTATGATGTTGTTCATTCTGTCTATCTGTCCGTTCACACCATAACTGTCGTAAAAATGGCTATTAAAATGAAATTTTAGTATGTTGTTGAGACCGGATGTGCGACATATGGGAATGTAAATGAATAATATCATCCAATTAGTTTTGTATGGAATCCGGGTTAAAAAAATAAAATGCATTGAACTCTGTGACCTCATTTTTCAAACATTTTTTAAATGAAGTTAAAATTCACAAATTGCTTCGAAAATTTTAGAAAATATTCAAACTGTGCCATAAAATATATAATAAAATTTTCAGCAAAATAGGTTTGGTAGTTTTTAAATAAAAATTAAAATAGTAATTACACCCATATAATAGGAAGAGATCACATGACCCACTTCAAAATAAAATATGGCATCCATCTTTTTCCCCAGTGTCAAAATTGTGATTTCTTTAACATTTATGTTAAATGTTACATCCATTCTAAAACCGCTTCATTTTTGCGTATATTCTGTGCATCTAGATTCTGTGCCAACACAATTACAATATTTTTGAGTTTAAATGATCATCCAACTATGATTATTTCTACAATGAAGCCTAATTTTAATGTGAATTTTCCAAGTGATTATAAGATGAGTTGTATAAGAATTGCTGAATTTTTTTTTTTACGTAAAATTATTTAACTTTAGAGTCTGGAATAAAAGTGCATGAATAAAATATTCACTACTTTTACATAGAGAGCCAGACAATTTTATAGCATTGTCTTTTTTGATGACATTTCCAAGTAAAATAAATTATTGTACTGTTATAATTTTAAAAATATCACCACTGAATGTATCGAATTTTAGAGATGTTTAAATAAAATTGGAAAGTGTTTCATAATCAATGCTTTATGCATGATTGATCTTTCTTGTTTTTAATAACATTTTAACAACTTACAATAGTCTTCTTGTGTTACCATTCTGTATTAAGAAATTCAGCTGTAGTGGAAAAAAATTTACTCATCTTAATGGACCCGTTTAAAATGTTGACATAGTTATTCTTCACTGCCTATGCACAGACCATGCAATGTATCCATCTAATTTCATGCTTAAAATCGACAATTGTAAATCTGCAACATTTATCATCATATGCTTAAAATTTAAATTTGTTTTCTCACAAGTAATGTAAAAGAAGCATCCAATTTCACTACAAACTATTTCTTTTTTGCATTGTGCTGCTCACTACATTACTTTTATGTTAAAGGTAGCAAATTACACTACATAATACGAAAAAATGTAGTAAGACAGAATGGCTTCAGGTTTCACTAGTATGTATAAAATACTGTAACATTCTCAAAAAGGTTGTATCCTAGGTGAAACTTTATAAACCAAACTTTTACAACACGGATCCTCTCTAACCCAGAAACAACCAATTTTCAAGCTTCGAGTATGTTTAAAATACAATGTATCAGACTTCTGGAAATAGCCCGTTTTCTTATCCTCTCCGAATTAAAATTCGGTGAGGACGGCTAATTTTCAGAAGTTGCTGTCCTCTCGGACGGCCTTGAGATTAGAGATTCTGTAAAAAATAACACGTCATCGTAAGATTATGCCAAAAGCCACCTTTTTCCTTGCCATGAATGAAAATTGAAATGTCATCTCCTGTAAATCGCCCCCCTCCCCCCATAAACTTAGTCGATGTGCATTATCAATGCCTTCTTTCTAGGAGATCCACCAGGTCTGCATTGTAACCACAGGTGCTAGTTATTTTCTCTCCGCTCATCCTCCACCCAGTGAAACCGATAACCGAATGAAAATGCAATAGTGCGCTCACGATTGAAGTTACAGGTTCTGTTCTCCTTTTCAAGATCTACATGTGCTGAAATTTCAGATTTTCACCCGACCAACAATACCAATGCTTAAACCTGGGCCAAGCCCGAAGAAATTTATAAATGTAGAATGAACTTAGCCTGAAGATAACTGTGTCTCGACAGGCCCGAAATGATTTGTATTCAAATATGTTAAAAATAAATTTGTGAAAATTTTGTATAGAGAATGAAATTTATCTTTACATTGCTGAAATAAACGGAATAAATTCATGTATTCGAATTAAATCCATTGAAAAAAAATTTCAAAATAAATATGTTCGGCCTGGTCGTCATGGACGTTTAAAAAAAAAAGATTCAACCCGGCTCAAAACAGTAGAAAACTCAAGTCCAACCCGGGCCTAAACACCAAACCCGTGCAGAGCGCTATCCCCTTTTAACTCTTTAAAACCCAAGCTATAAAATTTCCATTTGCTGTAATAGGCGGGAGTATGTAACGAGTTGAATTTTTGGAATGGATTCTTCTAGTTTCAGCCAGATGTATTTTCTTTTCTTCCCTACTTTGGTTTCAACTTTAAAACTAATACGTTTACAATTCCTTCATGACATTTGTTCCAGTTGTCTGACAACTGAAGTTAAGGTATGAAATATCTATTCAGTCCAAGAAGATTTTAATCTTGATTCAGTCATATTCTCTAAAAATTAAAAGTGCCAATGAGGTTTAAACTGCTTAGAGACAAGAGGATTTATATGATTATTTATTTACCACTCCTTCAAGTTACCAAACATTGGAAAAAGGAGAGATTCCTTACATCTCATATCCCTCTGCCCCCATCCATAGATTGGAATTCCTCCGGGTTCGGTCCTTTAGTAGAGACTCCGCTGCGGCGAGTGCATGGTTGCATGGGGGTAGTGTATGAATATGCAATTATCGCATTTCATCGTGAGGCAGTTGGTTCTAATTTATTATTGTTGTGCAATGTATTTAAGTACATATGTTAATGAATATAATGTGAGA
Source organism: Amaurobius ferox (assembly GCA_951213105.1). Taxonomy (NCBI): domain Eukaryota; kingdom Metazoa; phylum Arthropoda; class Arachnida; order Araneae; family Amaurobiidae; genus Amaurobius; species Amaurobius ferox. The sequence continues at coordinate 5,389,511 of OX578135.1, read as the reverse complement.
AAAAAATTCTTAGGAGGACGGGAAAAGTTTTCGAGGATGGGTAAAACATTTTAATAGCCATCCTCAAGGACGGACTAGATTTTACAGATTTCCCAAAGCCTGCAATGTATTCATTTTACATAATATACAATAAAGTGTATTACTATATATATATTTTTTTATCTGTTGATTTCTTAAGTTTTAAGGTTAAATGTTAAAGCTTATTCTAATTTCCAAAGATCATTCAAGCCCAGGATATCCCCAAATCTGGAAATTTAAAGACCTTTGGCTACTCATTCGATGGGGGCATTGATGTTGATGGAAATGGTTATCCAGACCTAATTGTTGGCTCCTATGAGAGCAATACTGCTGTTTTGCTCAGGTATTTATTCCTCTTGCCTATTGAAACAAAACTTCTTTATCATCAGCAATACTGCTGTTTTGCTCAGGTATTTATTTATATTGCCTATTAAAACAAAACTTCTTTATCATGAGAGCAATATTGCTGTTTTGCTTAGGTATTTATTCCTATTGCTTATAGAGCATGGGCACCATCATCAATAAACAACCTATGTAGTAGAATGCACAGAAACGTAAGGGCAAAACAGTATTAATTTTACTATGGCAGATCATGGTAAACGGACGATGATGGGCAATAAAAATTGAAACTAAACCCATTAAACATCGAAATTTATCTTTGTGATGAAAATTAGTTATTTAGAATACTTGAACAACCCTATATATTTAAAGATTTCATTGGTTAAAGTGCACTTTGTGATTTTAAGTGAATGTACACTCCTACTCATTTTTACAGTAGTCACTGACTAGCGTTCCGAAGATGTATACATTTACTAGTAAATTATGCAGTGTGTATGCGAGTGAGAAGTGAAAGGTACATAACGAATTTTCTTAAGAAAAACTCGTGTATATATTTTAATGAAAGTGAATATTTTATTTTGCAGTTAATTAAAAGTATTCATCCAAGAAGATAAATTTAGATATATATCCTATTAAAATGAGAGGTTAATCGATTGTAAGTTTCTAATTTGAAAACGTAAGGGCAGAAGGGTCCGTGTGAGTTACGTGCCCATGCTCCATTGGAACAAAACTTTTTATTAAATGTATTTAAAAGTTTTTGCTACAGGGTTCATAAAAGTGTATGTTACAAATGCTGTCTTATGATGTGCATTTGAAACATATGTACTTTTCTACTAGCAATATACCCATTCTTTGTACGGAATAAAGTACGTAAACTTCAAATTTACATTTATGTGCAAATTCTTATAGTATTCTAAATGACAATTTTATTCAGAACATTCTATTAAAATATTTAATTTAATTCGCCTAAAAAAAAGTATGAGAATCTATGTTCTCGCTCTACAAGTTTATCTTCTTGGGCAGATCTGAAGAAAAAAAAACATCCAGGTCCCGTTTGTAAACACATTTACAGAAAATATGAAATTGGATCAATATATGCTGAAATAAAAGCGATATGAAATTGGATTAACATAGGCCAAAATAAAGCTCTAAAATGGTTTCAACAATTGTCTAAATTTTATATATGAATTTGAAAAATCTTTGCTGAAATAAAACAGATAACTGAAAAAATTAGAATCCAGTCTTATATAATTTCGATAAAATTTATTTTTATTTGCATTTCTTAATTATTTAAATTGGAAAAGATTTAATAAAATTTGCATGATGTATAAACTCATTAGGTTTCATTATGTTGCTTAGCAGCATATCATTTCTTTTTCAAATACATTTGCAGAAAGAATATCTGCATAATGCTATTTCTGTGGAGGGTTTAAGTGTGGTTTTTTTAATTAATATATCGATAACCCCTGGTCCTAGAAACTCAAAACATGGACTTAATTTTAAGTGGGGCTCTTTCATGGCTACCCACAAAATTTCATGAAATTCGGTGCAGGTCTTCTCCCTTGATGATGAGACAAACAAACACACACAGGCAGATTTTCAATTTTATCTATATATAGATTTTAAATGTGCTGCTAAATGTAATTAAATATGAGATATATAATATGGAATGACTTTGATGATCATCTACAATTGCTTGAATTAAATTTCCACTTATGTAACATGTTCACTATCAAATCTTTGGATCACTTTCATCGCTGGATCATTTCTGGATCACTTTCAAATCTTTGAGAAAGGGTTATTTTGCCTAAAATAGACCTTGAATTGTGTCCTTGAATCCTGTGGAAGAACGTATAATAAGTCAGTTTGTTAAAATCAGACTTTGAATAGTTAAAATTGGGAGTTGCTTAAAAAAAAAAAAATAGAGCTGTTTAAAAATTCTGAAGAGCTGAAGTCAGATCAAATTATTTCTCTTTAGAGGAAAAGAATAATTTTTCCTACCATGGTGATCACAGACCTGGAAAACCTGGAATTATTAGAGAAATTTATACTTCTGGAAATATCAGGGAGTTCTGTTGAAAGTCTGGGAAAACAGTGAGTTTCTGCGATTTTTTTTTTTTCATTTTCTGACTTTATAGTTTTCTTTTAGCTCAGTGAACAATATTTGTTCATTCTATTATGTCACATTTTTCATTTTGCATTACAAGACCCATCACTCAGCTCCTCTAAATATACTTCTGAACAAGTAGCTGGAGGGAGAGTTTTCATTAACAGGCAACGTGACCTCGATAAACATTTTTTGAGGGGGAACGTTTCAGGGAATTATCAGGGAAAAATCAGGAAAATATCAGGGAATTTCAAAATGAATTTCTTGTGATCACCCTGCCTACAGTTTGATGCTCTTCTCTATAGTAGAACTACTGACCTTTTAACCACTAGGAGCATATTGAAGAAATTTGAAATTCACCATAGGTGCTTCAACTGTAGAGCTGCTCACATATGAGAATTATCATATCTTATACTACATTCACTCTTGAAGCTTGCTTTGGAATTACATTAGAATAGAGGCATGTGATACTGTGTTTAATTTTCTTCACATTTCGATTCTTCAACGTAGTCCAGTTACAGTATAGAGGTCACTCAATGTCGTAGGTCAGAGTTTGAATTCCCTATCGTCACTTCACTCTATGGAATTTTACCCCCCCCCCCCCCGCTTCGGGAAAAATTTTGACCATTCCAAAACTTTGATTTCTAACAGACCATCTGCAGACTGAGAACTGGGAAAGGACGCTATGTTTTTTTTAATAAAAATGGACACCTGCAAGTGTACTAGCACTCTCCAATTTTCACCATCCCTTTGGAAAGGGTTCACTCAATGACCTGGAGGAACCAGGGCACGTCACGAGATTTATTCCAATTTTCTACGTATCACGACCAAACTACATCCATGGGGCAAGTCTAGTGGCATAGCCTGATTCTCGGGCTGGACACAGAAAAGTCATAAGTGGGGAGTTAGAGTTTAGCGTGCAAAGAAAAGCACCTCCAAACAGAGATGTCCATATTGAAGATTACCGCCCTTTCTGTTCCAGGGGTAAGTCTTTTATCCTCTTCTTCATTGCAGAATGCGTACTAGAGGTTAGACTTAAGCAATTGATTATATAAAAGGAATTAATTACGGAATTTAAGTACTAAAATAGAATCCTAATAGAGGAGTTCAATTATAATATTCACGATAGCGAACTTCATTAGACAAAGCAAACTATTATTGTGTTGAAATTAATTATTAGGTTTTAATATGTGTTTTAAAATAAAAGCTATATTTAATTTACCAATATTTGTATTTATTCTGTATTCCCTCACATGATGCATTTCCAAAGCACTCAACTTGGAGTTATATTCAATAATCGAGTACTTGGTGTTTTTATTATCAGCGGCTATTTTTTAATGGTAATTTTCCAGCTGAGCAATGCCACATCGAGTAAGACATAATGTGTACAATGGATGTAAAATGGAGGAGTAGTACAATTCAGTTTTGTTTCGCATTAAGAATTTAACGGACTTTCAAAGTTCTATGGTTACTTTCTTCATTTGCAAATGAATATTTTCAGAGTAACTTACATTCCACTTTGTTTCAGGTCTCGTCCAGTTTTGGCCATTGTCACATCTGTGTCGGGGGAGCTATCTAACATAGATCCTGATAAACATGGCTGTGAAATGGACAAAAGTGCATCTACTGTTTGGTAAGTTCTCTTCAAAGCTGATACCCTTTGTGAGGTGCAACACATATGTTTATATGATTTATGAAATCATTACAAAAATAAAGCCACTATATCATGTACAGAGTTAGTAGATAATAGTAACTATAATCTTCAAAATGAGATGTATGAGATGAAACTACAGAAAATTCACATTAGATAATAAAAATATAAGCTAACATAGAGTTCCAGCTATGCCATTTGAGAAGGGCACAATGCCCTGCCCTTTTCTTATCGGAGAAAAATATGCCCTGCCCTTTTCTTATCGGAGAAAAATATGCCCTGCCTCTTTTTACGTGACTCTGTTCCTTTTTTATAGTACCCCTTGGGAAAGAATTAATTCTCTGGTCTGAACCTTGTATCCAAAAGGGTGGGTTATAGAAAGGGAGTAATTTTTGCTGGACAAAATATTTCATTGTAGTCTCAGAGTTGTGAGACAATATAATGAAGCAGGAATGAATATACAATGTGACAAATAGCTGTTTTGAGTATATGCTTTATCCCTAGACAAATCAACAAACCCTAAGTCATAAAGATGAATTTAGCCCATTTTGTCTTTTTGATTTCAGGTTTCTTGGTCTATCTAACACTAAATAAAGAGACAACATATTCTTGAAACAGCTGCATTTGCATTGCATCTTAATTAGTGCTAAATTGTGTTGTTTAAGTCTTCAGATTTTTAGATTTCAAAGGCTTATGTGTTTGGCACTATTTACTTATTGCAATGTATGCCCCTCTTTTTAAAGTACCTTTTCATACTTTAAAATGTACCCCCTTTTAGAGAAGTACCCTGCCCTTTTCTTGGTCTAGAGCAGCATTTTTCAAAGTATTTTCTGTGGAACCTTGGGGTTCCGCAACAAAGTTTCATGAAAATGCTTTTAAAAAGTTTTAACAATGCATAAAATTTTTAATGCATAATTTGATCTTAACATGCCCCAATTTTGATATTAAAATAATGCTAGTTGGTATATTTTGCAATAGAAATATTAAAATATTTCACAGTACCTACAAAATGAACTAGTCTGCCAGCAACCTGAAACTGAAATGAGGATCTAGCTACATATTTAATAACTGAGAAACACAAAATATTAAATCCTAAATATTGAATATACAAGATTGTCTAATAATCTTGTATATTCAATATTTGAAAAATATACTCTGAAAAATATACCTTTGTATAAGTTATATCAAGCAAATATAAAATTCGGTTTGACTTGCAAATTTTTTTAAATTAATTTTTCTCCATAGACTTACCATTATCTGATCTTTCATTGACCTCAGATATCTCAGCAGATAGATCGAAATGTAAAATTCGGGATTCAACATGACCTAAAATATGATTAATTCAAACTTTGTACAAAATTTTATTTGAATCTGTTGAGTTTTAAACTTTTGCAATCGGATTTCAGTCGGTATTAGGAAGCTAGCCTTGAAACTTGCTTCACCAGTGGCGGCTTGTCAAATAATGCAGGTAAAGAAGCACTGTTTTACTTCAAGTTATCTGTTAAATGGCTTATTATTTTTATTCTTTGATGAATTTTTCAAACTCGTTTGGTTATTTTTAGATTATATTTGACAATTCTTGTGCCAGTAGCACAATGTGCTTTGATGATGATGTCGTTATCAAGGAGGGAGCCACTGAATCTGCTTTACTCATTCCTGAAGTCACGAGCTGTCACTGAGTTTCGCATTAATAAAAAGCAGTACTACTCTAGACTTTTTCTTTTTATGGAGTTCCACCATCAAATTAAAATTTGAAAAGGGTTCCATGGCTGAAAAGGTTTGAAAAACACTGGTCTAGAACACTAAGCTAATAGACCACAAGCCTGTGACATTTCTCGTCTCAATGGACATAAGCAGAGCGGTGGGATAGAGGTGTACATGCAAACACTCTGCACAGTAGCTAACACATGTTAAAACTAAAGGTTTTGAAGAACTAGTAAAGATTTTGCAGTTAGCCATTTGTTTCTTTCATCAAATAGCTTTGTGGGTTCAGAAGTCCATTTCCAGGGTATATTTTTTAATGGGTTATAAAAATTTGAAATTTTAACAGAGAAGATGGGAACAAGTAAAAATTTAATAATCCTACATAGGATTGGACTTTAGTTGTTCAATGGATTGGGGGTACTGGACCATTTACGATCACTTCCAAAAGTTTATCCGTTGGCGTGATTCTATGTTCTGACGCATCCTATCCCAAGTAGTTACTTCCAAACATAAAAATCTGATGTGGGCAGCACATGAGAAAAAAGTAAAAATTTACACTTTTAACATTAAAATTGACTTTTATTCCCCTTTCATTTGAACACAGTGTATGGAGACTATTTAATCTTTTTGAATTTCTAGCCAAAATAACATCTTACACAAGGAAGGGAGAAGAGTGTGTGTGTCTGCAATCTGTAGCGGGAAATCTAAGCATGATACGGACCTGAAATTTGGTACACAGGCACTTCCCGGCGTACATAAGTGCTCTTCAGTGTGATTTATTTTTAAATTCGAATTGGTGTTTCAGTTATTTTATGTTTTCACAATTTTGAGCAATATTCATGACTTTTACACAAAGCACCTCAAAATATTTTGAAATATGATATACAGTTTCCATTTTGATGCCATCAGAAAGATTAAAACACATTCTTTCCAATGATGTTTGAACCACATTAATAGTAAATTTCTTTATATTTATTTATATTTTTAAAAATGCATCAAAATTTGCATTTGTGAAGTAATTTAATTTTAATTTCATTGAATCTGGAAAAAAGTAAGATTAGCACAGTTCTATAGTTTGGCTTGTATATATGGGGATTCATGATGCACTTTGAAATTTCCATTTCACATTTCATCCATTCAAGTGGGATGGGTTTGCAAAACAAGAGATGCAAAAAACTTCTGATTTGTGCATGCATATCTTAGTTGTTATGGGAGCTCAATGTTTCAGAGACTATAGTAGTGATGTTAGACATGCTTCAAACATGGTTTAGGGTAGCCTTATTTAGTTTTAAGATATATTTATGTAAACCTTTTTTAAGTGATTGTTTCATAAATGGTTTGGGAATTTATTTCTGCTTTAAATTTAGCGATTTTAACTGCTCCAATTTGCATCCAAGGTGCTCCAAAATGGCAATTTCATTTCTGTTATGCCCACCTAAATTTGGAATGACAACTGTAAGGAACATGTTATCTCTCAAACACAAAAGTGAGTATTTAGGAGTTTTTCGCAGTGTAGAATGTATTGTTACAATGCATCATCTGAATTGTGGGTGTACGCTCAGGATACAAGGATGAGTCCAAATTTACAGATAACTAACTAATACGTTTATTTACAAGTGCAGCATTACACAGACACACTCTACAGCAAATAGTTCAATTAACTATCTCACACGATCACTCAATAACTGTCAGGTACAGTAAAACAGCCAGTAAAGGCTCCACTCATTTCACAGAACAGCTTCTCTCGAAACACTGACATATCTCACCATTCAATGTAGCTTGTATCCTGTCAATTGCCCCAACTGAGTAATGACTCTTTATAGACTCTCAGCATAAACTTCTAGAAGGGGCTTGTATCTTGTAGAATATTCTTAATTATGAGAAGGTTCTTGAACATTGATGATGTCCCCAAATCTGGAAACTCTGACAGTCCTGATATGGCAACCCTAGAATCACCTCATAGGAATAGCTGCATGTACAGTGTTTTTTCAAAAGCGGCATTTTCCATGTTCGTAACGGCATCTTTTAAAATTACATGATTTTTTAGAAAGTGCTCAAATGAAGTAAAGACTCTGAGACAAATTAATGCATATTTAATGGAGGGTGAATGTGTGCGAGATATCAATAGTGTATTGTCTGTATTTGCATTCAATGTAAACATTATTGTATTTGCTTTGTATATTTTGCTGTCATTTCTCCCTCTTTGAATGGACTGTCCTTTTAACTCTCTCTTTTCGACAGCTTCTCCTTCAAAGCCTGCTTTCAGTTCAACTCAACCTCACCTTCCGGCACTCTGAGTCTGAAGTACAGGATTGAAGCTGAAACATTTACTGGCAGGAAGTTTTACAGGGTGCGTTTCAATTCTTCCCAGCCCGAGACACCAAACATAGTTGAGAAGGAAATCGATATGAAAAGAACTTTACTCAATAGACAACATTGTTCCGAAGAGGTGGTGTATTTGAAGGTAATATAATATTAAAATTTTTATGTGCCAGATCATGTCTTGAAATGACTGTGTGAATGGTTATTCTCTATGATCGTTAATTGATTTTTGATAGTAAATTTCTAAAAAGCAAAGTCAGGAGTAAAAAGGCTTTTTTTATTTCTTCAGTTTAACAGTTGCTATAAAAAGTTGCATTTTTATTACTTGTGTTTCAATTTTTTATGTGAAGCATTCTTCATCTGATGTATTTTCCTCTTGTTATAGTATCCTCTTGTTAGCAGCTTACTTTTTCTCTTGCTAGCAGTATACCCATTTGTACGGAATATACTTTATAAAGAAACTTAAAATTCGTAATCATGTGCAAATTCCTATACTATTCTAAATGGCATGGTTATTCAATACATTCTATTAAAATATTTGAATTAATGCTTCTGAACAGAAGTTTAAGAATCTCTGTTCTCGCTCTACAAAATGATCTTCACAGGCAGACCTGAAGAATAAAACATCCTGATCCCGTTTGTAAATAAATTTACAAAAACTATGAAATTAAATCAATAAGTGCTAAAATTGTGTAGAAAAATATATCCGTACTACTTATTTTCTTGTAGATTAGAAGATATACCTGTGTACTAATAGAAGATAACCTGTACTACAGTATATGTTTCAGAAATCTTTGCCAATGTAAAGCAGATGACATAATTGAAAATATTACCTGTTATATTTAAACCTGAAGGCCATAATAGATATAATCCAGTTGAAAATGCAAATTTAATAAAATTTACGTATATGCATTTCTTTATTATTTAAATCAGAAAAGATTTCATAAAAATTGTCTGCCGCATAAACACATTGGGTCACATCTGTTGCGAAGTGACATGATAATCATTTTCTTCAAATAAATTGGCGGAAAATAAATCAAAACATTGTTATTTCTATTTAAGGTTTAATTGTGGGTTTTGAATTAATATCTTGACAACCTTTTAGTTACAGAAACTCGAAACATGGACTCAATTTTATGGTTTTATGGCTTTTCTGCCTGGAGGCATACAAGGGTAATCTTTATTCCAAAGATTGGTAAGGATAATTATTATGAAGCCAAATCCTTCAGGCCTATTAGCCTTACGTCTTTTCTTTTAAAGACTATTGAAAAGCTCATTGACAGGTATATCAGGGAAGTGACTCTGGCTTCTATGCCTCTGTCTAACTCTCAGCATGCCTATCAACCGGGTAAATCTACGGATACTGCTCTCTACAGGCTCTCCTTTATTCTGGAGAGAAACTTTAATGCCAAGGAAATTGCTCTAGCCACTTTTCTTGACATTGAGGGTGCTTTTGATAAAGTTCCTATTGACACCATCCTACATGCTCTTGATAGGAAGGGTGTTGACATGACGATCTCTTGTTGGATCAAGAACCTATTATCTAATAGGTATATCTGTGCATCTTTGCTTGGTGACAACAAGACTGTGCATGCTCTGGCAGACTGTCCACAGGGAGGCGTACTTTCACCAATTCTCTGGTGTTTAGTTGTAGACTCTTCTGGACAACTTAACTAGTTCCGGTGTATCCTGTGTTGGATATGCTGACGATGTTGTCATCATATATTTCCAGAGGCAAGTTTGGTAACACTGTCTCTGATATGATGTCCACCGCTCTTAGGGGTGTTGAGACATGGTGCAAAAATGCTGGACTTTCTGTAAATCCGCAGAAAACAACCATGGTTGCGTTCACAAAAAAACGCATTCTTAACCTTAGAGACATTCGCTTCTCTGGTCAGAAGCTCATGTGCTCCAAGGAGGTAAAATTCTTAGGAATCTTCTTTGACATGGGTCTCAACTGGAAGAGACACCTGGAATACTGCATAACTAAAGCCAAAAAAGTCTTCTGGTCTTGTAGAAATGCTATTGGGAGAACCTGGGGTCTGAATCCCAAGGCTATCCATTGGATTTACTCTATGGTAATTTGTCCCATCATCTCCTATGGCTCCATTATTTGATGGTCTAGAGTGAGATGTGAAACTGCTAAATTAGATTTAATTAAGCTTCAAAGGATGGTATGTACTGCGATCTCTGGTTGTATGAAAACCACTCCCATTGCAATTCTTGAACTTTTGCTCGGATTGCACCCTCTCTACATGCACATTGAAGCTGAGGCTCTCATCTGCATGAACAGACTTAAATATCTGAAACACTGGAAGTACTATTCTAAGTATTTATCTTGGAGTGGTCTCAACAGTAATGTTATAAATCATCCTTATTTCCATATGCCATCTGATGGTATACAGGTCCGATATACATTTGACAAGCCCTATGTAATTCAGGTCCCTTCACGGGATGACTGGAAGAGGACTCCCACCTACAATAAACAAAATTGTATTGTATGGTACTGTTGGGAAGCGATTCCCTTCCCTACCTATTAAACTTCTTATTTACTTAATTCAATTATTTTTATTTAATTCACAGTTCATTCATTTTCAGTTATTTATATTATATCATTAAATTTAGATTGTGATTTAGATTTATTTTAATTACATTATTTTATTTAATATTATTTTATTTAATATTATTTTATTTACATTTGCCAGATCGTATAGATGATTTTAAACAATAAAGTTTACTTTTATAATTATTATTTGTTTCTTTATTTAATTTATTTATTACCTACAGCTTGGTCTGTGCTCAACTATGTTACACCTTTAAAACACTTCAACACCATATAACTTCTAAAAATCCCACTTACCTTTAAATGAATAATTTGCACAGCCAACACACAACACAAGAATGACAACCATTATTATTAAATTAAAAATTAACTTTTATTTTTCAACAATTAAAATTTAAACATCTGATCCATTTAAGGTTTCATTACATGTATAGTGGCATAAAGTTAAGTTAGTACATTGCGAAAATTAAGTCTATTAAATTTAGAATTCAATTAAAGAAAAACCCTGATAACCAATTAAAATAACCCAGGAAACAGAATCCACTCTGATCTGAAGACCAGAGTTTGGTCTGCCTGAGGAGCTGTCCACCAAAACTTGAATTTGAAATAAAAGGAAAATATTAAAAATCACATTTCTTCATTACATTACAGCAATATAGCTTTGCTAAAAATAATCAAGTAAACTCATTCTCAAACATTTTTCTTTCTAGATACTCAAACTTTCTCGGTGCTAACACTTAAACAAATTATTTATAACTCCCCTTTTCTTTTTCTTCTTTGAATTTAATCACTTTAAAAATTAAATGACACTGCTTGCACGCACCCCAATCACTGAGGGCTTGCACACGGATCTCTGAACACTAGCCCTGTTCACTCAGGGCCCCCCAAGACTTGAACATTCACAAATCGATAGTACAAGGATGGTAGATCACAACTCTTAAAAATGAAATTCAAAATTAGATGCCTTTTACTTCCTTGCATGATGTAACCTTTGTTTTCATTGATTTTATTCACTCTTAAAATTAAACGCACTGCTTGCATGCACTCGATCACTGAGGGCTTGCACACTGATCTTTGAACACTAGCCCTGTTCACTCAGAGCCCCCCCAAGACTTGAACACTCACAATTGATGGCATGAAAATAGGTGATAACCTGTGATGACCATAGAGTGGTGACAATGAGGTAGATAGATGATAGAGCAATTGATACTGCCAGCGCAATTAAGAGCGCTTCCCGAGGAGGGTAGTCCGTGGGTCACAGATCCAGACCACCTTTTTACATTCTGTTGGTACCCCGTGGAAGTTGTCCAAATATGAGGCACGCCCTTGCGATGTCAGGCAATTCTGCACAAATTTAAAACATACTCCTGGTGACCGCGGGATACGGGCGCCTTTGCATGGGGCCCGTTCCACGGATCTCAACAGCCGTCGAAAAAAACACCACCTAGCCTAATGCTGGTCAGCAATCGAATGCCCGGCAACACGCTTGCCTTCCCAGGAGACGCCAAACTTGGCGAGTGAAAACCTGCGCCGAGCGCTCACGCATATACTGCAGAAATAAAAACTCTGTTATGCCAAGAATCATTAAAAGGATCACTTCCGCCAAGCGGCAAGCCGCCACGCAGCGGCAACCCGCCAGCCCCACCGGAAATGATGGCACCCCAAATGCAGGTGTTCAACTGATAAGCGGTTGAAGGCCAAGTTTTGCCTAAAAATGCATCCTTTTTTCTCGCTCTCATGAATGAAGTGAAGTTAAAATCAGAGAGCGGGAAGCCAAAAGATTAACAAAGGATATGATATTTTAACATTTTTAAGATGCATTGCGTATAATTTTGAATAATAAAACAAAGAAAAAGGATAACAAATTACGTTAAAGGGGAAATAAATCGCCGAAATATTCAAAATCAACAAATAAATTTAGAATTTTGAAGGGAAAGGGGAAAATAACGAATTTTAAGCTATTACATAATTTTGAACTATTAATTAAATTTTGAACAAAGAATCTCGGTATAACAGTACACAGATGGCTCGAAGATTGGCACCAGTACTGGTGCTGGTGTTTGCTGTCTGGATGATGGCACTAACATGTCTTAACCTCTAGGCAGTCATGCTACTGTCTTTCAGGCTGAGGTCTATGCTATTCTAATGTGTTGTAGAATTTGTTATGACAGAAATTATAGGAGCAACCAGATTCTTATCTGTTCTGATAGTCAAGCTGCTCTTATGGCCTTAGGAAAGTCTACTATGACGTCTTCCCTTGTCTGGGAGTGCTATAATGCACTGTAGTATTGTTAGCAATAATAAAGTCATACTCTACTGGATGCCTGGACATTCAGGCATTCCAGGAAATGAGCTGGCTGATGAATTGGCTAGGAAAGGCTCAAGTATTCCTTTTGTTGGTCCTGAGCCGTCTTCGGGTGTTCCCAATGAACTAACTAGAAGAACTGTCTATGATATCTTCAGAAAGCTTCAGTGCAAAAACTGGCGTAATACTAAGGGCCAAAGGCAGGCGAAAATTCTCAACTGCAATTGCCCTAGCATACGTCAGAAGGAATTATTCAGGCTCAGTAAAACTGGCATCAGAAGGACTGCCGGGCTCCTTACTGGACACTGCACCCTTAAAAGACACCGTAATATTATGAGTGTCACGAAAAATTCGCTTTGCAGAGGCTGCAAATACAGTGAAGAAACTGCCGTACACATTCTCTGTGAATGTGAGGTGTTCTCCGCCCATAGGTTCGAACACTTGGGTCGACATGTGATCGAGCCCTGGGAATTGTGTGACATTCCTGTCAAGTGCCTGCTGATTTTTGCTTCGGCTACTGGTCTCTTTTCTTAAGGACCTTCACTTGTTGGGGTAGTACAATAGACCTCTGGTCGATGTGCTGTGCTCTTCCGGAGCCACCCACCTTCATGTCAGTCATTCATGGTTTTATGGCTACCCACAAAATTTCATGAAATTCGGTGCAACCATACTTCCCTGATGATGAGACAAACATACACATATATAGACAGGCAGAGAGATTTTAAATTTTATTTATATAGATATATTAAAAGTGGTATCTATTTTATCTACTAATTATGAGTATTAAAAAATAGATAAAACACTGCAAAAACATTTGGGACTCCTTCCCATAAGATGCAAATATAAAATTGTGATCCATTTAAATGTGCTTTGCATTTTTCTGTAACATACTGATGATATTTGCTTAAATGGTGTCATAGACCAATTATTTTAGATAAGACATTCAAACCTTTTAAGGTCATATTACCAATTAACTAGAGTTACCCGTATAAGTCATTCCCAAGTTATAACACTTTATTATAATAGTCGTGTATAGGGTTTCAGGAAAAGTTACCAGCAGTATCAGATTGTAAATTTATTATGTAATAAAATCATTTTAATACTGTTTGTGTTGAATTGTAGGTACACCAGCTTTAGTATAAAGACTTTATTTTGCAATATTTTTGGTTTGATTTTTGGCATAATCTGGTAATTTTGTTTTCTTTCTGGCAACCCCTCCTTGCTTCCTGAAGAAAAAGTGGATTATTTTAATCAATTTTTGGAAGATAAATTGATTGGGAAAAGCACAAATCACTTGAAAAACTTTAGAAGGGATATTTTGGTGTTTCTGCATTATTTTATCCGTTTTTACAGTTTTGAAATGTGCTATCTTTCGTTTCTGCATGATATTTGTTTTTTGTGCATTTTTGTGTTTTACTTATATTTTTCAATTATTTACCCATTAAGCCTAACATGGTGTTAGGCTTTTTTAAACACTCTTCTTTGGTGACTTTTTTGGTCGCCAGAAAATGGTGGATTTTGCTAAAAGTCTTTATACTAAAGCTGTTCTGAATTGTATTTTTATAGGGTGCTTTGTGTTATACTAAAATAAAAGCATCATTTGTTGTTTATTGAGTGAAAAGATGCATTACTGAACTTTTTCTATTAATTGGATATGTCTCATGGATTATTTTTTACGCAATGTCTTTCTAGGACAAAAGTGACATTCAGAATCCTGTCCAGTTCAAAATGACCTACTCCTTGATCCAGAAAGATCCTGCCGTGCCTTTTCCTGGGCAGGAGTTGCCGGACATAGATGTTTACCCCATACTCAACCAGCAAGAGGCTTCTAAAATTTTTGAGGTAAGAAGCTCTTTGCTCCTCCACTAGAATAGATTGTAGCCATGGAGGTAAAAGTAAGGACTTAAAACTTCATATTAAGAATATCATTTGAGACAATAATGGCAAAATGCCTAATATATTTATTTAAATTTTGTAAAAATAAATTAGTAGCCCAATGCAAATTAGAACTGAAACAGAAAAGAGTATTCCTACGTATTCAAAATTATTTTATCTTTCAATTTATCTTCTTATATTCTGTACTTTATCCTTCTTCTGTGAAAAAATACTGATTATACGCATAATGAGGGAACCCTTCATTTAAAAATAATCAAAAATACATAGACTCAATACTATGCCTTTCTATTGTGTCAACTAACTCTAGCATGTACTTGACTAACATGAGCAACACCTAGATATCATTCTCAAAGCATTATGGCATTTTCAAGCATTTCATCATAGGAGTTTTGTCTCCTTTTTAACTCCATGATTGTAGCTTATTGCTTTAGCAAGAACTATTGTGTCAACTGTTGTGTATTGTTGTTGAATAATAGCCTAGTAATAATTGGTTTGAAAGTACTTTTAAAGCCCCCCCCCCCTTTAAAAAATGTAAAAACTAAAGAAAACAAAACAGTTACACCACCAGCAAAAGTACACACATATTTTATTTCTTTATTCAATTTGTTAATATCTAATTGCAGATAATATCCATTTACAGTAACCACAAAACATGAAAGTATTGAACTTAAAATGCAAGAATTACTAAACAGTAAAACATGCAATAAAACATGTTTTTTTTTAAATTGGCAGCAGTCAAAATACAAAGATCAATATCAGTGCAATACTGTATTAAGGAGATCAAAAGATTTATAGATAGAAAAACTCTTTATGTAATTGTGTTTACTAGTAGTATTATGGAATAATTGTTTTTGCTTAATAATGGTAATGGGTATATGGAACTCCAATTAAATATTTTTCCATATAATGCAAATAAAGAGAGGTATTTAGCTTTTACTTTCAATTATATTACTCTTTTTAACCTGAAAATTAAAAAAAAAATTGATATGAAAAACCCGTAGAAATTTTATTCATTTTACTCGACAACCCTGTTCAGTGACTTTTATTTTTATATATTGGCTATTTTTTGCATTTTATTATATTTAGATTTTTAATTTTCTTTCCAGGCAAAATTCTTAAAAGATTGTGGAGAGAATGATATTTGTGAAAGTGAATTAGAAGTTATTGCGGATATAAACTTGCACAAGTAAGGCTTTTTAGAATTTATAGATTATTTAGTGCAAAGTACTTTATTGTTCATGCTCACTACTTGTGAACTCTCAAATCAGAAGTAAGCAAGAGTAACCTTAACATGCCAACTGCACTGATTTCCATAAAGTAAGCAACAAATGGAAAAAATCATGATAACTCGAAAAGTATACAACCCATTTAGATGACATTTGGTGGTAGTCTTTATCATACTATATGTAAATTATAAACATATAAACATGTGATACAAAGCATTGACATTTGGCATTAGCTATACAATTAAAAAATGTCAGGAACACATGTATCAAGATTAAATAGAAAAAAGTGCCTCAATACAGGGTGTGGTCACCCCAAACAGCAATATAAGACCGACAGCAATATTCCATTGCTGATGAGATCTGTGGGTAGAAACACATTTTTTGTGCAAAGCAGTTCTAAACCCCCTGCAGTGTTCGTGGAGGGGGCTAGAGCGTCACCTCCGAAAGCAGAGGCCGGAGCACTAATTTTTGACGTCTTGGCTTGTAGGCCCACTGCGAGAGTAGGTCTTCCAGATCGCGATCGAAGCTTTTGCTATTTGTTTCCCTTTTAATTCTCTGTTCGATGTAAAGGAATCATAATTTATCAGTAAAGAAAATAATATTCATGAAATTTGGAAGTATTTTCGATAATGTTCATTAAAATGGGTGATTTAAAATCTTAATATTGCTGTACATTTCCTTAAAATAAAATATTTATAATGACTCATTCACTGTAGGAGCAAAGATGAAAGGATTCCATTCAGTCAGTGTTTTAATAAAAGTTTGAAAAAGAACCCTGTATATTTATTGCTTAATCAGGCATTTTATTTGAATAATTCTTCAGTACATTCAGCTAAAGTATGCGTACTTACAGATAAAGTATGCAGAAACTAAAATGATTACTGAATACTATATCTTTAAATATCATAAGATAATCATTAAAAAGAAACTCAGAATTTAACTTTTAATATGCTTACGTGTTTATTTATTTTTATTTCATTTTATTTTATTCATTTTTTGTTGTTATAAATTGTAAAATGATTTAGAATTAAGATAAAATACTAGTTGAATGTCATTCATTAACCTATGCACTATAAATTGTAGAAGTTCAGGTTTTCTAATATAGCACATCTTATATTCCCTTTTTTACTACCAGACATTAACAAATTGTAAACAATTTTGCTTAATTATAGAGTTTGAAATACCTCAGGGGCTTTGAAAATTTAATAAAGCTGTATAATAAAACTTTTTGGTATTAATATTTCATTTACAATTCCATTGAAGTGAAAATGTAAGAAAGATTAAATTAGCTTTGTATTATTAAAATAACATTAACTATAATATAATGAAATATACAATGGTAACTTGAAATTGTAAGTTAGTTACTTTGCTTTTTTCCAAGTTATTTTAACAATTTTCAATAACATAATAACTCGCTACATAAAAAATAAAATGTGCCCAACCTAAACACAAATGACTTTCTAACCTATTCTTCTAAAATTTCAGCATGCCATAACAAATAATAAAAAATATACGTGCAATATATTAAGATACTATATCTTTTATATGCAATTACTTATCAAACAGTTAAAATATGTTATTTGATGTGTGAAATATTCCATTTTACATTATTTTACTTTCATAACTTTAGTGTAGCATTTTTATTGCTACGATTTCTTACTATTGACAATATCTTAAAAAGAGAATGACATTTTTTTATCTATATAAATAAAATTGAAAATACATGTATCTGTCTGTGTATTTATCTATCTCATCATCACGGTAGAACTGCTGCATCGAATTTCATGAACATTCTGTGGGTAGCTTTGAAATAGCCCTACTTAAAATTTAGTCCATGTTTCGAGTTTCTAGGACCAGGGATTGTCGAGATATGAATAAAAATCCCACAATTAAACCTTCCATAAAAATAGAATTATGCAGATATATTTTCCACAAATTTATTAAGAAAATTATATCATGATGCTTAGCAACGCAATTAAATCAAATGTGTTTATTAGGCAGACGATTATTAAATTTTTTAAGATTTAAATAATAAAGAAATCAATATAAAACAAAATTTTATAACCATTTTTATACAATTTTAGCGCTTTTATTTTAGTTTATATTGATCCAATTTCATATATATTTTATAATTTGTTTTCAAACGAGAATGTTTTATTCAGATCTGCTTGAAGATAATTTTGTATAGAAAACACAGAAAGGAGAATTAAATGAAATATTTTAATAGAATGTTTTGAGTAAGAATGTCATTTAGAATACTGCAGGAATTTGCACATATATTAAATCATGGGCAATGTCGGGTATATCTGCTATTAACAGTATGCATAAAATTGTATGTTGTACATCTATCTGTCTGTTTATTATCTCAGCACGGTAGAGATCACCTATTTTCATTTCATTAGAATTATTATAAAATTTCAAAAATTGAGACTCTAAATATTAAAACTTCACATCAAATTCTGAATTTTAGGTTTCTTGTATTATATGGTCAGTATGAAGAACGGACATGCTGCTAGTCTATTATAAAATATTACACAACTAACAACATTATTAAAGTAATTTTAAAATATTTGCAGGAGACTGTATAATTTATGTATAATGACACATGTATAATAGCTGTATAATGACACAAGCTAACTTGATAAAATATACATTTTAAACATTGAATGATTTTAAATACTTTACAATTACTTAGCAAAGCTTAATTTTACAAGTACCTGGGCAGTTCTTAATTAATATGACAACAATAAAATTTTAAAACAAACTAAGAAAACTCTAAAAGGTTTGTTGACGTTATAATTAGCAACAAAACAATTTAGAATCCAGTTAGCGTTAATTGAATAGCAATAATTTGATTGCCATATATTTAAAATTCTATATAATTTTAAATGACATGATAATAAGCAAAAAATGGTAAGCACTTACTTCTAAATAGCATTTTTCGTTTTTCACATTACAGAAATAAGGTAATTAGTAATCCAATGTTATAAGGTATGTAGTCGAAGGTATGCTGGTCAAAATGTTTATTAAATGATGAACTAACATATAAGACATTCAAAAATACGATAAAAAGACCGTTATGCATCCACACGCGCGAGCCCACGTACTGCACTGCACATACGATACTTCTTTGTGTGGTCTACTCTACTAGGGGAGAACTTTTCAGAAAAGTTGAGACGGAGGAATTCGAATTCGAAGGCCAGAATTGGGCCTACAGCTAATACGTCACGAGGTACAGGGGGGGAAAGTAGTTCGGCCTTTTCTACCGGGGGTGACGGCTAGAGGCCAGCGACACACCTCTTGAGAGCGATCCATGGGATTCAGGTCAGGAGAGCATGTTGGCCACTCCATATTGACTACAGTCTCCTCTTCAAGGTACTGCTGTTCGAGACAAGCCATGTGAAGCCAGGCATTATCAGCCTGCCCTACAAATGTATCACCAATTGCGGCAGTATATGGATAAACAATGGAGTTCAGAATATTGTCTCTGTACCCCTAAACATTGAGGTTTCCATGTGGCAGCACATAGAGATTGGTACGTTTGCCTAAAGATATACCTTCCCATACAAGCACACTACCTCCCTATGTGTGCCTTTCCTGGATATTAGATGGATGATATCGAGTACTTGCCTCTCTCCAGATGTGAACATGTCGGGGATCACTCTATAAAGCATATCTTGACTCATACGTGAAAAATACGAACCTCCACTGATTTTGATTCCAATTGACATGCATGCATGAACAATTCAAAGATTCCCTCCTGTGGAGGGATATTAGAGGCTTGCATAATACTAGTCGCTTAGCATACAGTCCTCTTTCATGTAGCCTTCTGTGACATAGAAGCCAATACTGTCGGTCCTATAGCTGCAGCAAGCACATATCTGAGATGAGTTGAAACAGTAGTCCTGTTCCGCAGGGCAGATAGCTGTATGTATGTCATCAGGAGGAGGTCGTAACCATTGACCTACTTCCGTTGTGTTGGGTTGCTTTTGGCTATTTAATAATTTTAGGATTTTGTTTTTAATCTAAAATGGGTTCAGGGGTCTTATTTACATTTTTATTATCTTTTTTAATTTAGTTTTCCATTTTCCATTTGTTTAAGTTTTTGATATTCTTCTGTTCCAAATGCATTCTATTCCATAGGTTTTGTGTTAAAAATGGTGAAAGTTTGTTCTTTTTAGGTTTTATCAATTTAAATTGGCTAATTTGTGGTTCCATTAATTACCCATTTTATTCTCTTTGATTTGATTCTAAATTTGTTGTTCTCGGTTAAAAAATCGTTGATTTCTCGCGATTTTTTATTTTTATTTTATTTTCAGCTTTTTAAATTTTTCAGAATCGTTCATTTTTAACACTTTACAACAAAGTTGAAAAGTGTTTATGACTTTGTTCATTCTGTCTGTCTGTCTGTCTGTCTGTCTGTCCGTTAGCACGATAACTGCCGTAAAAATGACTTAATCAAAATGAAATTTTAGTATGTTGTTCAGACGGTCTGTAGGACCTATGGGAATATAAATGAATAATATCACACAATTAGTTTTGGATTGAACCCGGGTTGAAAAAATGAAATACATTGAGCCCTATGGGACCTAATTTTTCTAACATTTTATAAGCGGATTTAAAATTCACAAATTGCTTCGAAAATTTTAGGTAATTGTCAAATTGTTCCATAAAATATATAAAAAAAAATTCAGCTAAATATATTCAGTAGTTTTTTAAATAAAAATTAAAATAATAATTACACATCTTATATGAAACGATCACGTGACCATGATATGAAACGATCACATGACCCACTTCAAAATGAGATATGGCATCCATCTTGTTTCAAATTCGTGATTTTTTAAAGTTCTTTTTAATTCATATTGAGTGTTGTATCCATCCTAAAACTACTTTATTTCTGCTTAAATTCTGTGCATCTACATACTAAAACAACACAATGACAATATATTTGAGTTTAAATTCTCATTCAAATTTGATTATTTCTACAATTAAGCCTATTTTTCACCTATGTAAAATGTAAACAGCAAAATATGTAGAATGAGTTGTATTAGAATTACTGTATTTCTTTAACACAAAATAATTCAGTCCATGGAGTCTGCATGGCTGATATGAATGAAATATTAATTGATTTTATAAACAGAAGGACGATATTTTTCGATGAAGTTTTAAGCATAAAGTTTATGAATTGTAGCTCCATGGTCTTAATTTTTAAATAAAATAAACTATTATAGTATTGTGATGAATGAAATGGAGAAAGTTATGAATGAAATCCTGCTTTTATAGAGAGATCCAGGCGTGTTATTTTTTCTATGACGTCATTTGAATTAATTTCAGTTGTTTTCGATGAAGTTTTCAAATATAATAAATTATCGTAGTATTATGATAGATTTAAAAATATTACCGTGGAATGTATTGCATTTTAGAGATATTTAAACCACACAATTTATATTTCAATGCCGTCTTTTGAATAAAGTTCATTTTTTTCAATTAAGGTCTAAGTTTTCAAATATAATAAATCAATGTAGTATCGTGATAAGTTTTAAAATATTACTGAGGAATGTATTGCATTTTCGACTTTTTTAAATAAAATTGCATTGAAGTTGGAAAGTGTTTCATAATCAATGCTTTAAGCATGATTGATCTTTCTTGTTAAATTATTACCGAATTCTTATACAGTACAACCTCGAAAATCCGGACTCGTCCGGACTTTGCCGATTCCGGATTTTCGATTTTTCCGGATTATAGAATTTGAATAAAATTCAGATTTGATATTAACTAAATACACTATAAAGCATTATTTTTAGTAAAAATAATGGCAAAAGTTAAGTTAATCAATTAAAACATATTATTTAATCTAAAAAATAGGGCAAAAGAAATTTCTAAGAAAAAATATACACATTAATAATTTAGAATGTGTGAATGAAACGAAATGATAAAATTCCATTTTATCATTTCATTTAAATATTTGAATTAACATTTGTTATTTCATTAATTTTGGTTTATGGAAAAGCAGTTTTCTTTATCCTGTAGATGGACATTACTTCTGCTCGGTTATAATGCTTCTTTGTTCAAGACCTTTAATTGCATGATCGATTTTTTGCATAAGATTATCAATGGGTATTTTTTCTTCTCCACATTTATCGTCACTACTTCGATCTTTTTTTATTTAATATCATATCGCGAATTTCGCCATCATTCAATTTATTTACGATTAGCGCATCATCACCAAAGTGCAGAACTTCCGTTATATCGGCTTTGTCGAGATTTAATGAAGCGCCGGAAGATTTAATGCAGTGCCGAGATTTAATAAAGATCGAGGATTAGCACTTTTAACGATATATTTAAAGGTGTAAATGTGTTTAAACCGTTTTCGCTATTAATGAACGAAAAACAAAAAATAATAACTAAAATAATAAGTTTTATTTATTATCTAGCATCTATATAATGTTATGTTTAAAAAGACTGATGACTCTGAAAAAAGTAAAAACTTTATTAGTAATAGTCAAATGTGTAAAAAATATCACAGTAGATAAAATAAATATCTTTTCCGAAAAAGAAAAATATCTCTCCTCTCAATGATTATTCTAAATTACGATGAGTCATTACTAGGTTACAGCAGCACCCGGACGTGGTGGGGCAGGGAAAACGAAGAAAGGAATTTGCTTAGTTCCTAATCGTAAACACAGCCGACTGTCACCGGTGGCAAGCCGATCCCTTTGAGAGGTCTGTGTGTTAATGACCTTGTTGCTCAGTTCTGTGCGATACGATATTATTTAGTTATTTATTTGCTATGTAAATATGGCTTTCTAAACAAAAGAGGCAAAATATACAGTCGATTTCAAGCTGACACGTTCGACGAGAACAAAAAAATCGTCAGATATCGGGAGGGGGAGGAGATTCTAAAGACAAAACAGAATACATTGAAGAATGGAAATCGTTCTACGAAGTGAATAAAATAAATTTCCGTGAGCGTTAATATGAATTCTCGGGATTTTTAGATTTAATTGAACATCTGTGATAAAATGTTACGATAACGTTTTAAAGTGTTTAATATTAAAAATTACATTGTTTCAGAAAAATGTCTTTTTCAATAATGAGAAAAGGAAATTTTGATAATAAAAATTCCGTATTTAAATAACGATGTATATTTTACGCGAAATAATTCATCAGGAGTTGTGACTTGAATAAGGGGGAGGAGGGATTAACGCTAACAACTCAATTCACGCTCCAACCACGAGCCTATCTATCTACTGCCGTCGTCCATCTAAACTTTCGTTTCATTTCCGGGTTCAGAAAGTCGACCGGAAAATACGGTAAAATAAATAATCTTATGTATAAAATAAATAATCTTACCTTATTATATCTTTTTAAATCCGCGACCTCGTCAGTCCGGGGAAAAAAAAAAAAACAAAAAAAAAACCGAAAATTTGGAAAACGTCCGGATTTTGGAGGTTTCCGGATTTTGGATGTCCGGATTTTCGAGGTTGTACTGTATTCTAAATCATTTCACCTCATTTCTTTTTAAATTTCGTCTGCTTTAAAATTTTAAGTTTTTGATTGGTTGACTGTAATATTAAAATCGTCTGTCATTAATTCTTTTATCATTCATCGATAGTTTTTGTTTACGAGGTGTGACAGCGATGTTTGGCAGTATATAAATAGATTTGCGCTCTTTTTCACTCTCTTCTCTTTCTCTTTTTATTTAGGATTAGAACTCTGAATATAATCGTATAAAGTTGTTATTTTTAGCTCTTTGGCCCAGTCGAAGTTCGAATTCAGCATGAAAAGTTCTATTATCCCCTGCTAAGTCTGTGATGTGTTTTTCCCAAGATGAAAGCAGCTGTGTTTTCTTTATAATCAATGTTCTTTTGCTGTTTCTTGTTTGAATCCCCCTTCTGTACTCTTATTGAAAAATGATTTCGTCTGGATGGTGGGAGCCGCTGGATGTTTGTTGTGTCTAGACGGATAGAAGGAATGGAGATGTTGGCAGTTGGTTTCTTGTCCTTCTAATAATGTTTTTGCGATGTCTGCGGAGATGATTTAACCGGTCAACTAAGTGTTTGTTTCTCCCTGACTGTGCTGTTCTTACTATAAAGAACTGGATCGTCATTTTTGGTAAAAAGCACCGGACATATGCTATGGATTTAGTTCTGATGTCAAAGGTCCGGTGCAGCTGTGTAGAGAAATTGTTATTTCATCATTACTAAACGTCATGTAGTTTGGAATATCCCCTTGGAAAAAGGATCCGGCCGAAGATTTTTCTGACTTCTGATGGACGTAATTTTCCTATGCCGTGTTTTGCCTTTCAAGAGGTGTTCTCTAAGAACTTTGGTTTCCCTGTGATGTCCTCTCCCGCAGATCTTTGCAGCTTCTTGGAGCCTTGGGGTGAAGCCATTTTTTATTCTTCAATTTCTCAATAATTAAAATATGTTTTATTCTAATTTGGTGGGAATAAAACTTCTTGACATACATATTTTAGGTCTCCGAACCTGGTTTATTTTTGTGATTTTTCTTTGAGTTAACTTTTAATTGGGATATTTATTATGTTCTAAATTTCCTTTTGGCTAACTGATGTTTTTTTTTATTCTAAATTGTAGTTTGGCAAATAATTCTGTAATTTTAATATTTTATTATCTTAATTGATTATTTAACGTTGTTAACTTGGAATTTAATATTCTAACATTTTTACTACCACTATACGACCAATTTATTAATTCAATTTATTTATTTAATTTATTTATGATGTTTAATTTAATTTGTTTAGTTAATGAGATGTTAAAGTTGTAAATTATTAAAATTTCTTTAAAAGTGAAGTTAAATTTTAATAAACGTTAGATTTTGGAAAACTAATTTGTGTTCTCTCTCTTTCTTTTAAAGTATTCTTATTTTAGGTAGTTACAGATTTGTAAACTTAGGGCAAGATTGGTCTTATGGCACACTTCAGTTTATTTTCGATGATTTTTAGATTTTAAGAACTTTTCAGAGATACTTTTAAGAACTTGGAATATTTAGAATATTTTTTAGAATAATATCAATATTATCATGCTTTTCAAATCCCTTTACCTGACAGTTGTACCTTTGGGAAGGTGAACCCATGGTTTAGAATTGGTCCCACATCCTGCTGATTATCGAACAATCAATGCTCAGTCATCTTGCAACGTCCACTTGCTAATTGACCTTCTTAGAGCTATGTAGCTTAATTCTACTGGTATGTAACATCTCAACATCATTTTAATAAATTGGCTATCTCTAAATCTTTTTTTCGCAGCCTCACATGAATTGGCAACTCACTGCAAAGCAGCTAGTTTTAAGCTCTTGTGCATTTGCATAAATCAGTGCCACTCATTTGAATTCCATACATCGATGCTGCATGCCTTTGCCTGTAACATATGTGAGTTTTATGCATATTGATTTACATTTAATCAAATTTTCATGATTTTACGAATTGTTGCTTTATATCTGGAAGCTAGTGTACTGTGGAATGTTTGTAATTTCTAAGGGCAGATGTCTGATTATATGAGAAGCTAGCTTTAAAACTTCTAAATTTTACAAATCTTGTTATGCAGAACTAGTGATTTTGTTATTACTTTTTAAATACCCATTATAAGCTGGAAAAAAAACCTGCAATTGTGATAACTGTAATTAAAATATAAGATGGCAAATTTTTCTTTTGTTTCATTTCCTCCAAATCTGCGTTTTATTAACTGAAACAAAAGTATAAAAGAATGGAGAGAACCCTTTCACCTCTTCTGAAAGGAAACAAAGTAGAAAGAAGCAGAAATATTTTTGAATTTGCTTTTACCAGATAAGTTACTAGGTATCTTTTTTTTCTTTCTCAAAATTAAAATTTTACTCGGCAATTTTTTTTTTGTGTGTGTGTGTTTTGTCAGTTTGGGGTAGAAAGTTATGAAAATTTGAATTTTAAGAATGTTTACTCTTAGAACCAATATTTGCATATTTAGTTGTTAGGACTAGAATTTTCTTACACTCCCCCTCATTTGTGAACAATATTTTCACCATTTCACCAAGCATTTATGATAGTCAGTGTTGGGTTGTTTCAGGTAGTTAACAAGTTTTCAGAAATTTTTAGGAAAATGCGTTTTCCTCCTAACAATAGTCAAAACATGAGAGGGAAGAAAGTTCTGTGTGCATCTTGATTTTTCATGCATGGATGAGAGTAAAGGGGTGAAATCTGTTTAATATTCCTTTTTCCTCCCCCCACTCTAAAGCTTCCCATTTATTTGTTTATAAAACTTCTTTGAGAACTTTTGAGCAAGATTTTTGCTGTTTTACTTTATTTTGGCACTCTCTTGATTTAATCTTTGATGTTCTTGAGAATGTTATATTTAATATTTTCTGGGTTTTTAAGAATTTTATTTGGTTTAAAATGTGTGAACATTCTTCGAAATTTTAATATTTTATCTTTTAGAATTTAGGTTATATGTTTCACTCAAGGCCACCTATAGAAATCATGGGCTTCTTTACAGACATTTATCATATTCCTCTCCATATTTGGTTTTCCCCCTTTGGAAAGTTTTCATGATTTCTCCCCCCCCCCCCCCCCCCAAGAAAAAAGGAAGATCTAGGCCCTCACACGTAGTGTCCGTCCCACCTATGGGTGTTCTAATTTCACTATATTAGTGTTCTATATTTGTCAGCTTTCCCTGATTTTCATCTCTGTTTAAAATCTGCGGTGTTTTTGTACTTGAGCATTGTTTTGTTAAATCATTTAAAATTTCCCTGGTGTTACAAGTGATGATTAATACAAACATTTAATAATGTTTGAAGGTATCTCGTTTTAAATGATTTCTGCTCTACTTCGGAATTGAAAATCTGAGACAGGAATTTCTTGCTTAGACTGTTACCTGAATATGTTTCCTTAATGGAATTTTGATATATAACATCTCAAAAGAGTCACTAATGTCAACTGCAGGTGTAAGACAGGTATATATGAATTACCTTGAAAAATCAAAAAAGCCAAAACATATCAGCTGTTCAGCGAAAAAGAAAAATCTGATGTGGACAATACATGACTTTCCCTGCAGACTTATATTCACGTTCTCTTTATTTTAATTCAATTTAATTCACTTTTAATTCAATTTTCATTCTCATTTGCCAACTGAATGTATTTTCAAAGGTGGCGTAGCGAAAATACGAAAAAACTAAAATATCTTGAGATGGCTAGTTCTAGTGTAACGGGGTTGGTCTTATTCTTTTTATTGTTAAAAATTACATATGAAACAAGCATTTAATGGATATATTTGGGAATACATAGTTTTTATTTTAGATTTTGATGATTTTTGCAGGCCATTTAGCAAAAAAAAGCAGGTCAATTTTTACCGAATCGTACCAAAATTTAATTAGCACCAGGGTAAACCAAAAGTGACTTATCTACCAAGTTTTGTAAAATTTGATCTATTAGTTTTGCAGTTAGAGTGGATACCAACAATTTTTGTTGGCCATTTTGCAAAAAAAGGTAGATTCTTTTTTCCCGAATCGAACCAAAAACTAATCAGCACCAGAGTCACTTACCCAATTTTATGAAATTTGATCCATTAGTTTTTGAGTTAGAGTGGATACGTACATTGCACAGACAGACACACACACACAGATATCATGTTAAAAATAGTTTTTTCATATTCTAGAGGTCCCAAAACGTAGATCCGTTGAAAACTCGAGTTGAGATTTTTGGTATGATTCCAATACTTTTCCTATACATCACTATGTATTGCAGGGAAAGTAAAAATAGATATTCTAGGAAATGTAGGGGTTTGGAAGTAAGAGAAAAAAAATGTGAAAGTGATTTTTAAGCCCTTGTGTAGCAGAAAAAGCCATAAGTATCCAGGAAATGATATTGCTAACAAAATTGAACAGTTTATAGAAAATGCCTAATGGAAAAATAGAGGAAATAATAAAAATTGAAATTTATTACAGAGAAATCTTGAGAAATTAAAAAAATGTTCACATAATTTAGACACAGTAATAAGCTAATAAGTAAATTACACTTTGTGCAAAGAATAAGAAAAACCCAAGCAACATATATAAGCACAGATAATGTAATATAAAGCTGTTTCGAGTATACAGTGCGAGAGACTCAATAAACCTGAAGTCCAAAAGAGCAATGGGCACAAATAGAAGAAACAGAGGGGGTTATTTATCCAAGGCCTGGATTGAGAAAGCCACTTGAGAGCCAATCAGAAAGTGGAATGAAGTACAGTCCAGCCAATTCAAAACCAAAAGTGTCACACAAGATTGGCATAATTCAAAATGCAACAGGAGTATTCTGACAAGTCAAGTCTGGATACGAATGAGACCCAACAAAAATAGGTAAAAATGGCACATTAGAGCCCTAATGGTTAAGAAATGTCCAGCATATCCTTGAAACAGCTGTATGCTGCATTATTGTGCTATTTGTACTTATATGCGTTGCTAAAGTTTTCCACATGAATAAGCTGTCCCATACATGTTTTTTGTGATAAACATTGAATTGTACAAATTGGAATACCAACATGGCAAATATATTATTACTCATATTTGTTGCCTCTTTTCTGTTACTCTAAAGAGTGTGTTTAAGGAGCAAGTGTCTAAATAAACTTTTGAATCTGAAATTCATTAAGAGTACTGGAACATAATTTCACCATTGGATCTTCAATCTGCTGATTTTGTAACAGTTAACGTATTGCACCTTCAATAATCAATCCACAATCCATTGATAGAAAAGTCTGTTTATCTGATTTAAGTGTTACATAAGTATTTATAAAGGTAGCTTTTAACTGACTTGGATATGATTGATTAACTCATTCATTTTATGCAATAATCGAATTTGCTGTGATTTGTCAGAAAAGGGAATACAACTTCACAATGACAAAATTGTTTGCAGTCCTTGAAAAAAAAAATGAAAAATGCTTGGTTCTAGTAAAGAGAAAAAACTTTTTTGGATGCAATAATTTTCATTTTGGTAATTTTGTCTGCTTTTTTTCAATAGGGATGCCGAAGGCCTACCAGTTTTGTTTTTGGGTGAGAAGCAGGTGTCTCTCTCTGTCAAAGTGCTGAGCACGAGAGAGCCAGCATATGATGCCATGCTGTACGTCTTTCATCCACCCAGCTTGAGTTTCGTGGGACGGAAAATTGTGGTATGTTTTGAAATAATTTTCATATTTTTCAGTACAGTTTTTCAATTTTGCAAATTTTAAATTGAAATTTTATTGTTAGTTGAGTGATATATAGGGTGGCTATAATTAAAGTAGAGGTGTTTAGAGCCCGATAATGAGAAAATTGTTTGGCCAAACTCAACCAAATTTGCAGTAAATACTATTTAGACCATGCGGTTTTGATTTTTAAAAGAAAGAAAATAGTTCGGATTTTTGCCACTGCGGGCCATAATGGCACTGCAAGGTCCATTTTTAGAGTAAAAATAGGCATGCTTAGCATGACATTTTTTATCTGATAATCTATAAATTCTAAAAAGTTGATTAAGGATAATATTTCTAAACATTTGGATCGAGTTGCAGGAATTAAATGGTAATATTTTATTAATGTTGAAATTAAAAGTCTTTTTTATCATATAAGTATGTATATACAGGGTGTCCAGTGCTATCGGTGCCCAATGGCTATTTCCTCAACCGTTAGTCACAGAGATATACAGTACGTGACCTCTTATCCGGTGTTCCAATATCCGGACTCTCTCAAAACCGGAATGCGGCAAAATAATGCCAAATTCTGCGCCAACACTCAATTATTTGCCAAAAATTGCAGCAAATAGCAGTTTTTTGTATAAAATCCCGCCAAATGATTTTTTGCCTTAATTAGCAATATTAATATTATAAAATAATGCGTTGAAATCTACATTTTTCTCACTTCAACTGTTTGCAATCCTGACATAAACAAAGGTCTGGCTGAATCCACAACTTACTACACCGGAAATGTTGCTAAAAATATTTCCGGAAGAGGAAAACTACAAGTATCATGGAGGTAAAAGTGAACTCTACCTCCATGGTGGATATATTTGTTCCATGTCAGATAAACATACTTTTGACGAATGATGAAACAGTTTGTTTGTGAAAAGATATAAAAAACTTATATTTTTAGAAAAAAAGCATATTTTATTTTTTAGAATGGGTGCACGTTAGTTTGATGCCTCAATGACTTCGTAGTGGTAAAGTGATGTCATAACGTTTTTCACTGCAAAGTGACTGGGGCTTTTGGAAAAAGCTATGGAATCTAAAGAAATTTGCAGAGATTTTTAATTTTTTTTCTCGTGTACTAGTAAGTTTATAATTTTCAAATTATGGTTTTCATTTTCACATATTTTTGAAATTCCTAACATAAAAGTTAACTTTTGGCATTTCCAGTTAACCGTTTTGTTAACTGTACGCACTGATTATGAATAAATTGTAACCACGTTAAAACAGCTTGTTTTGAATTTTTTCACGGTGGTCTGCTATGATAATGCCGAAGGGGTGACACAGGTGTTAAACAAGTGTTTCCGATTTACAGCATATCGCTTAATTGTTTTCCTAGGATACAGGGGTTTAAAATCTGAATAATCAACTTTTTTCAGGCATTTTTTTTTCTTTCAAAAATATCTTAAACACTAATACATGTAATTTGTATTTTAGTTAACCAGATATTTTTCATATAGATTGTAAAAAAGCTTTATTTAATACATTTATGGTTTTAAACTGAATTATAATTTTCTATAACGACATTTGAGACAATTCCAGTAAGTTTTAGAAAAAGTGTTCCGAATTACGGAAAAACCCCTTATCCAGAATGCCTGTAGTCCCAAGAATTCCGGATAATAGATCCTGTACTGTACTTCCAATTGCAAAAATGTTTTAAATTTTAAAATCTATTATCTTAGAAACAGTTTAAATCAATAAATACATTTCTGAAAGAAATACGAAATATAAATTTTTATACGGTTCCCCGGTCCTACCAATTATATTTAAGAAAATCATCCTCATACAATTTCATGCAAAATAAAAAAAAAATCTGCCTTTTACGACCAAAATTCACAGAGTTATGAAGCATTAAACTTTGACTTAAGTCGTTTTTCTACGCATAAAAATGTCCCGTTTTAGGCAACCAACCCATCAGGGACCGTATTGACCATTTCTCAACAAAAAAAGTGCTTTAACTTTAAACAACTATAAATCTGTCAATTTTGATCGTAAAAGGATGATTTTTTTTTTATTTTGCATAAAATTGTATGAGGATGATTTTCCTAAATATAATTGGTAGGATCAGGGAACTGTATAAAAATTTATATTTTGTATTTCTTTCAGAAATGCATTTATTGATTTAAACTGTTTCTAAGATAATAGATTTTAAAATTTAAAACATTTTTGCAATTGGAAGTGTATCTCTGTGACTAACGGTTGAGGAAATAGCCATTGGGCACTGATAGCACTGGACACTTGTACATATATATATATATATATATATATATATATATATATATATATATATTTGTGTGTGGCATTGTATTTTTTAGTAGCTGTGGCTAAATAGAGATTCTGTACACAGAAAAATTTGTATGGAGGATCACAAGTACAAGGAAGTGATTTGATTGATTTAAACAATATTGGTATCAGGCTTTTAAATGTATTTTTGTGCAGTCAGGATGAAATAATCATTTTTTATTATGGGAACTGATATAAACATTACCATTTATGGATATGATATTTGATTCTGCAGATGGAAAGTTAATGTAAAGGAAATTAATCATTTGAAATTTGAAGGGGCCTAAAAATTTATGACACACACACACACACACACACACATATATATATTAAAACTTTTGGAATACTTTCTATATGTATTTTCAAAATATATCTCCAAGGTCTTTAGTTTCTAAAATATTGTAAAATAAATACACACTGTGTTATGCATTCATGAAACAAGAGGAACTAAATAATAAATTAATTACTTGATAAGAAGTTAATGATAATATAAAGATTTGTTAATATTGATATCTGTCAAAGAAATTCTTATTTCTGATGGAAAGTAGTATTGATGGATACAAATATATTATATAGGTAATCGTTAATTCAAAAATTGAAATGAAAAAACAAAATTAGAATGTCTTTTCATTATAAGTGTCTTTCTGAATTTAAATTTTTTTATTTGAATTTTCAGTTGTCCCCAAATATTTTATATATTTTAAGGATCATTTAACACAATCTTTTTCCCTAACTTTCAAAATTTAAAGTAATTTTTTTAATCACTTTTAATATACATGTCCATTTTGAAAAATCCCACATTTTATTTAATTTTCTATACTGTAGTAAATGATTGCTAGAATTTTGAAAATGAAGACACTTTTCGAAAAAGCTAAATGGTAGTTTGCATGTCAGCAACAGGGGCTCTATGGACTTAGTATGCCAAACTTTGAGTCGTATATTTATACTATCCAACTTATTTTACAAATGGCACAAATAATGTGTATTAATTATTCTATGTGTTTTAAGTATTTCATAAATAATGTATATTAATTATTAACAAATTTGCTGTGGTAAATTGTTTGCGAAGTTATTTGATCACTGTTCAGGCTATATAGATAGGTAAAATGCAAAATATATTTTTTGATTGAGCCCAGATTTTTTTTAAGTAAAGCCCAGAAGTTCAGGTAATAAAAAATTCTAAAATTGTCAGGCAAATAAGCAACAACAATAAATAATGCAACTCTTTTGAATAAAAATTCGCTTTCCTTGTGAATGTTTGTCTCGTAATTCAACTGCACTTTTGTTTTTTAAATTTCTTTAGGAATAAAGGAATGCAATATGAAACACAAATAAAGACAAAAAATAAAGCCTTTTCAGGCATTTCACCTTAACTATAAGTTTTTATTTTGAAGTCATTGACGCTGACTCCAATCTAAATTGCTTCCGACTCCATAGCCTTGTATAACAAGGTATTTATTTTTACTTTCCCTATATACATAGTATAATGTATAAGAAAAATATTGGGATGGGGTTGAAAATTCGAATTCAAGTTTTTGGTGGAAGATCACGGTTTCAAACATCCCTGAACTCAAATCAATCATTTTTGAGGAGATGTCTGTGTATGTGTGTCTATGAGTTTGTGGAGACAATATCTTGCAAACGAAATTTGGTACAAAAATTACAATTCATGAATCCTGGAAGCCTATTGATTTTAAATAGGATGGAATGTTCAGAAGACCCTCAAATGTTTTAATGAAATTTTGAAAAAAATCAGAACTTTTAATAATGTTATGGAAAAAATAATTTCTTATGTAATTTTTCATTAGAAAACAATTGATGCAAATTTTAGAATACTAGTATGAACCTTTTTCGAGATATTGCACTTTTTTCAACTAAATTTATCAGAAAATCACATAAAATTTGAGAAGTATGATGTATTGTGAAATATGTTTACTTTTCGTAAATAATATCATGTAATAAATTTGTTAACATCATTCTCATGGATCTAGTTTACATTCACGAGAGAAGGATGCTTTGGGTAATGGTGTTGTATTTCAACGCCTAACCATTAACCAACAGTCATTTATATATGAGAAATGCTTTTCTCTCTCTATTTATCTGTAACGCTTGGGGATAAATTTGGCAAAGTTGGCAAACTTTTTAGCGAAATGCCATCAACTTGGGGATATTTTGCGCTAGATTGATGAATATATTGTTAAAAGAATATTGATGAATATATCGTTGATTGTCGAATATATCGTTTGTAAGATTAACAAAAATGACAATTGATGAATTAATTATTGAAATATTTTAATATATGAACCTTTTGCTTATTGCCGGTGCTATTGATAACTGTCAATTTAAAGTTACTTGAAATATAAGTTAATTGGGTACTTTAACATTGTTTTATATATATTGTCATCAGGGAAAAAGTGCCCAATGTACAATTCAACATTAAAATAATTGTGTCATAGATTTTATACATATTTTTTTCATTGTAAAAGAAGTCAATTCATTGTATTTTATAGGGAAAGTCATGGGCTGATTTTTTTTTTTTGTTTGTGCGTGTGTGAATTGCACCCATTTTCATGATTATTAGATTCCGTTATATGTTATATGATGAGCTATTGAATTTTTTTCTATGAATATTCATTTCAGAAAGGTGTTCAAATCGAGTGCCTGCCTTTCAATACATCTATAGTGGCCTGTGAACTTGGTAATCCACTGAAATCCAGTGAGGTAATCCCTTTTCATTATTTTATGAATGTATAATGTTTTGCTGTGCCTTTTTCGACATCAGCATAAAATTTAAATAAAAAAAAGTAAACAAAAAAAAACTAAATTATTAAAGTATTAATATTAAAAATAAAAAGGAACTAAATAAAAGAATTTAAACTTACTTTTAGTTTATTCAATGGCCAACATCTTACTCTCTAAAAATTCGGAAATTGCGTTGTGATTTTCTTTTTCAAAACAGAATATGTTAAACAAATAATTATTACACAGAGTCACAGTGTTAAGAATTGAATGAAAAGCCAGAATTAAATTTAAAAGAAAAATTTATTAGAATTTCTATTAAAACTTAACAACAAATCATTTCACCCAGGGTTTCAAAGAAAAAAAAAAAAGGGAAAATTTTGACAGCTCTGTTCAAGTACAAATTAAAAAGAAAACAATCATGTAAAAATATCTAACGATAGCATCACCATTTACTGTGTTAGCTCTTTGAGAGCTCAAAAATACTTGTGTAAAAATTGATGTTGATTGGACTTTCTTAGGCATTTTTTTGTTTACATGCCCAAACTCACAGCTCTTCGCCTCAGTTTGGAGGCCACTATTTTTCGTGCTGCATACGCGCACACACACACACACTCACTTCTTCTACCTCTCCCCGTGAGGCCACTAGCGCTGGTGATCGGACGGCGCCGAGACAGGAGTCTGCTGCGGGCTTAGGCGTCTGATGAACCGGCCTAGTTAAGTGCAGGGGCCTCGGATTCGTGGATGTTGAACTGGGACTGTGGGTGCTGGAGCGGTGTTCGGGCGTCTGCTGCGGGCATAGGCATCTGATGAACCGGCCTAGTTAGGTGCAGAGGCCTCGGATTCGTAGATGTTGAACTGGTACTGTGGGTGCTGGAGCACGCTGGGGAACGTCAGATGTTAAATGGGCCCGTCATTACTACGGTCTGATGAACCGGCCTAGTTAAATGCAGGGGCCTCGGATGTTGAACTGGATTGAAAGGAACATCCTGTTCTTAAAGATGTTAGAAAGGCAGAAAAAAAAACTTTATGTCATCGGACAGCAACCTTACGTGCTGGAGTTTACATCCCGACTGCCGAGCAGATTCTCTCTTGGCGTGAGGTCCCGGAACGGCAACCCCTTTTGGCGAGAAAGAATTTGAATTCCGGTCGCCGCGGTTACAACTGATAACCCGGCACCGGACTTCTTGGCGAGCTGAAGATGCCAAATCCGTCAACCCGGCGTTCCACATCTGTTTTCTCCTTTGGACATTTGATATGTCTGTATTATGTTGCCGGTGACGCTCAGATAGCGTTGTTTTGATCGCCATCTTGAAAGCTTTTGTATTTTGTGTAAAAATGCAGTTGAACTTACGAAACATGCACATTATTAAAGTATAAACATTTACATATCATTATTAATACATCGTTAATTTCCCTGGGTGAAAAAAGACATAATGTTTACAAAAACTTGTATGCTACATCGTGTTTTGATTGCTTATAAAGCAGCTTTGTTCCGGATATTGGGGTGGGAAATTTCCAGCCGATATAATATTTACTGGGAAAAGGTGTATTTAAAAAGATCACAAAGTCCTGTTAGGCAGGTAAAGTTACGTTTATTTACACCTCTTCAAGATTAAATAATCATTACTTGAACTGAGCAATTATCAGAGCAAAACAATATTAAGTAAGTTAAATAAATTTATAGAAGTTAAGGATTGCTCAATTTTAAGTTCACTAAAGTTAAACAAATATAAGAATCAATTAGAGTTATTAGTTTACAAATTTAATATTCATTAAAAGGTGAGTTATTTTAGTTCAGTTATCCTTTAAGAGTTACTTATTTACTTCTCATTTAACAGTTAGAATTAAGATTAGACTATATTTAGAGTTATAAATATTTAAGTTATTTATTTTATATTAGATTAAAATTATTTATTACTGCTTTAAGAGCATATCAATTTAACTTTCTCAGAAAACACCATAACAGTTTCTATTGTATGCAACTTTCTATTGCTATTCTACAACTTTTGTTAAGAGGAAAGCTTATGTCATGGATAACAATCTTGGGGGCTTGTAGGCATAGAAACATGAAAATTATATGCTTTGAAAATTTTTTTACAATAAAATTTATAAAATAATTGTACAGTGTATCTAAAACTATTCATTCCATTTTCATGAAAATTAATTGAATAATTTGTAAGCTAGAATTGATGCAGGGTGACAGACACACACACATATCTACTAAAAATAGTAGATTTATGTTCTAAGGCAGTGTTAACCAACCCGAGGTACAAAGTCGTGTTTGTGGCATACACAAATCTAACATTTTTTTCCCCAGAAATTTTATATCTTATGTTATGACATAAGAATTTCCAGCATCATAATAGTTTAATTTTGAAAGAGTAATATAGCCAACACTGTCTTAACCCTTTCGCGACGGTTGGCACGCCCGCGTGCCGGCTGCGAACTTGCATTCAAGGACGTACGGCACGCACTGGTGCCGGAGAGAACTTTACCCTAAACGCCGAGTGGCACGTATTGATGTTTCTACGTGGAACGTTTTCATTTGAATTTATTTGTCTACTAGACGGCGTTAAATACCTGTGGAAGCAACTTAAATGTATTTTATAGATGTTTGACCTTGGCACAAGGAGAATCCAATGAATTATTTCTCCATTTGGAGCGGGGTTGGGGGGGGGGACATGGTTCTGTAAAGTAAACAGACAGCTCACTTCTCGCAGCATAAACAATTTTATAATTGAATTCTGGGTCTTGTTCTGATTTTAGCTTTTATTGATTTCGTTGCTGAATTAGAGGAATATAAGAGAGTATTTTTTTGGGGGTGGGTGGGGGAGGGGGGTGGGTAAAGGAATGTGCGGCAATGAAATGATTTGGTTATTTCGGATAAAAGTATGGCTGGTTTGAAACGTTTTCTTTCTGTGGAAGAATATAAGCATATGGTAAACGAACCAAACAGTAATGAAAGCGCTGCATATAGTGAAGATTCGTGGATGATGAATCTGAAAATGCAATTGATTCTTCAGATTCTGAGCGTACTATTATTACAACGCCGCCAGCTTCAGTTGCTGTTTTTTCGAATGATGTTTGGACGTGTGATTTGAAAGATCTGAATTCTTTGGAGTTTCTGAACATACCTGGAATAAATCACAGTATCATGCCGTCTAATTTAGATAAGGAACTTGATTTTTTTAGCATATTTTTTGATGATGAGCTAGTAGAATTTATCATAAAAGCAACTAATGAGTTTGCAAAGAAAAAATGGGAGAAAAATCTCCTCTCTCTTTCCACATTGAAGACTCCACCTAAATGCATTTACAACTGTGACAGGAAATGTATTTATTTCTGTGACAGGAACTGAAATGTATTTTCACCTGTGACAATGTATTTACACCTGTGATAGGAAACGAATTTCGTGTGTTTCTCGCACTAGTAATTTTGACGAGCATTGTCAGAAAACCAAATCTTAAAATGTATTTTTCTAAGAATCCAATTATCAGTACTCCTTTTTTTAATTCAGTTATGAGTCGTGATCGATTTATAGAAATATTACATTACCTTCATTTTACTCTTGATAGTAATGCCCAAAAACTAGATAAATTGAAACCCGTGTTAGATGCATTAGTTTCAAAATTTAAATCTATCTACACTCCTAGAAGAAATGTGTTCATTGATGAATCTTTGTTCTCATGGAAAGGAAGGTTGGGATTTCGTCAATATATCCCCTCGAAAAGGTCCAGATATGGAATAAAAATATATAAATTGTCAGAATCGGAATCAGGCTATAAATGGAATTTCTTTGTGTATACTGGAAAGGACACGGAATTATCAAGCTCTGATGGTAGGTATGGAGAATGCGTTGTGAAAACATTTCTAAATGAACTTTCAGGAAAAGGATATACTTTGTATTTGGATATATTTTTTACCTCTCCTGTACTTGCAAAGTATTTGTTGTCTAAGAATTTGCATATATGTGGTACAGTTTTAAAAAATCGGAAGGACATGCCAAAGAATAATCCATCTGTACCTACAACATATATACACTAAAATTTTTAATATTTGGATAAAAGAAAATTTATATAAAAAATATACATCAAATAGAAAATAAGTATTTCCTTTCTTCCTGAAAAAAGTAGAATGATGTGTTGAACGGGTGATTTTTAGTGAATTTTTTTCGAGTGTTAGGCTTAGCGCAAAAAAATTAGCCATCTTTTGGGAAAAGTTCGAAAACAAAGTGCTCCGTCCTTTGGGCCACGGCGGTTTTGGAATGCCACCGTCCCGAAAGGGTTAAATGTGACATGAACTACAACTGAAGAAGTCTGTGTAGTGTTCAGTACCCAAACTGATTTTGTACGACAAGAGAAAGATTGCTTTTTTACTATATTGGTGTCTTTAATATCATCTTTTCAGGAATAAACTTTTGCTTTTTTCTAATAATTTTTCTTAAAACAAATTTATTGCAATTTGCTTAAATTGAAGAATATTTGAAAATGCTCCAATTTGTGAGAGATACAAAATCTTCCATATCTATTTTACATGATTCCTTTACAGCAAGGTTTTGTGATTTATAGAGAGATAAGGAAAATATTGAACTTTATGTAAATTTTTTTTTAATTGATGTAGAAGGCCTAAATCACTGTCCTCCAGATGTGCAGATAGAAATGGACCTTCAGCATAATATTACACTTGAAGGCAAACACGATGAATTTAGTTTTATTTTATCTAGTCCAAGTTATGATGAATTCTGAAACTTTCTTCAGTTCATGATTTTTTTATTTTAAGCGAATGAGCACTAAAGTACTGTTACAGGTTTTGCTCAACCTATGTTTCTGAACAATTGTTTTCAGTAATGAATACGATTATAACAAAATATTGTTGTTCAAAATTAACTGACATTCTTCTGAATAATTTAATCTTGCTTGTTTGTTCAAAAGTAAAACAAAACATACAAGAAATTGTAAAAAAAAAAAACATTGAAATTTTATAAACTATATTTTCATTGTGAGTTACAAATATATGTTGCTCATTGTAATGTGCTCTAAGAATGATATAATGATAATAAAACGTATGTAACTAAAGATAAGCATGTTTTTATTTCAACATAATATAGGCTTAATTAGTTAGGAGAAAGGATGGCTTGAGTGGCACGTCCAAGGTACTGAAGGTGGCACTTGTTATAAAATGGCTGGTCCCCACTATTCTGAGGCCCTAAAACAAACAAGTCTTTTAACACTAGAATAACAGAAGTGGTCAATTTGACTGCAAATCTCTCTAGCAGTCATTTTGACCATTGCCGTTGTTCTAGGAAGATTGTTGATTTGTTCTCTTATTATAAAACTTAGAATAATTTTCTCCTGTGTTTTCAATAACTGTAAGAAAATAAGAAAAGTTATAAAATTTCAATGGGCTGGGATTAGCCGTTTTGGAGGAATTGTTTCTCAAATATTTATGCGGTCAAAATGACTGCTTCCGTCATTCTAGTGTTAAAAACTTGAATTAAAAATTTTAACGATTTTAAAAAAAATTTCCTATTTGTGCTATTACGTTTATTTCCATCTTGTGAATAGATAATCAGTAAGTGTTGTTTAGTAATTTGTCACTGGCAATTTATTCCAGAGAAATAACTGGAGTACTCTTCAGATATTTCAATGAAAAATGTGCTCTGAATTGAAGTAAAATGTATAATTTCCCCATCCGGCCATTATTTGATTTCAAAATGTTTTATGGGTATTTTAATGCTATTGAAAGTATTAAAATAAAAGCACATGAAACTGCAAAATAGGATAAAAAAACTTTAACATGTTCGCTGCCAACTACGAGCATACTCGTAGTTGGCAAACTGAGTTTACTTGCCAGCTACGAGATAACTCATTATTGATTGCCTTACTTAAATCACCGGATAGAATCTTGGCGTATGTGAACGGATGCACCATATCAGCTTTGGCAGTGAGCATGTTAAAAATATTTTCAAATTGCAATTTTAATTTCATTGGTATTCTCTGGTTGCATTAAATCAGGGTGACCACAGACCCTGAAAACTTAGGAAACCTGGAATTATCAGGGAATTTTATGCTTCTGGAAATAGCAGGGGAAAATCAGGGAATTATGTTGAAAATCTGAGAAAACTGCGAATTTATGTGACTTTCTTTTCATTTTCCGACCGTATAGTTTTCTTTTAGCTGAATGAACAATGCTTGTTCATTCCATGATGTCACATTTTTCCTCTCGTGTCACAAGACCCCATCACTCATCTCTTCTGAACAAGAGGCTGGAGCGATAGCTTTCATTAACAGGCGACGTGACCTCGATAAACATCTTTGAGGGGAAACGTTTCAGGGAAAAATCAGGAAAATATCAGGGAATTTTAAAATGAATTTCTTGTGACCACCCTGTAAATGTTAATGCAAGGTATCAGTAGCGGGCTGCATAAAACTTTTGTCAGGAGCTGTATGCGGGTTGCTAATTGCCAACCCCTGTTTTAGAGTATTTTCTAATAGATTTCTTTAAAATGTTGCTTAACTTTTCTGATCCCTTAGAGAAAATATTCAATATTAAAACAAGGAATTAATAGAAAGAAGTAGAAAGAGTTTCTAAAAATATTTGTAAAGGCAAGTATCAGAAATAGCTAGGCTATTACAAGAGGGCGGCTGAAGGCAAGTATCAGAAATAGCTAGGTTATTACAAGAGGGCGGCTGAAGGCAAGCATAATGTGGTTTTTTGCAGGAAAAAATGCATTTGACTGCTTGCTCATATGGGTGATTATTTGCCATCAGAACAATAGCTTGTGCTTTAAATTACTTGTGCTTTTAGAAATTGACTTCATTGTTTTTAAATTGTGCCCCTATTTTAAATTTCCACTGATTCAGTTTGTTTAACGTTAAATGTGTTATTTCTATTCATATATTTACTCTATTTCCAGGAATGTAAAATGAGTTCATAGATAACAAGCTTCTTTTGGGCTTTTAATTTTTTACATGCGGCTAAAGTATGCCATTTAAATATATATTTATTTCAGGTAGAGTTACAAATTCGCTTCAACCCAAAAGATGTTGGAGCCGACGAGAGAAGCTTACGAATCACAGTAAAAGCAAATACGTAAGTTTTTGAAACTGAATAATTACCTGTATAGTAGCCTGCCATTTTGAGGAAGAATAATTTTAGTTTTAAATTGTTTTAGGACAAGTTTGGAGCCTAAAAGTAAAAAGGATGTCGTCATTGAAGCTGGAATCGTCAAAGTGGCGGAATTGGAACTCAGAGGGTAAGAGCTCTTTTTACGCATAACTTTTCTAAAGAAATTTCAGTGGTCAACTTTCAGAGGCACATTTTTTATTTGTTTTGGGATAATTTTCTAATATTTGTTTAATATATAGTTTTTCTTACTTTAAAAATATAGAACTATAGACATAGTTAAAAATATTGAAAGTAATTGCATAAAAAGTAATTTTTAGAAACAGCTTTTGTAATTTTAGGTAACGAATATTTAAAAAAAATTTTTAATAAATTAATTTTCATTTACTACAATAGAAACTTTTTAATATGAACCCACATTTGAGAAGCTTCCAGTTATAATGAGAACATTCTAAATATTTATTTGGTTCAATATTAATTTAAGCCTAATTTACTCTGTTTTAGTGAGCAAAATTTTATAGTTTCCTAAATTTAAGAAGCATGTCAAATAATAAAACAGTGAATTCTAAAAAATAAAGATAAAAATGAACAGGAAAAGGAAAACAAATTGACTTATAATCATGAATAGATGTAGAAGTATGGGATGTGTTGATTAGTCGCATTAAAAAAAATCTAAGCAATAAAAAAGGCAAAGAAAGAGCCTTTCGCCCACAATTTGCAAAGTCCAATAATAACAACCTTTTTGCTATAGTTGCTGATGAATTAAAAACAAACATTAGGTAGAGTTCCAGTAAATGGCTTGATGAAAGAAAATAGGAACCATATTCCTGAGGAAAGGAATATACCCCAAGAAAAATATAAAATATCAGTTCCTCAAATGAGGTACTTAGTATGAGTCAATTTTTTTTTAGAGCTTGGGTTGCAAGAAGATATTGTGTGTAGTAAATACATAGATTATTGTGTTCAGTTTATAGGGAGATTATTTTTAACTCGCTTAGCTTTATAGAAACATTTTGATTAACTATTTACTAAAGTTGTATTACTTTATTGAACATATTGAATATTTTAAAATTTTTAGCATTATTAATTGTATTAATCAAAAAATTCTTTTTTATTTTTAATTAACAAGTAGTAGTAAATTTTAGTAAAGTAAGCAGTAAAGCAATTTTAGTAAAAGCAATAAACCATGATTATAATTTATTATTTCAGAAGCAATAATTAATTTATCAATGTTCAGATTACTGACTGTGTGCCTTTTTAGTAAATTTGCACTAGATCAATTACTTTCTTTTTACAAATCAATGATGCATGTTAAATAATTTCAAAGGAATTAAAAAATTATTTGTTTTGTTTAGACCTTAAATGTTTTTAACATTTTACAACATAGTTGAAAAGTGTTTGACTTGGGTCATTCTGTCTGTCCGTCCATTCGTATGATAACTGCCATAAAAATGACTTTATCAAAATGAAATTTTAGCGTGTTGTTGAGACTGTCTGTTACAGTCACCCAATTAGTTTTGGATTGAACCCGGGTTGTAAAAATGAAATACATTGAACCCTATGGGACCTCATTTTTCAGACATTTTTTAAGCGGTGTATTTTTGTATTTTTGAGTCATAAAATGATAGTTCTGTGCAATCTTAGCAAAGTAGGACTTTACGTGTACCCATGATGCAAGGATTATCATACAAAATCTAGCTTTTAAATATTTTTAAATTTTATTGTAAATAGTATATGCTGCATATTTTCTATTAATATTTGTTTTCACTAATTAATATATTAATTAAAATTCTTAAATGTTTAATATTTTTTTTTCTTAAATATTTAATTAAGATAAGTCATTTTCTTATGATTTTCATGCAATTTTTAAAAGAACACATAACTCAAAAACTATGATATTTATGTACATGAAAAAATGAAACAATTGCATTCAAAGTTTATTTTATTCGATTTTTTTTTTTTTTTTTAAATAAAAGTTAGTCTTAGCTAAGCTTCGTCGTTTGTGATGAATGTATTTCGACCCCACTCCATCCTGAATGAGTGTCTCAGACAACGATGCACCATCACGAAAGTGTGATTACTAGTATAGACTGAAGAATGTATTTCCAAATATTTATAAGATGGCTGTTAAATTGTTTAACAACAATTTCAGTATCTGCAGGAAGATTCATTTTGAAAGCCAGAAATATTGTAATGATAAAGAAGAAGGATGAGCCTTAAAATTTGAATACAACTTTATTTAAACTATTTGCGGTAATCATATGACAAGTCAGTGGTTACTGCTAACTAAATTATTCTCCCTAAAGCACATGCATTTTCTAGATAGAATATAAATTGGTAGATATACTTGGTTTAAGTGTAATCAGAATAAGTTATAGTCACAGAAACTTTTGATAGTGGTGCTCTTAAAGTTTCCAGTGCAGCAAACAATATCTTTGGACTGGTTTCATGCATTTCAGCACTCTTCAGCATGGAATAGCAAAATTGTAGCACATAGTAGTGTTTTCTTGCTGTCACCGCAGTTTTTGGTCATTCCGTGCTACTGAAAAGCATGAAACAGGTCCATAGATGCTGCTCAGTGCATTGGAAATACAATTCCAAGAACAAG
This sequence comes from Amaurobius ferox, assembly GCA_951213105.1. Lineage (NCBI taxonomy): Eukaryota > Metazoa > Arthropoda > Arachnida > Araneae > Amaurobiidae > Amaurobius > Amaurobius ferox. Next base: position 5,345,438 of record OX578135.1, on the reverse strand, counting down.
TTTGTTTGATTCCGTTTCGATGTATCCTCTGGAATCGTGGATGTACTCTCAGGATACAAGAATGAGTCCAAATTTCTGGATAACTAACACATTTATTTATAAGCACAGCATGAACAGGAACACTGTACTATCTCATAAGATTACTAAATAACTGCTAAGTACCGTAATTAAGTGTTCCATTAAAGACTCCACTTGTTTCACAAAATGGTCATACTATTCTCAAAACATTGATGTATCTCACAATTCAATGTATACTGTGTCAACTGTAGTCAATGTTAACTGCTCTCCAAATGAGTGATGACTCCTTTTATTTTCTCATAGAAACTTCCAGAAGGGACTTGTATCTCGTAGAATATTAATTTTTTTTAGATGATTCTCCAACCTTTGAAAAGTCACCAAATTGGTGATAAATTGCAAAATCTAGAGACCCTGAACCGAAATTCCTGATAGGGCAACCCCACATTTACGTCAAAGGAATAGCTGTATGGTGCTTTATTCTTCTGGCTCTCAAAAGAGCTGCCAGTGAAGATATTTTTCATGTTCATAACAATTATTTCTTTTCTGCATTCACATTGAAGGTTAGGCTTAGGAAGTGATTGAAAATGCCATCTTATTCAATATTCTGCTGAATGAAATATTATTGCTTTTGCTTGTTTTCCATGAAATGAACTCAACTGTACCAATTAATTTTCCCTGCTATTTGAATGCCACATTTTCCCCCCACTTTTCTAAAGGGCCTCCAAACCGGAGCAGTCATTCTATGGTGGGGAGTCTGGCCGCGTACCTGCATATGTTGATGATGTAGGAAATGAGATTGTTCACATATACGAGGTAAGCTAACCTACTTATTTTTTCAATCAATCCTCATGTGTTACGCTCTGAGTTTTATATGTGTTTCTCTTTTCTGTGTCTGAAAGAAGCCCTCATTCTCACTGGATTTTGTTGGTTTTTGATTTTGATTTTGGATGAATGTGGCATAAGTGTTGTTTGGAAACATATTCTCAGTATTACTTTTACTTGAGTTCATTAGTACTGAATAACTGCTAATTACATTGATAACTAGAAAACTTGCTATATGTGGCAATTTTCTGATCCTCTGTACTGACCAATAAAGTGAGACATAGTAGACAGCTGGCATCCAATTTGTTAGATGATTGAGCTGAGACTGAATAATTCTGCAAGATTCATTGTTGCAAGACCCTCTGATAGGAGCCAAAGCTGGGAATAATCCCAGTATAATATCCAGAGCATCGATGAATAAGCAGCTGTATTAGTTTAAGCTGAATCTAATAATTGGTTGTCAACTGCATTGACTGATTTCATTGATTTGTGGATTATGACAAAATTCTGTCGGAGACATTTTTTTACTGAAAGTGCAGTTAATGACTATTTGATCCTGATTTTTCTAACAAGAGTGACATCTATCAGTCAATGCACACTTTGGGAGATTGATTACAAGCTGTGGAATACCACTTATTGGTGGGTTTTGTGACTATGTAGTTTCATTTTTTTAAGTTTCCTTGGTGAATTCCAATTGTAAATTGCCAGTTAAGATTAACCTATTGGCGGTGCAAGATTTCTTGGTTATACATAAATGTAAAAAGTCATAGTGGCCAGAAAGCTGCTAAAGTGAAGAAAATGGAGATTAAAAATTATCCATAAAATGGCTACTTATATCACATTCAATATCTGGCTGCAACTATCTATTAACTTTTTATAATTATTTTAGTATTTATGTACTGATATTAAAAACCACAGTTAATAATCTTTGAATGTAATATTTATCAAAATTCTTATAATAAGTACTTTGCTGCCATCATATAATAATTTGAGAAAAAAGTGACCACTAACATAATAAAGTAATATCACTAATGAAAAAAGCGCTACCAGTCAGTGGTCATTAATCAAATAATTTTAAATGTACGTATGGCAAGGCTGGAAGTTATTGGAAACTTTAGAATATAATTGTGGCTACACCAATTGCTGTATTAGTCTTTCTCTTAATATAACACATAGAAAGTATTGTTTTATGATGTAGATCACCAGCTTTAGAAGTTGACTGTTGTTATGCATGTTAACGTGATGGAATTGGGCTCTAGAGTATTGGTGGAATTGTGTGAAACCCCAGCATAAAGTGGTAGGTTAAAACTTCAATAATATGCAGCCTGAAACTTAATACTTTGATAAAAACAGTCTAGAATATGCATTTGTAATGATACAAAGAAAAAATGGTAGCTTGCCAAAACAGACCAGCAAGGACGAGAAGGTCTGCTGAATCGAGTCCAAAAGCGAAATAGGCAGAAAATGGAAGTCTTCAGCTTTTGTATCTGCTATATATTGAATGCGCAACAAGCAAGTGACTAGAAAGTTGTAGCGTAAATTCTGTGCAAAGAGTCTTCCATAGTTTTTCTGAAAATGTTTGAATTTGACATTTTGGTAGAATTACATGTTTTGAAATTTGATCACAAATTGTTTTGGACTAATGCCCAAATATGTGTGTGCTTGTGTTTCGGACTGTTATCCAACTGTATATAGTGGCACAATAAACCCAAAACTACTACACATGTCAATGTCCGACCACACAGATAGCTACCGTAAGCCTTAGAGTCGGTCGTGTGGTCTGGGCTTTCGACATGTCATAATGTAATTTTGTATTTACTTACATTATGTAAAAAAACTAGCCCTTAAATAGCAATTAATAAAAATTTAATTTGAATTTTTATTATTTAAATTATTTAAATTTAATTTTTTTTTGCCCTTAAATGGCAAGGGGACACGTGAAAACCGATTTTTAAAATTTGAATTATTTTTTTAGTTATTTAATGTTTTATGCGTTTTCTACCGTTTTTTCACTTTTTTCTCCACGAGCCAAATATCATAGGAAAGAAAACAAATCACACCACCGGAAAGAGCAGACAATTGCGAGTAAAAATATAACAATTTTAAATCTCAGGGACAAATTCTAATATTTTTTAAAAATTTTAAAACAAAAGTCGCTTTTGGGTCAAAAAACCGAACTTTGGTGTTTAAATCCTGGCATCAGAAAAAGTACTAATAATTTCGACTAATAATTTACATTTTTAGAAAGCTCAAACATCAGGGATCCTACAAGCCCAATCTGGTCAAGAAATAATAGAAAATGGCTGCAGGATCGGAATTTTAAAGAACTAATGATTTTAAATTTCTCGGATAATTCTCGGAAGATCCGATTTTCTCCCGCCAGTGACGTCACGTTCCCATGGAGATGAGTTAGAAAATTACGTGATATTTTAAATCATGGAATTAAGAGCTTAGCATATGGTCATTTTAAATGGAGATTTTAATTTATGGATATTTTAAATGAGGGAATGATGGAATGAGGATATTTTAAATGATATTATGTTATATTTTAAATGATGGAATTAAGAGCTTAGCATATGGTCAAATTAAAATGTAAATTTTAAAATTAGCGCGCGGGAATTGCACTCGGTAGTCCCGGGTTCGATTCCCGCCACTGCCAAAACTGCTGCCGTGTTCATGCGGAGTACGATCACGTTAAACATGTGGGTCCGTAAGTCCTTCCGAGAGGTTGGTGGTAAGGGAAGGAGGGTACGGTCCCTATGGATGCTTCTCCCACTGGGTTCCGGTCTAAATTGGGTGAATAAAATGAAAGTTATGGAGATTGTCGCGGAGGGCACGGTAGCCCAATGGTTAGCATGCGAAAACTGCACTCGGTAGGCCCGGGTTCGATTCCCGCCACTGCCAAAACTGCAGCTGTGTTCACGCGGAGTACGATCACATTAAACATGTGGGTCCGTAAGTCCTTCTGAGAGGTTGGTGGTAGGGGAAGGAGGGTACGGTCCCTGTGGTTGCTTCCCCCACTGGGTTCCAGTCTAAGAATAAAAAGAAAGTTATGGAGATTGTCGCGGAGGGCGCGGTAGCCCAGTGGTTAGCGTGCAAAAATTGCACTTGGTAGGCCCGGGTTCGATTCCCGCCACTGGCAAAACTGCCTCAGTGTTCACGCGGAGTATGATCACGTTAAACATGTGGGTCCGTAAGACTTTCCGAGAGGTTGGTGGTAGGGGAAGGAGGGTACGGTCCCTGTGGATGCCTCCCCCACTGGGTTCCGGTCTAAATTGGGTGGCACTTCCTGGCCGTCCAAATAGTTACCTTACACCTTTCTGGTAGGTTGTGCCAGTGAGTTTGCCACGGTCAGAATTTTCAAGGGTAGCGAACAGGCTGGTCGCCAAAGGCGGCTAGTCTGAAATATGTTTTTTAAATTACCCCCTGAATCTGGAGAACTAGCATCTCAAGGTTTGACCATATTTTTCAGGGTTTTTCACAAGTCTTTGAAAACCTTGAAAAGTCCTTGAAAATTAGCAGACTATTTTCAGGCTACTTAAAAGTACTTGAAAGCATAAAAAGTTCTTGAATATTTTCCTTTCGGTGGAGAAAAAACAAATCATCCGAAACCAGCCATATATCTTTTCCCTCTCTTTCATGGACCTATCCTTATTTTCCCAAAACTCCGATTTCATGTTTACTGACCCAGTACAAAATAACAAAAATTTTGTTATTTTGTGCTTATAATCTCAGGCCAAAGGCATTACCACAGCATGATACAATTGCATGGTCATAAGATTTTAATGCCTGAATGAAAAGTGTCTTCCGCTCATGGAGTTATATATGAGACCATCCCTTTACCTCCATGGTATGACTAAAAACTTGAAATAAAAAGTGTGAGGTATTAAACGTGACAAATTTGTTTGTCAGAGGATCTAGGGGAGCTTAAATTGTGTTTTGATAAATAGTAATATTAAATGGGATGAATATGTGTGAATATTAGGAGGGGATGAGAGAGTCGACGAGAGTGGATGTCTGCCAGTTCCTGTTTCCCGTGTGTGACTGTAATGTACTTGGATGGACAAAGTACACAGACTTTGTTGGTTTTGGTATATTGAATGATGTGTGTAATTGGTAAATATATTATTTTGGCAATATGTAAATCTTTTTCATCATGATATTAAAATGAAATATCTCAGTAGAAGCTTAACTTTTTTAGTATGATAATAACTATTGAGGGGAGGGGGGAGTAGATTTTCTTTGACTTATAATGACAGCTATTACTCTGACAGGAAACACGAGAGCAGTGGCTGACAGTACAGGCATGATACATACTGAGGGAGAACATTAAATGCAATAACGTTTCTTTGATTGCAATAAAATACTTTATTAAATCATTGTTTTAAATTTCCAGATCATTAATCATGGACCATGGTTAGCAAGCGAAGTTGAAATGGTAGTGTCGTGGCCCTTTCATGCAGTTGGCAGCCAAGACAGTGGAAAATGGCTTTTGTACATGGTTGAAAATCCAGTGGTGAGGTCTTTAATGAGTTGTAAACAATTCAGAGATAAAACTTGATGTATTATTTTTTAATTTTGGTTTCTTGGAATTCTTTTTATTTATCTTCTAACTGTAATAAGAAAAATATAGCCTATTTAAAATGCATTTAGATGTTTCAAATTTAAGCACTCATACTTCCTGTTTACTTCCTTATGCATTTTTTAAATTAAAATTTACTGTAAAACCTATTTTTTTTTGTATGTGTAATAGAAGATAAATGATGTAAAAGCAGTGTTGAATCTTAAACAATGTATTAGAAATTAAAAAGCATTGGGTCAATTTTTCCCCTTTGCTTCCATGCTCTGCAGAATGCTAGTTTATGAGCTTGCAGTTTAAGTTAGTTAAAGAATATCCAACTGAGACAGATAATCTAGTGATCTTTATCTTAGTGTGTCCTTTCAGATGACATATCCCCTCTAAAGGTTAGGTACTGTTTAATATACATCATCATCATCATCATATTTGGCATGACAGCCCAGGATGAGCCATGGCCTTCCGCTGAAGATTCCTCCAGGACTGTCTATTTCTAGACCTGGTCTGCCAGTATCTTGCTCCAATCACTCTAAAATCTGAAGCAACTGAGTCAAGCCATCTCAGCTTTGGTCTTCCTCTTTTTCTACTAGTAAAGGGCTTTGCAGCAATCATCTTCTTTACCGGGTCCCTTTCATCCATTCTAGCAATATGAGAGGCCCAGTTCATTCGCTTAATTTTAAAATATTTAATAATATCAGGTTCCTTAAAATATCTATAAATCTCTGAGTTAAAACTCCTCCTGAGGCCATTCTCCTTTACTCCAACAAGGATGCCTCTGAGAACCCTACGCTCAAAAACTGCAACTCTACCCTCTCCATTTTTTGTTAAAGGCCATGTTTCCGAACCATATATTAGGACCAGCCTAATGATAGTTTTATAGATAAGGAACTTTGTTTTTCTAGAGAGGAAATAAGACCTCAAAACAGGGCGAAGTCCAAAACATGTCTTGTTGGCCAGTGAAATACGATTTTGAACTTCAGGGATAATATCATTTTTTGCATTAACAAAAGATCCCAGGTATTTAAAACCAGAAACAGTTTCAAACTTATGTGGGCCAATTTTCAGAAAGTTGGCCGTATCACCAGTTGGTGTTTTCTGTACTGGCATATATTTGGTTTTAGAAACATTTACTATCAATCCCATTCGGCTTGCAGCTACCTCCAAGGAGGAGAATGCTTCTCTCAAGGCTGGCACACTCCTAGCAACTATATTGATATCATCAGCGTAGGCCAGGAGCTGCACAGACCTGTGTATGATGTTTCCCCGTGCATCAATTTTTGAATCTCGTACAGCCTTCTCCAGTGCGATGTTAAAGAGAATGCACAAGAGAGAGTCCCCCTGTTCTACATCATTATTGACACTTAGGCTCTTGGAAAGGATGCCCAAAAATTTGGTTTTACATTTGGTGTTATGCAATGTACACATCACAAGTCTAATCAGTTTAGCAGGAATATTAAATTCATACATTGCATCCATTAGATGCTTCCTAGACACACTGTCAAATGCAGCCCTAAAGTCAATAAACAAATGGTGAGTGTCAATACCATATTCAATTGATTTGTCCAAAATCTGACGCAAACAGAAACTTTGATCAATAGTGGATTTTCCTCCTCTAAATCCACATTGATAACTACCAATCTCAGAATCAGCAAATGGCCTGAGTCTCTGACATAGAATAGTGGAGAGGATTTTATAACATGTGCACAGAAGGGTAATACCCCTATAATTGGAACAGATCATTGGGTCACCCCTCTTAAGGATGGGGCATAAAATGCCAATACTCCACTCCAATGGCAGCTTCTCAGAGTTCCAAATAATCAAAATAAGTCTATGCAAGTGCTCAAGCAGTTGGGGACTTCCAGTCTTAAGCAACTCTGCAGAGATAAGATCATGCCCAGGTGACTTATTGTTTTTGAGCCTTTTGATTGCCGACTCAACTTCATCTCTATCAGGAGGCGGTATCAGTTCATCATCAGAAATGTCTAGTACTCTATGGCAAAGGTCATCATGATTATTCTCTGAATTCAGAAGTTCTTGAAAATGCTGTACCCATCTATTGAGAGTATCCCGTCGGCTAGCCAAAATTACTCCCAGTTTGTTTTTACATAGACTAGAACGTAGTTTAAAGTCGGATCGACTACGATTAATTTTCCGGTAGAATGATCTGCATTCGTTTACTGATTTAGGATGTTCGATATCTCTCAAAGTCTCCTCCTCAAAAGTTCTCCTCTTTCCTCTATGGAGTTTCTTTTCCTCTTTCCTGGCCCTTCTATATTCCTCATAATTATGTCTGTTATGAACCTGCAGCATTTTTTTATATGCCAGGTTTTTCTTGTTAGTAAGTTCAGCACATTCTTCATCAAACCAGTCTTTATCTTTACTGCGAACAGTATTGCCAATAGTAGATTTAGCAGTGGGGCAAATACTTTCCCTAATTTGAAACCAGTATTCCTCCAAGGAATCACAGTCATTTAGTTTCACTAACTGATTTTCCAAACAGTCAGTATACTCCTTACTAATTCCATTAATCTTCAGCTGTTTACAGTCTAATGTTTTCAATGGTACTACTCTTTCTTTCATGGCATTAGAAAGCTGTCCTCTAAGTTTAGCAATAACCAAATAGTGATCTGAGTCAATATTTGCACCTCTATAAGTTCTAATATCAATCAAGTCCGAGCAGTGCCTAGTATCTATCAAGACATGATCAATTTGATTTGAATAGAGCCCACTTGGCGCCCTCCATGTTTCTTTATGAATTCTTTTATTACAAAACAAGGTGCTCCCAACCAACATACCATGCGATGCAGCAAAGTCAGCGAGTCTACAACCATTATCGTTTGACACATCATGGAGGCTATGTCTACCAAGAACTGTCTGGTATTCAGACTCTCTCCCAACCTTAGCGTTGAGGTCACCAATAACAATTTTCACATCATTTCCTGGACAACTATAATGTAGTCTGGATAGATTTTCATAGAATGTTTCTTTTTCCTCGTCTGATTTTTCCTCAGTGGGCGCATGAGAACACAAAAAAGTGTAATTAATAATCCTCCCTTTAATGCGCAGTTTACAGAGTCGTGGTGGGACAGCCTGAAAATCCATAATGAGGTGTTTAATTCGCTTGCTCACAACAAAACCAGTACCCTCTATATGATTTCTGTCATGGCAACTATAAAAAACCACATAATCCTTACTATCAAAAGTGCCACTACCAGTCCATCTCATTTCCTGTAATGCACATACATCAATATTGTATTGGTCCAACTGTTGCAACAGCATCAAAAGTGCTTTGCCTTGATACAGAGACAGGATATTCCAGCTTCCAATTCTTAAATCCATAGTAAATTTTCCAGGTCTTTTCCATAAAGCAGTCCGGTTTGTTTCTTCATTAGATTTCGTAACTGATATTTTTTTTACAGGATGAGGTAGTCAGCCCCACGCCCAACCCCCAACCTAGAGGACCAGTATCCCTGATATAATCCCCAGGGGCAGGATGCCCGATTATACCCCCAGACGCTGGGTACCCATTTTAGTCGCCTCTTACGACATGCATGAGCTATGTTGGAACTATTCTTTCACAGCCGGTCACCACACGGGTGGTTTAATATAGAGGGTGATTAAAAAAAAAGTGAAAAAATGAGCCAAACTTTACAAGGTTGTAGTATACACAAAACCAAGCATTTTTCATCATAGTTTACCAGGTCAGAAATGAAACTTAAAGGCGATGGATTGTGTAAGGTGTCCCATAGCTTGGTCCCCAGGATCGCTTGATCTGGCGTGTCTTGACTTCTTTTTGTGGGGATATCTCAAGAGTCTATGACACTCCCCCTGAATTTGAAGAGGAACTCATCGCCAGAATTTCAGCCACTGTTGCCAAAGTGTGCAACGTACCTAGTCTGTTCGAGAGAGTTCGCCAATCCCTCCATCGCCGCTGTGAGATGTGCATTCAGGTTGGCAGTCGCTCTTTTGAGCCATGTTATTATTAAATGTAATTTTATAACTTCTAAGGCATTTTTGTGCTTTTGCCTCATCTCATCAGTTTCACCATTAAGCTCCCACTGGTGCCTTTATGTTTCATTTTCAACCCTGTAAACTATGACAAAAAATGCTTGGTTTGGTGTGTACTACCCCCTCATAAAATTTGGCCCATCTTTTTTGAAGCACCCTTATTTAAAGTAGTTTTTGAATGGTTGATATGCCTCTTAATACCACACAACAAATTCCCTTTTGCTGAAATGGCCATGCTAGATTTGTGAATGGAAACAGTCTGGATCATACAATATACTAAGTTATGGTAGGTTATGCTTTTATCATTTTGTTTAGTAAAAGATTTCATGTGATCATATGATTCTCTGTGATGATTCATTTGCTTCAGGGATTAGGGTGATATGGTTTCAAAATGTAGGTTATAAGCACATATTTGGTAAAGGATCATTCGATGGAGCTAATTCTGACTTTCCAACTTAATTTTAAGCTTTTCATGAATTTTATAAAAAAGTTTAACCTACTTCTAAGTCTTCAAAATATTTTCCAGACATAAAATTTTAGAAAAGTTGATTGAGTTTGTTTTTATTTCACATTATGGGGGAAAACTATAGAGCACAAAATATGCTTTGAGCCAACTTTTCAAGGCTTCCTTTTAGTTTTTATATTCTAATTTTCATATAAATTTTGTTTTTCTTTTGCTTCATTTGAATTTTAAGAGTTTATTTCTCTAAATAATCCATATTGAAATTGTAATATTGGGTCATTACATGCTATTTCAGCATTTTCACCAGTGAAAAAATTTTGGAAAGGTTCAAAACACTCCAGTTTTCTCCCCTGAGGTAAAATCTACTTTTAAAACTACTACTTGCAAAATAAATTTGATTTGAGTGTATTGTCCTCTTCCTTCCCAGTGAAAAATAAGCTCGAAAAATGAGAATATGCAAATTTCAATGGTAAATTTTGATTACCATTAAATTTTCAAAAATATATCAAATGATGAAACAAAGTTAAACCAAAATTATCAGCACTTTATTCTAAATAAAAGGTTTTTTAAAATTTTTAATTTGCTCAATTAGGAGGAATACCATTTTGCGCAAATGCTTGTAATCACAAAAATGTACATGTTTAAAACGCCATCTGGGGGATCTCTCTGCCACACTGTAAAAAATTTTTCTTTTTTAAAATTGGTTTTAAACTCTCTAAATATGTATAAATACCTGTGCAAAATATAAAAAATATTAAAAATGGGGCAGCAATAGCCCTTTGTTGAAATAGCATGGAATGACCCTATTGGATAATTTCTTAATTTGGATCTGCAATCAAATGCTTAATATTGTTTCATGTGTATTTATGTTTGGCTTTATAAATGAAATAATTAGACAAGACAAGGAGGTTATTTAAAAAAAAAAAAAAAAAAAAAAAACTTCATAATGGTCCAACAGTAATAATTTATCTTGTGTTTGATATTTTTTTTTGTAGTTTAAAACTGAAAACAAAATAAATGAACTTAAATTAAAATATCTTCAGTTTTGACCCATTCTGACTGTATTTTTAAATATATTTAAAATAATGATGAAGCTGCCTTATTGGCTTGCTAGAATAAGATGCATACCTTAAAATCTCTATAAAATGCATATGGACAAAAAATTATTGTTTTGTTATCAGTTTTACAGATGCAATCCACACTTAAATAGGGTTACATCCTTATTTAATATTATCTTGTAGAACTGATGACAAAATTGAACGGACCTAAGTTTTTTTGCTGGAAGATGAGAAAAATAAGGCGTCAGGTAAAACATCATTACGTAGGAAATTTATAGGTAGCCAGACACACACAGGAATTTGCATATTGCAGTAAGCCTTGGCGAGAAGCAGATATAGATCCAAATGAGAAATATAATAAATTTATGCATAGAAATCATTGAGTTGTAAAATAATAGAAAAATACATAATCCAAAAGGAAAATGTGCTGTATTAAGAGAAAAAACATTTTAAATTGTTAGGTGTGTGAATAGTTGCTGAACTTTTCGATAAAGATAAGTCAAAAATGATTTATACATACCTGCCAACTTTTACGAATTTTTCGTAATTTTTACGAAAATTCTTTTATTTTACGATTTTACGCGCGTAATCGATTTCTTTACGATTTTTAATATTTTTTACTAATTACGCCTAAAAATCGTGCCAATTTGCCGATTTATCGCCAAATTTATATTTTTACACCAAAATGTCGCCAAGCATTTGGATTGCTTGTCACACGAGAGCAAGCAATCTCGTGTGACAAGCAATCCAAATGAACGCAGACAATGAACGCGGCAATGAACGCAGACGTTCTCGTGTGACAAGCTATATTTATTCTGGTACTTCCAGCACGCAGCGTTCAAGAAACGGACGGCAGACAATGCTCGTCTTTCTAACCCGGAAGTGTAGGCATAAAATCCCCCACAGAAAGGAATCAAAAATAAGTTGTAGATTTTTGTCTCCGTAATCACCGTGATGTATGTTATCATATATATCATTAATACATATGTTGTCATTGGACTCAAAGGGGAAACAGAAGAAAAAACTTCGCACAGCATTTGAAAATATTTGTTTTACTTTTACCCCTTTTTGTTGAGAGTCCAAAATTACCAGTTTGCATTCATTTTCTTCTTCTAATGATTTCATATCAGAACAATAGACCTAATTTATTTTTATAGTGCGAATAAAAATAAAGAATTATTTTACTAAACAAATTATATTTCGCTTAAATTTTAAGATGAGCAATTCAGTCTTTTCTTTTCAGGCTTTGCTGAGAGTACATAATTGCCTTTTTCCATCCATCTCCATCCCCTGATTATTACACATTAACTTTACTAAACTAGCTTATTTTTATATTTCAGTTGATTATAAAGGTCACCTTTTTAATTATTTTCATTTAAATAGTAATTTTTTTTTTTTTCATCTCTGCAGCGGTTGCCGAGAGAACGCTATTATCCTTTTCCATCGATCTCCATCTCCCTATTGTTGCACATTAACTTGATTAAATTAACTTATTTTCATATTTTGATTGATTATAAAGGCAAATTTTTTTTATTATTTTCACATAAATAGTACGATCGTGAAATTCAGTTTTTTTCGCGGGCGTTTCCGAGATTACGCAATTATCCTTTTCCATCGATCTCCTTCTCCTTATTGTTGCACATTAACTGGACTAAAGTAGCTTATTTTCATAGTTTGGTTGATTATAAAAGTTAATTTTTTAATTATTTTCATATAAATAGTACGATCATGAAATTCAATCTTTTTCTATCTGAAGCCCTTTCTGCCACATTTTTATGAAAAGATATTTTTGAACAAAATAAACATTTTCTTTAAAATATACTGCCACCAATTTTTATTTATGTGTAGACACTAGACAATGCACATTTTAATAATACATGATAATTTTATGAATGTGTTTAAAAATATACTGCAGTTTAAGAACAAAAAATTTGTGTCTTCCCAATTGTAAAAAAAATTTTTTTTGTGAAATTAAGTTCATAAATCCTGACTATTGTAATGATTTAATTTCAACAAAACTGGCAAAATAAAAGCATGAGTTATAGATAACAAAATCATAGTTTAGAATTAATATAAAGGAATGTGTTAAAATTAAATTTGCCCATGTATTTAAACAACCCTGTTCTTAAACGCAATTGTCAAACTTGCATTTTCTAAATATAATAGAATTATATCATTTTTCATCATTACATAACGAATTATATCATCATTACATAACGTAACTTTCTGTCAAAATATTTTGAGAGATGAAGGATACAATGTAAATAATGTACAAATGAACATGCATACAACTGTTTCCAAAGAGATCTCAAAACAGTTGTGTGTTTCACATATTTGTGCATTATTTACATTGTGTCCTTTGAAAATCAGATTTATGTCGATTTGTTCTGTAAAACTCATTTTACGCGCTATTCTGATTTTTTTTTCAAAAATCTTCTGATTTTTACTCCAAATAAGTTGGCAGCTATGTTCATAGAATAAAAGGGGCATTGCAAAAGTAGACCAATTTTGAGAATAAAATATGGATAATTGTTTTAACTTTAGATGATTTAAAATTAAAAATTCAATTTTAAAAATTTCATTTAATTTTAAAAATTCAATTTTAATAATTATCTTTTCAGAAGATTTATCCCAATTCCAATTGATATATATATATATATATATATATATATATATATAATAGTTTGAAAGTCCAATGATAGAAAAGAGAGAAGCTGCAACTCGATACATATTCATATTTGCAAAGTATCCTTCATATTTTTAGCAAGCTACAGTGTTTATGAAATAATTTTTTACACACACACATATATATATATATATATATATATATATATATATATATATATATATATATATAGTATATACAGTCAAACTCATTTAATACGAGAAGGTCAGAATATGTAAAATTCCTCTATTAGCCATTACTCATAAAACCTGTAAAAGGAAAAAAAATCAAAATACACTCACCGTAATAAAAATAATTACTAGAATTAACTTGGGTAATTTTTTTAGTGCAAAATTAATTTTATATCATTTAATAAACATAGAATTTTCAGTCTTACCTATATGAGGTTTATTTTTCTTAGAGTGTAAATAAATGCACATATGGTCTCATTTCACTTAATTGCACTTTAACAGTTATTAAAAAAATCACTAAGTTTTGATTGTTTGGTTGGCATATTCAATTGTGCATTTCGTATATCTTAAAGTAAAAAGCCTAGAGCCAGCCACTTGCATTCTTTCATCATTTGGTCGCATCTCATAAAATCGTGTTAAAGTGTGAGGCATTTTTAACTTCAACTTAAGTTACAGGTGTTGATGTTTTGACTGAATTTTCTCTATCGCTGGCATCATTATTTTGGTTGTTCTTGAGGATATCTTGTAAAATTTCATCCTCTGTTAAAATCTAATTGTTTCAATTTCATTATCAACAATAACAGAGCCGTCTCAAGGACAACCTTGATAGAAATTAAGATCACCTTTTTCTAGCGATTCCGATAACTGTATTAGATCGTCTTCATCCTCACAGTTAGAAATGTTGTTTTCATCCATACAGTTGTTTGTAAGCCCTTCTTTTTTAAAACAGTTCTGAATGGTTAAATTTGTCACACTTTTCCATGCATCATCCAAGCGATAAATGGATTCTAAGAGATTTACTTTTGGTTCTAACTTTTTCTCCATTTTTTTCAATCAGTTGTAAAGTTAGAAAACGTCTGAAGAAACACTTGAAACTTCTAATAATCCCTTGGTTCATTGGCTGTAAAACGGAAGTTGCATTCAGAGGCAGAAATATAAGCTTAATGTTTTTCAGATTTGATACAATAGGATGGGCAGGATAATAATTTTTTCTTTTTCTTTTCTAATTAGGATTTTTGTTTTTGTCGAAAAGGAAAAAAGTGCATTAAAGTGGACAGATATTTTTCTCGTATTAGCCGAGATTCTACTTTTGTGCTCATAAAAAGCATGAACTCTTAATGTAGTTAAATAGTAAACCAAACTTAACTTGCAGATTGCTCATTTTATCCATGCTTTCGTTTTACCCATGCTCGTATTAAGTGAGTTTGACTGTGTGTGTATATATATATATATATATATATATATATATATACATATATATATATATATATATATTTTTTTTTTTTCTGACGCATGTACACTATTTTTGAAGTGGGTGCAAACTATATATTACCTTGCTTGGAAATACTATTCAATTTTAATTTGCATTTTCATCATGCTTCCAGACTTGAAATACAGTCAATATTTAATTAAATTTTATTTGCACCATGTAGATCAGAAATAAATGTTTGAATCTTATACTGATTCCGATCATGAACTTGGCTCAGTTAGTTTTCCTTTTCTATCAGGAAGTAGAGCTGATGCCATTTCTTATTTCTTCCTGGGATGAGTTTTCCCCTGAACGAAACAAACTCATTCTAAATGTGAAGTAATTATAGCACTTCATCACACACAACAGTTGTTAAGACTACTTTAATCTATTCTTTGCATTGCTTTTTAAACATGTATTTATTGAAGTAATGATGTAGGTTTATGTCCATTTTGAATGTTAAACAAGGAAAACATGATCTTGAAGTTAAAGAAATGCATGTTAGATCCTTACAATGTGAGTGTGTGTCTATAGAGTATGTCTTTATGAATGGTATTTGTAAATCGCACTTAATTTGTATTCTGATTGTCTCTTAGTATTTAAATGAAGTAATTTGGATCTCGATTCATTTCAGGTGACTGGCAATGGTTTTTGTAACGTGGAAGAATCCTATTTAAACCCTCTTAAACTAAAAGTAAGTCAAAGTTCGTTTTTTTTTTTTAAAATTTATTTTGGCTTATAGTTTTGGTTATAAGTTTTTTTAGACAATGCATAATATATATATATATATAGTAAGAAATTCTTATCCTTTATTGAAAGTTGTATGAAGAGCACATGTAAAAATAAAAATAAAATAGTCCCAATGTTTGACTTGAGAATTATTCCTTGATAAATAAAACAGGTACTATTAAATACCCCCATTCTCTGTTCCATATATAAGGCAAGCATTTGAAATATGGATATCATGTTGAGAAAGCCTTGATGTTAAACCTGTAACTACACCCAATAATGAAATTAATATTTAAATTTTATAAAATCATCTTTGTAATACAGGTACTAAAGTTCAATGCCATTGTATAATAACCAGTTATATAATAACCATTGTATAATAACCATTGTATAATAACCATTGTATAATGTACCAGTTCAATGCCATTGTATAATAATAATAGTATATATATATATATATATATATATATATATATATATATATATATATATACATACAGGGTGTCTCAAAAAGATTGAAACACGCTTTAATTCTTTACTTGTTGGAGATAAGTGGACAATGTAAATTGCAAAAATGTTGAAAGTAAGGTAGGAAATAAGGCTATGCTAGGTAATGGAAAACCATTACAATATAAGTTTACCACTAGGAAAACCATTACAATATAAGTTTACCACTTATATTGTTGCAAGCATCAATTATGTTTTCTTTAAGATCAATTGCGTTTAGTGGGCGAGTATTATAAACTAGTGTTCGAAGACGATCCCATAAGTAAAAATCGAGAGTGATTAAATCAGGGGATCTGGGGGGGGGGGGCATTCTATGGCTCCTTTCAAACCAATCCACTGTTTATCAAAGTTTTCGTTGAGCCAGTTTGCCACAATTATAGCCTGATGTGCAGGCGTGCCATCTTGTTGATAATACATATTTTTTAGAAGCGATAATGTTGTCGTCTCCATAAAATCCATTACAGTACCGTTTAAAATAAGCTGCATGTATTTTTCAGCTGTAAGAGTCCCTTCGTAAAACACAGGACCAATAAGTTTTCCATTCCAAATTCCGCACCATACAGACACAGACATCCGGCCACCCAAACTGCTGCTGTAAACTTTTGGGTCAGTCGGGTGGAATGGGTTTTCGGCACCATACAGACACAGGAAACTTTCTCTGGTGATGTATTTTACAGGCAAAAAATGGTTTCTTATGATCCCAATAATGATCGTTGTGAGTATTAAGTGCTTCATCTTCCGTAAACAAACATTCATCAGTCCACAGAATGTTCTTAACAAAGTTTGAAGTGATGTCTTGTTGGATTAACAACCAGTTGCAGAATGCTACACGCTGGTCAAAATCAGAGGGATGAAGTGCTTGAAGTCAATGGATGCCAATGGTATTTTTCAAGTGTTCTAGCAATTGACATTTTAGGTAGCCCCAAAGTTTCGCTTGCTTTTTTGAATGCTTGTTCATGGGTTGAAAGAAAAATATGGATGTCAGTTTCTTGGTACTCCGTGTACAAATGATTTCTTCCAGGGCCAGGTCTTGGATGAAATGAACTGGTAGTTTTTAATCTCCTCATCATCTGATAAACAAACGTACGTGACATTTCAGGCAAGTTTGGATATCGCCGTCCAAAATACCGAGCAGTTTCTGCAGTATTTTTATTACACAGAGCATAAATCATTGTTAATTCGAAAAGCTTATTATTTGTTAAAAATACCATAATGCACAACCAGTTACATGTTCGTAATTCGTCCATTCAGAACTAAACATGCTGACGATTCACTGAATGATTTCTAATCTTCTTTATTTTGGTATTATATTAAAAAAGTTTAGTTATATTGAATAGAAATAATACTGGGAATAAATATTTAAATTAAAATATAAATCGTCTGCATTTCGTTCTTCAGTTTTTTAAAATTATTTTACTATAACCATTTGAAATGGCTAAATTATAGTTAAAGGAAAGAAAAAATTGTCTGTGAGTTCTGTTCTTCGTTTTGAAAAATTATGTTAAATTTCAAAATCAAATACATACTTGCATATGTTTACTTATTTATTTTAATTGTTTCAAATAAAAAATGGCATGTCTTAATGTAAAAGGTACTTAAGAATCCGTGATTACATCGTGAGCTTAGTGGAATTCGCAAAAATGTCTTCTATGTATGATCATCCAATTTTATCTTTTTTATGATATATCACGAATTTACATTTCTAATTTGGTCCCCATTCACAATGTTCAATTTGCAATTAAATATAACTTGCTCAATTTTTTTAAAGATACAGATATGCTGGATTTTTAGTGATCTTGTTGCATTAAAAATAAAAATTTTCTGATTGACCAAATTTGTCTAAGGGGGTCGTATAAAAATTTAAAGTGTAAGTTTTTGAAAATGAATGGAAGGACTATTTCATTAATATAGTCTTATTTCCTACCTTAATTTCAAAATTTTTACAATTTACATGGCCCACTTATCTCCAACAGGTAAAGAATTAAAGCACTTTTCAATCTTTTTGGGACACCCTATACTATATATATACAGGGTGTCCAGTGCTATCTGTGCCCAATGGCTATTTCCTCAACCGTTAGTCACAGAGATATACTTCCAATTGCAAAAATGTTTTAAATTTTAAAATCTATTATCTTAGAAACAGTTTAAATCCATAAATACATTTCTGAAAGAAATACAAAATATAAATTTTTATACGGTCCCCCGGTCCTACCAATTATATTTAGGAAAATCATCCTCATACAATTTCATGCAAAATAAAAAAAAAAAATCTTCCTTTTAAGACCAAAATTCACTTGAGTAATGAAGCATTAAACTTTATGACTTAAGTCGCTTTTCTATGCATAAAAATGTCCCGTTTCAGGCAACCAACCAATCAGGGACCGTATTGACCATTTCTCCAAGCAACTAACCAATCAGGGATCGTATTGACCATTTCTCCAAGCAACCAACCAATCAGGGACTGTATTGACCATTTCTCCAGGCAACCAAACAATCAGGGACTGTATTGACCATTTCTCAGCACAAAAAGTGCTCCAACTTTAAACAGCTTAAGTCTGTCAATTTTGGTAGTAAAAGGAAGATTTTTTTCTATTTTGCATGAAATTGTATGAGAATGATTTTCCTAAATATAATTGGTAGGACTGGGGGACTGTATAAAAATTTATATTTCGTATTTCTTTCAGAAATACATTTATTGGTTTAAACTGTTTCTAAGATAATAGATTTTAAAATTTAAAAAATTTTTGCAATTGGAAGTGTATTTCTGTGACTAATGGTTGAGGAAATAGCCATTGGTCACCGATAGCACTGGACACCCTGTGTGTATATATATATATATCTATATAAATAAAAATGAAAATCTGTCTGTCTGTCTGTCTGTTTGTCCCATCATCAGGGAAGAAAAACTGCTTACTGCAGGGAGAACGGCTGAACCGAATTTGATGAAATTTTGTGGGTAGCCCAGAAATAGCCCCACTTAAAATTATATCCGTGTTTTGAGTTTCTACGACCAGTGGTTCTCGAGATATTAGTAAAAAACGAAATTTTCGTTTGTCTCATCATCACGGAAAAACGGCTGAACCGAATTTAATGAAATTTGGTGAATAGCCTTGAAATATCCCCTCATAAATTTTGTCCAAGTTTCGAGTTTCTAAGACCTGGGGTTGTCGAGATATTAATGAAAAACGGAACTTTTTCCTAGGAGTTCTACTCCCTAACTCCGTGGTTTATCCAAACGAAAAGCTTGAAAATCGTTTGAAAGTGAATTAAAATTTAATCTCTGAGTTTGATGGGAGATTTTTTGCGTTAATTAGTCACTTTCTGAAAAAATGAATTGTTTGAAACATGATTTAAAGGGGAAATCTATCTCCATGGTTCATGGTTTATTTAAAACAAGCTTTTACAGAACAATGAGTAGTATAGAGAAATCAAAATCGTTATTTAATTTCGCAGTTTATGTTATAAGACATGACATATTTAACATGTTATAAGATTCTATCTTATATCATGTTACTCAGAAATGCAATTAAATTAAATCTGTCTGTTAATTTTAATAATTATTTTTTCGATTTGAATAATAAATAAATGGATATAAAAATATATTTTAGAAAAGAACGATTTGATTTTTCTTATAGCATTTTTGACTGGATAATATCAATTACGGTCTTCAGGTTTAAAAATTATTATTATTTATATTTTCGGGGATTATTGATTCAAGGATTATTGATATTTTCAAGTTATTATGCAATTATTTTATTATGACAAAAATTGTTTAAACTCATATATTGTATGTTGTACGAATCTTCTACAAATACACGTGTATATCTTTTAATCTACGAGAATATAAGTAGTACAGGTATATTGACATATGTTTTGATATATATTGGCATATATTGGAATCAATTACGACCTTCTGGTATAAAGAGTACGGATATTATTGATGTTTTCAATTTATTACGTCATCTCTTTTATTTTGGCAAATATTTTTGAGACGCATATTGTAATACGGGTAATCTTCTACTAACACATTGGCATATTTTCTGATCTGCGACAATATAATTAGTACGGGGTTGCACATATTCATTCAATTCCTATTTTTTCTTCTGTAAATTTGCTTACAAAAGGGGGCAGGATGTTTTATTCTTCAGATCTGATCGTGAAGATAATTTTGCATAGTGAGAACATATATTCTTAAACTTCTCTTTAGGAGCAATAAATTTAATATTTTAACAGAATTTGCACGTGATTGCGAACTATAAGTTTCTTTAAATTATACACTCCGTACGAATAACGGGTGTGCTGTTAGTGGTTAATAAATTTTAACATTTTAGGAGGATATATCATGTTGCTCGGCATCGCAATTAAATTAAATGTGTTTGTTAATGTTTTTATTATTTTTTTTCGATTTAAATAATAAATAAATGGATAAATGGATATAAAAGTATATCTTATGAATGGACAGTTTGATTTTTCTTTTAATTATATTAATTGCTGACTGCGTACATCAATTTCATTTATTTTGGCAAAGAGTTTTCAAGCTTATATCGTATTTAGCTACTAAACTCATATATTGTGTTTAGCCAATAAATTCATATAGCCGATTGTTGAAACAGAAAAAGAGTAGAGCGGGTACATCTTCTAATACAATTGTAGTGTTTTCATTTAGTATATTGAAACGGGATAAGAATGTTTCATTCAGATCTGCAAATTCAAAGCTACGAATTTGGAGGGATATCGCTAATTTGACAACTTTTCTTAAACTTTGCCAAATTGACGGAAATGTCGCCAGATTGATATAATCGACACACAAACAGCTGCCATAAACCTTCGGGTTGGTCGTGTGGCTTGGGTCTTCTACATATCAATGAAATTTTTTTTTGTTTTGTTAGAAGAGAGTACTGAAATGATGTTTGGTTAGCATTTATCTGTCAGACCAACCATCCTACTTAGTAATACATTTAGCGAATTTTTAAAATGTCACCAAATTGATAAAAATGTTTTCAAATCTATGAAAATATCTTGAAATTGATGAAATTGCACTACATAAATGATATTAATTGTTTTTTGTTAGGGGATAGTATTGTGATGATATTTCGTCAATTTGTCGCACAGTGAAACTGTCAGTTCTACAGTCCCACTTGGCGATAAATTTGGCGATTTTTTAAAATGTCGCTAATTTGACGAAACTGTCGCCAAATGTTCCATAGAAATATAACTATTTAGACGATATTTTTTCTACCAATTTATTTGAAGCGGATTTAAATCCAATGTGTTTGTGCGGCAGACGATTTTTATTAAATCCTTTCCAATTTGAATAATGAAGATATGTATATAAAATAAATTTCATTGCCATTTCATTTTGGACTGGATAATATCAATTATACTCTTCAGGTTTAAACATTATTATTATTGATATTTTCCGGAATTATTGATTCAGGGATTATTGATATTTTTAAGTTATTACGCCATTGTTTTATTGCGGCAAAAATTGCTGACACACGCATATTGTACGTTGTACGAGTAATCTTCTAGGAATGCACGGGTATATTTTCTAACCTACGAGAATATAAGTAGTACAGGTATATTGGCATATATTGGCATATTTTGACATATATTGGCATATATATTGGAATCAAGTACAGTCTTCTGGTATGAAGATTAAGGGGATTAATTATATATTCAATTTATTACGTCGTCTGTTGTATTTTACCAAAAAACATTTGTGACTCATATTGCAAAACGGGCAATCTTCTACTAATAATCGGACATTATTAGTAGTACGTGTATATCTTCCCATATAATTTTAGCACTTTAATTTTGACATATATTGGAATAAATGACTGTCTTCAGATTTAAAGATTACGGGTTTATTGGTATTTTCAATTTATACATGTAATCTACTAATACAGGTTATATTGTCTAATATTCGCGTATATAATTAGTACTGGTCCCATACAATTTTAACGCTTTTATTTTGCATATATTGATTCAATTCCATATTTTTTTTTATATTTGCTTACATAAGGGGTCCAAGATGTTTTATTCTTCAGATATGTCCATGAAGATAATTTTATATAGCGAGAACAGAGATTCTTAAACTTCTTTTTAGGAGCATTATATTAAATATTTTAACAGAATATTTTGATTAAACATGTCATTTAGTATACTATAAGAATTTGGGCATGATTATGAATTTCAAGTTTCTTTATATTATATACTCCGTACGAAGAACGGGTATGCTGCTAGTATATAAATAAAATTGAAAATCTGTCTGTTTGTCCCATCATCACGGGAGAACGGCTGAACCAAATTTGATGAAATTTTGTGGGTAGCCTAGAAATAGCCCCATTTAAAATTTAGTCTGTGTTTTGAATTTCTACCACCAGTGGTTCTCGAGATATTAGTAAAAACCGAAATTTTCGTTTGTCTCATCATCACAGGAAAACGGCTGATCCGAATTTAATGAAATTTTGTGGATAGGCTTGAAATATACCCCCATAAATTTAGTCCAAGTTTCGAGTTTCTAAGACCAGGGGTTGTCGAGATATTAATGAAAAACGGAACTTTATCCAAGGAGTTCTACTCTCCAACTCCGTGGTTTATCCAAACGGAAAGGATGAAAATCGTTTGTTTAACACGTCAAAATGAAATAAAACTTTATTTCTGAGTTTGGTACAGGATTTTTGCATTAATTAGTCACTATTGGAAAACACGAATTGTTTGAAACAGGAATTTAAATGGAAAAATCTACCTCCATGGTTCCTCTTTCACAAGCTTTTACTCAACGATGAAAAGTATAAAGAAATCAAAATGGCTATTTAATTTCGCATTTTACAAGAAAGATTCTATCTTATATCATGTTGCTCGGCATCGGAATGAAATTAAATGTGTTGTTAATATTTATTATTATTTTTTCTATTTGAATAGTAAATAAATGGATGTAAAAATATATTTTATAAATGAACGGTTTGATTGTTCTTTTAATTATATAAATTGCAGACTGCGTAACTTTCATTTATTTTAGCAAAGAGGTTTCAAACTCATATATTGTGTTTAGCTAATAAACTCATATATTGTGTTTACCCAATAAATTCATTTAGCCGATTGTTGAAGCAGAAAAAGAGTAGAATGGGTGTATATATCTTCGAATACAATTTTAGTGTTTTCATTTAGTATATACAAACGGGATATGGATATTTTATTCTTCAGATCTGCAAATTTAGAACTACGAATTTAGCGGAATATCTCTAAATAACTCTGTAACTTTTCTTAAACTTTACCAAATTAGGGGAAATGTCTCCAAATTGATAAAATTGAACGAAATCAATGAAATTAATTTTTTTTTTTAGAATGGAGTACTGAAATGATGTTTCTGTAGGATTTGTCGGTCAGTCCATCCATCCTTTTTAGTAACACATTTAACGAATTTTTTTAATATCAGCAAATTGATAAAAATATTTGTAAATCCATAAAAACATCATGAAATTGATAAAATCGTGCTTAATAAATAAAATTAATTGTGTTTTGTTAGGGGATAGTATTGTGATGATGTTTCGTCAATTTGTCGCAAAATGGGACTATCAGTTCCACAGTCCCACTTGGCGATAAATTTGGCGATTTTTTAAGTTATCGCTAAATTGACGAAAATGTCGCCAAACCTTCCATGGACATCGCATTATTCAGATAATATGATTTCCATCAATTTATTTGAAGCAAATGATATCATGTCGCTCAGCAAGGGATCCAATGTGTTATGCAGCATACGATTTTTATTAAATCTTTTCCGATTTGAATAATAAAAATATGTATATAAAATAAATTTCATTGACATTTCATTTTAGACTGGATAATATCAATTACGGTCTTCAGGTTTAAACATCATTATTATTGATATTTTCGGGGATAGTTGATTCAAGGATTATTGATATTTTCAAATTATTATGCCATTGTTTCATTATGAAGAAAATTGTTGAAACTCGTATATAGTACGTTGTACGAGTAATCTTCTACAAATGCACGGATATATCTTCTAATCTACGAGAATATAAGTAGTACGGGTATATCTTCTAATCTACGAGAATATAAGTAGTACAGGTATATTGGCATATATTTTGATATATATTGGCATATATTCGAATCAATTACGACCTTCTGGTATTAAGATTACGGGGATTTTTAATACTTTCAATTTATTATGTCATCACTTTTATTTTGGCACATATTTTTTAGACTCATATTGCAATATGAGTAAGCTTCTATTAACACACTGGCATATTTTCTAATCTGTGCCAATATAAGTAGTACGTGGTTGCATGTATTGATTCAATTCTTTTTTTTTTGTAAATTTGCTTACAAAAGGGGCCAGGATGTTTTATTCTTCAGATCTGCCCGTGAAGATAATTTTGCATAGTGAGAACAGATATTCTTAAACTTCTCTTTATGAGCAATAAATTTAATATTTTAACAGAATTTGTACATGATTGCGAATTATAAGTTTTTTATATTATATACTCCGTACGAAGAACGGGTATGCTGCTAGTATATATATATATATATATATATAATGAAACTAATAGATCAACAATTGAAACCTATGAAATACTGCATTCCACATAAGCCTAATTGTACAAAATCATTAATACATATCAATGAAAACATAGGAATAAAAAAAAATGGGGGAAATAATCAGGCCATGAAACATGGGAAATAAAACGTATGGAATACAAATCATTAAGAGTATAATGGAATGTATTGGAATAGATAGCAATGGAAATAAGGTAAAGAAATTGTAAACTCATAAGAGGGGAGTCATACAATTCAATTTTGCCCAATGACGAGACCTTGTTACATTGAACAGAAAGGTCATTTTTCACCCCCAAAGAACTAGAAAAACCAGAAAATAAAAACGAAAGTGATTATTATCGGAAAATGTAATAAGCCTAATAATCACCTTGTACAGGAAACAACTCAGCAGTTGCCAATCACTACAATAAATGTGTTACCACATAAAAAAATATATATACAAGTACTATACAAAAAAATACATAAACTTGTACAAAAAAATACATATACTTGTACAAAAAAATATATATACTTGTATATACAGTAGAGCGCCTATTATCCGAACCTGTCGGGGCCGGCCGTAATTCGGATAATTGGACATGCAACTTAAGGGATGTTCCTGACTTTACTAAAATGGTTGAAATATATATTTTTTATGCGTAATGGTTTTCTTAATACAGCAAATGTATGTTTTTTTAAATTTAGTAGTGGATAGGTAGATTAAAAATAATATTGTGTGTGCACAATTTTCCTTCACACTTTATCCAGGCTTAGGACTGGCAGCTGTTAGTGCTGGCATGTTTAAAAAAAAAATTTTTTTTATCTTTTTAATTTTTTTTTGTCTCTTTTTGTCTTTTTAAGTCTCTTCAATATCTTTGCTTTTTCCCCTAACGAAAGAACAATCCTTTTTTACTTCCCAGACATCTTATTTTCACCTTAGTTCTAAATGAAATGAACCAGACTGTAACAGATCGCGAGTACAATAATCAACTTTTCCAAGAAACCTGTCACTCAATGGAAAGTTCCACTGCAAAGGGGACAAAGAAAGAGTCCACATCAAAGGGGTTGGGGTAAGATAAACAGGAATTCTGTTGTCTTGACCTTGATTTCACCCCCCTTTTCCCAAGCCCTTATTCTCTTGTTACTGCTCCCAATGATACACTGATCGGGAGAATCTTTTCGATTTCATGTGCTAAATCTAGGGTGTTTGGATAATTGGACAGTTTGATTAATTGGAGTTCAGATAATCGATGCTTTACTGTATATACACATATACAAATTTAATGATAATCCAAAGAAATAATAGAAATATGATGTAACCCATATAGAAGACTAAAAATTAAACATTTAAGAAAGTGTTAAATTATATTAAGCATTGATTTAAACCTATTATTAAGCATTAAGTTTTGTTTCATTTTAAGACTTTTGCAATGCTCAATATTTATGAATGAATGGTATTGGATAAGAAGGTTCTTTTCCCCTCTTCCTTCAAATTTTGATTTTTCCCCTGGACATTTGCTTAATGTAAAGTTTCCATTGCCCTTTTAAAAAGCTTTTTATTATGCTTTTTTATTTTTCAGAGTCCATATTGCATATCAAAAACTCTTTAGAAAAACCCCATTTTAAGATTTTTTTATTATAAACTCTGTTACAGTGAATTGAATAAGGAAGTTCTGTCCTCAAGCTTTCTTAATTAGAAAAATGTCAAAATATAGGGAATGTCAGTTGGCATATTTTAAATAAGTTTACACAATGAACGTTTATGACTGTATTTTTTTATTTCTTAAGAGTGGCTGTCAATATATAGGGTATTGCTTTAAAAAGCTCTTTTGCTACTTAACCTTTTCTGGACGGTTAATGCTACCGCACGTCGGCTGCGAACTTGCATTCAAGGACGACTGTCACACATCCGCATTGAGGAAAAATTTTCTCTAACAGACGACTGTCACGGGAGCGTGTTTTCATATGGAACTTTTTTATTTGGAGCTTAATTTCTATAAATCAAAATTAAAATATTTTAACTTAAACAAAACTGAAATACAGTTACAAGGCAACAGTAACAAACAAATCTATTCTAATGAAGCCTTTCTGCTGTTATAGATTGTATATTGTTAGTATAGTTTTACCATTTGCAAAAAATATTGTGAAATTCTGGAATATGCTATATATGTTCCAAACCCTGTTATGTGCTCTATTATTGCTTTGTTAAATCCTTTATTGCTCCATTCTGGATGAATATCACCAGCAGGCTAAAACATTATTCTCTCACTCTGCAAAGTAATTAATCACTTTGCTGTTTGTTTGTTCTGAAAGCATCTTCATAATATTTAGTGATTCCAATCTTTGTTTCATTTACTCATTATGCTAACCATCTAGTCTGTTTGTGGTTTATATGAATCAGGCTTATTGCAATGAATAGACATTTACATTTTTCTGTGTTATATATTTTATATATTTATTTATTTATTTATTTTACTTTTTTGAAAAATTCATTGAAAATATTATTATTAATATAAACCTACAAATGAATTTTTAAAACACAGATTGATGAAAATGAATCGAATTAAAATAGATTCCATGCATTGTTTACATGAACATTTCTTAGAATATTGATTCTTTTAATATTTCCTTTAGAAACATCTTGAAGAATTGAGACTAGCATCGGCTAGTTCCTACCGTCGACGTAGTAAGCGGGGTGTGATACCCCAAGAACAGAGAATGGATGGAAAAATTGTTAAAGTGGTCAACCTGGTAAGAGGTGCTTTTTCCCTTCATTTCTTGAATATATTCGCAATTGTATATACACCCAACTCTTTTTTTTATACCCCCTTTTTTTTACACAAATTTGAAGTTACACGGTTCAAAAAAACCTTCCATTTTTGAAAAATTTATTTGATCTAACACAATTTCAAAGTTATTGTCTTATACTTATGTACTCGACCATGAGCGGTCTAGTATAAATTGCAGTCTTTTGGTACCAATGTATAAAAATATTCATGTTTTTACCACACTTCAAAAATTAGGCAGCACTGCACACTGCTATAAGGTTATCGAATAAGGGGATACCCCAGTAACTACTGGGGAATTATTTTTACCTATGAATTATGTATTTTAAGTTTTATTGCTCAATAAAATTGCATATGTATGTATATATCATTTGTATGCATATCAGAACTTTTAGTTTTCAGCATTTTTTTACATGGTTTTTAAACTAAATATAGTTCTTTATTTCATCTTACATGGAACAGATAACATGGAACGTATCCCCAATTTTACTATAGGAAATGTATCTTTTTTTATACATGAAATTCGTAGGAACGTATCTACTGTGTAAAAAAAGAGTTGGGTGTACTATAATATTCAACACACATTTCCCATACTTGCTTTTATGTTCCTTGTTATAGTATTGATTTAATGTTGAAAATTTTTTCAGCTAAATTGAAAATCGATGCATTTTCAAAGATGCTGATTGAGAAAAAGCAGCATCCTGTTGTTTTCAGGTTGTTAGGTCAATCTGCAAAATCAATTTGCTCTAAAACTACAGAAAGCCGAAAACAATCTCATGATTTTTTTTTTATTAAGCTTACTCATGCATAATAGATCTAATTCTTTTATTCATGCATATTCTTATGTTAACTTTTAGGCTCACATAATTTATAAAGTTTAATATTTTTTGTTAATAAAAATAGAGGAAAAATATAGTGATACCACCATGTACAGGGTGATTCAAATTAAATGTGAGGTGTTTAGACCTTTCTGTAGGAAAAATGACTTGGCAAATTTCATGCATATACTTTCCCGAGTATGCGGTTTCTATTTCTGGAGTAAAAACAAATAGTTCAAATTTTGGCTGCTAGGGGTGAAATCTGACGCTTCTGTCCTAGCATATTGTGAAGTATATCTTCTAATCTCCGCATATAAAGGGAGTCACAAAGCCTTTTTTCACAAATCCCTGTCTAGCAAAGGGTCATGAAGCTGACCTTACTGGATAGTTTTACTGTCACTAAACTCTCCTACTCAAGGAGACAGCAATGAAGACATTTCAACAGTTAAAAGGTTTGTGTAGAGGTCCACTCACCATTTGTAATCTTCGGAACTCATTTTTACCGAGATTTATTAGATAAGTTAGACAATATGCAAGTTGCGGGGACTGCAGAATGGCAAATCCCCCCCCCCCCCCCCCCCCCCCGGCATCTGAAATTTGAACTATTTTTTTTTTCTTCAGAAATTGAAACTGCATATTCAAAAAAATATGTACAGAGTGACCACATATCTGGAAAACCTGGAATTATCAGGGAATTTTATGCTTCTGGAAATATCAGGGAATTCTCTTGAAAGTCTAGGAAAATTGCGAATTTCTGCAATTTTTTTTCATTTTTCAACTTAATAGTTTTTAGTTGAATGAACAATGCTTGTTCATTCCATGATGTCATATTTTTCATTTCACATCACAAGACCCATCACTCATCTCCTTTAAATATACTTGTGAGTGAGAGTTTTCATCAACAGGCGATGGTCTCAATAAACATCTTTCAGGGAACGTTTCAGGGAAAAATCAGGAAAATATCAGGGAATTTTCCCTGAAATCAAAATGAATTTCTTGTGACCACCCTTGTGTACGAAGTTTGGTTGCCACCAGTAGTTTTTCTTACAGAGAGGTCTAAAGACCTCATGTTTGATTTGAATCGCCCTGTATATATTTATTTAGCAAATACTAATTTAAACATTTCTGCGCTACAGTCTTTATTTAATGTGGTTGCCTGAAGTAACACAGCTACTTTATTACCCTATGGCAGTGGTTCCCAAACTTTCTGGTCCGCGGACCCCCTCAGAGAAAAAAAAAATTTCGCGAGCCCCTTAAAACCATATTGCAAGGGAGTGTTAATATTGTACAACACGCATAATTTAGTGTGAACAGTGAGGGAGAGGTGGGAGATGTTTGCTACGCCCCCCTCTATTCAAAACTGACGTCATCCGGTCTCTAGTAGTATTAATGCTTGAAGTTTTGAAGTTACAAGTGCTCTGACGTCCGAGCTACATCAGAGTATCGTCACCGTTAATCATGGCATTGTGCCAAAACGAAACCTACCCCCAAACAATTTAATTTTGTTTGAAGATATTGCCTATCAGTTTGAAATTAATTTCATGAATGTATTTAATTCAAAGTTATTTAGAAAAAAAGTTCATTATTATTTTATTTAAAAAAATAAAATAAAAAAAAGAGTGGAGAAAAATAATGACTTTTATTTTTTTTAAAGCTAACTATTTATTAGTTAAATATTGCGTGTTGTTCGCGGACCCCCTAAAACCTCATCGGGGACCCCAGTTTGGGAACCACTGCCCTATGGTATGGACAAAGAATGGCTCTCTTAAAAATGTTTTTATTGGAAATTTTCTAAATGAATTGAAAATTTCAAATAGGATGGTTACAAAATAAGTTTTCCTAATTTAATGGGAGCATATTGAAGAATAAATTAAAGAAATATCATAATGATTAACAATGGTAGTTGAAACATAATTCACTGTACCATTTCAATTCCATCTGACGAAAGCTTTTTCTTGTCCCTTTCAGGATTGTGATGCCGGGACTGCCAGTTGTTTCCAGTTTACCTGCAAAATCAAGAACCTGGACCGGGACAACACAGTTGTTGTAACAATCAAAGCTCGCTTATGGAACAGCACTTTTGTTCAGGTATATGTTTTGGATATAAATCTTTTGTTATGTTCGAAATGCTTGAAGCTGAATTCATGGAAGCTGGTTTTATCTTGTTCAGAGTCAACAATTCTTAACATGGCTGATCTCTACCCTTTGGTTTCAGTAATGACCAGAACACAAATTTAATTGTATATTATTTGTACTTTCTCTTCAGTACATGGTAATGTATAGGGAAAGTGTTGGGATCATACCAAAAGTCACAACTCGAGTTTTCGATGGATCTACATGTTTCGGGACCTCTAGAACATGAAAAAACTTTTTTTAGCGTGACGTTTCTGTGTGTGTGTCTGTCTGTCTATGCAGTGTATGTATCCAATCTAATTCAAAAACTAATGTATCAAATTTAATAAAATTTAGTAGGTAAGTCCCTTGTGGGTAACCCTGATGCTGATTAGATTTTGGCACAGTTCGGGATAAAAGAACCTGCTTTTTTTTGCGAAATGGCCCACAAAAATTGTCTGTATCCACTCTAACTGAAAGTCTAATTGACCAAATTTCACAAAATTTGGTAAGTCATTTGTGAGTTACCTTGGTGCTGATTAGATTTGGGTACAATCTGGAAAAAAGGAACCTACTTTTTTTTTGCAAAATGGCTCCCCAAAATTGTCAAAATCTAAAATAAAAAACTATGTATGCTCAAACGTATTAATTAAATGCTTGTTTTACATGTAATTTTGGATGATGAAAAGAATAAGACCAACCCCATTACTCTAGGATTAGCTGTTCTCAAGATATTTTAGTTTTTCACATTTTCGCTACACTTGTTAAGTCCAGTTACCAAATGAAAATGAAAGCTGAATTAAATTCAATTAATTATGCATGTTATTTGATGCAATTAAACTCAATTTAATGAATTATTAATGAAATAAAGAGGAAATGAATTTGAGTCTGCAGGGAAAGTCATGAGCTGCACACATCAGATTTTTAAAATTGGGTTTGAAAAATAACTAGATTAAATGGGTAACAAATGTGAGCATTAATGCTTTGATAAATATTTTTGTTATAACTTTTGTCAGATAACAGTGTTGCGAAACGTATCTTCTAGAATCGTGGGTGTATATGCAGGATATAAGATTAAGTCCAAGTTTCTGGATAACTTGCGTTTATTCACAAGCACAAAGTAAACAGGAACAATATACAATCAAACAGCACTGAAATGCTCCAGTTATTTCACAGAATAAGCGATATTATTTACAGAATGTTGCCGAAAGTCATTTCACAAAGCAGCTGCTACTATTCTCAAAACATTGACGGATATCACGGTCCAATGTAGCTCGTGTCATGTCCATTCGTCAAATCCTCTGCAATAGAGGGGTGAGTCCTTTTTATACTCTGTCTATAGAAATTTCTGGAAATCTCTTATATCTAAAAAAATAATCGTTCTATCGAGAAGTTTTTGGAACATTCCAGAAGTCACCAAATTGGCGATAAACCGTTAAATCTGACAACACTTCTTTTAATTGGAAAATCCTAGCAATCTGGTCTTCCAGACAGACAAAAGAGGAGACACCAAAGGGAAAATTGCACGTTTGCAACAATATTAAGAATAATAATTAACCATTTTCTGTATAAGAAGGGAACAATACATACCCTTACAAAAGTTAAAGCAGGAAGTATGGTGTTTTATCTCGTTTCTTCACTCAGATTTTGTTAAAGTAAGATTTTTGTTATCCTAGTTAACGGGTGGAGTCACGCTTGTACAGTCAATTCATCAAAAATTTCCTGACATGTTTTGAAAAGTTTTAAACAAGGTTTAACATTGGCATTTATTGTCTGTTATTTTGATATTGGCAATGACATTAATAAATATGTAGGGCAAGCACATCTTGAAATAACTTGTAATACTTTATCAAATGTTTCATGTTTCTACTTTAACACAATCATGTTGAGTCCACTGTTAAAATTTCAGGTCAGGAATGATTGATTTAAAATACTACTCGGGCACACCCTAAATGAATTTTTTTTTTTTTTAATATTGCGAATGTAGAATGGTAATGTAAAATATTTAAAATTATTTTTAAAACATATAATATTTTGTATATTTTTAAGTAAGTGCCTGCATAGAATTCTTTCTTTGGAAGAGAACTACCCTCTCGCACATATTCTTTCACTCACCTAAACAAAATGAGTCTCCACTATCTGGTATGTTTCGACTTATGACAGAGTCCACAACCTGCTAAATTTATTCAAAAAACCAAAAACATGCCACAGGTAATTAATTAATGGATGGGTTTATGAAATTATTTTTTTCTAGAGTGTTCTGTTATATTTTAAGTAGCTGTTGAAAAAAAATAAATGTTGGATGTCAATTTTAATATATCTTTAAAAATTGGGGAGGTTTAGAGTGCATGAAAGTGTACATATTTTTAAATTTATTAAAAATTGTCATCATATGGACTCCATTCAAATTTTGTTTGAAAGCAAATTTTTTTATCCTTCTGATGGTGTCAAGATGGATAATATTTTAGATCGCTGAGTAGTTTATTTGGGTAAATATCGAGCTGAAACATAAAATGGCAAACGAGGTAATTCAAAATAAAAAAATAATGTTGAAGTGCACCTGTGTGCATTCTAAAGTACCTTTGTACTCAATTTTATGATTGTACAATGCTTATATTTCATCCTACATACGTACAGACATCTTTCTTATGGTTAATTAGTTTCTTTATTATGGTTAATGTAAATTAATCTTTTTTGCAAATTTAAAGAATTTCTGTTGAAGCAATTTGACTTGAAACGCATCTAAAAATCCTTTTAGATGCATTTTTAATTCTGTTTTGTTTTTAGGACTATGCCAGTGTGGATTGGGTGAGTATTTATTCAAGAGCCCTGATCCGTACTGTTGCAGATGATATCAGGCAAGACGAGAAGAATGATTTTGCTTCGGTAAGTGCCATATGCATGGGCCATTCAGATCTGGATGTTTGACTGTATACTTTTTTTGTGATAAAAATTGTAATTAAAATCCTACCGGGGAAAAATATGTGTCTTCTAAGTTCCCTTAGCTCTATTTGCCCACAGAATTAGTTGAGAGATCAAAATCATGGTCTGAAAATGAGTCAGACTGTTCAGATTGTGGGAAAAATAGGTTCTGTTAAAAAGGGTCAAAATTTCAAATTATTCTAATTTTTCTTCAATGTCATGGTTTCTCTATGTAGATTTGTAGCTATGCCAGTTTCAAAAGGATGAAAAAACATTGAGTTGTGCTGGGATTTCCTTATTTTTGTGCCCCTCATGAAACTGTGAGATATATCTCCTGAGATAGGTCACAAAGATACTTCACATTTGTGTTACTAAAATTAAATTATTAAAATTAACTCATTGCAATAGGGCAATTCCATAATAATGTGTGCATTATGGGTATACAGATTTAATGAAAAATGTTACTTTTTTTTTTTCGGGACAAAATGTAACTCAGACTTTTTAGGTATCTCATTTTTAACCCTTTCGGGACGGCGGCATTCCGGAGCTGTCGCGGCCCAAAGGACGACGCGCTTCGCTTCCGAACTGGTCGAAAAGGACGGCGCATTTTTTGCGCTAAGCCTAACTCTAAAAAAAAATTCACTAAAAATCAACTATTCAACACAGAAATCTACTTTTTACAGGAATAAAAGAAATATTTATGTTCTATTTGATGTATAATTTTCATACAAATCTGAATACAAAATACTCGTTAGTTGCTCCCATTCTTTTATCCGAAATAAACGAATAATTTCACTGCCTCTAAAACCCAAACAAAAAAAAATACTCTCTTATATTCCTATGATTCACCAACGAAATCATAACACTGAAATAAAAATAAAAACCGAAACTCAATTATAAAATTGTTGATGCTACGAGAATTGCTCTGTTTGTTTATGTTACAAAATGATTTTCACCGCTCCAAATGGAGAAATAATTCATTCGATCCTCTTCTGCCAAGGTCATGCCTCTGCAAAATACATTGAAGTTAGTTCTATGGACAAGTAACGCCATCTAGTTCACAAATTAAAACATTCTGCGTACTGGCACTTATACGTGCCACTATCCGCTTGCGGTAAAATTTCCTCTGGCCCGAGTGGGTGTGCCGTTCGTCGCGAAAGGGTTAATGTGTGTTGTGCAGAAAATGCTTCTTCATAATTTTTGTTTTCTGTTGCATCTAACACAGCCTGCAATTATGTTGGATGCAAACAGCATTTAGTATTTGTAGATTCAATTTTTAAAATGTCCACAGAATGTATTCTTGTATTTTACATCCTCATGTTAGTAAGAATTTTCAACCTTTGACTGTTTGGCTGAACTTTCTGATGATAGGACTCATAATTTTATACACTTTATTTTTACGAATAGTTTTGCTCTCCTATCTATTCCATGTATGAAGTTCCATGACTCATTTTGCACTTGCAGAATCCTCCTATAGAGACTATCTTGAAAATAGTAAACTGGGTTGTTGTAGCCTCTTGTGAACTGAGCTCAGTTTTAAAGAAATTTAAAGCTAGCTATGTGGTGAAACTGAATTTGTTAGTCTTCTTAGAGGTTTAAAAAATTAAGACAGACAGTGAGTTTTCTTGCTGCTATTCCATGCTTTTAATAAGCAAGAAAGGCAGCAGGAGTTTCCAAATTTAAATTTTTGGAATGTAAACAATGCTTCTAAATTTAAATTATTGAAAAATAAACAAAGGATAATTAAGTGTAAATTATTGAAACAAAAAGCAAAGGTTTTAAAATTTAAATTATTAGGGAATTTTTATAGAGGGCAACACATAAATTCACAGAGATAGTAAATTTATGTGTGCTCCCACCTCTTCCAAAGTAAGATAGAATTCATTTGTATGAACTTAAGCTTCAAGTATGATAATGAGGGTCATGCAGATAAACCCTGGAACAAATTCCTGTTTATGTAGAGCATGTTATTTTTCTTGAAAATATAATTTTTTAAAGATTTGGATTTGGTATACTGAAGTCAAGTCTTTTAGATCAGTGGATTAGTTATGCAATTTTTTAAAAATAAAAATTACATTTAGAACGATTCCTAACTTTGTTCTTGTTTTAGCTGCGACAAGAAAATATACTAGAAACTTCCATAAAATTAATCTTATTAAATTAGGACAATTACTATATTGATATTGTAAGTGCTAGAAAATTTCTGATATGAAGGTTATTTTTTACAATCTTATTTCCAAGAAGTGGAAAGATTTTGAAATGTATATCATTGCTTTTGTTTTTTGGTATTAAGCAGATATACTAATCTGACACACATTTTTATGCACTTTCAGGCTGAAACAAAAGCCTATCCAGATATTCATCTTTATCAGAAGCCAGAGGAAGTTGCTTTGTGGATCATCATTCTGGCTGCCTGTGCTGGAATTCTTTTGCTCATTCTGCTCATCATCATCTTATGGAAGGTATTCTTTTATTTCATTTCTTCATTTTCTGTGCTGCAGGAACCATGATCTTAGTTCATTCAGCATTATTTCAATGTCCTGTTTTCCTATTTAAAGAAAAAGTAGCTCACACCATCACCGCTATTTGACAAGTTTTGTGTTTCTTAAGTTTCTCTGCTTTGTACCACAAAAACTATAACATACAAAAATATAAAATTGGATACTCTTGTAGAGAAATGTTTGGGGAAATAAATCGTTTCTTGATATAAATGTTAGTTTAAGAAATATTTGTGAATTAAGAAATGCTGTGAGTTCATGTCCTGAACAGACTAACAATAGCAAGACCACACATTTTTGCAGCCATGTACCTACATATTTGATGTTTTGATAAACTTTTTTTAACCCTTATTGTTTTGCAATTTCAATGTAGTTTACGAGTTATTCTACCCTGTATACACTTCTGAAGTGAAAAAGGGTCTTCTGTATTGGCACGTCGAGATTCTATCTCATACTGAAAAAGCTATGGCATACAAAAAGTTGAAATTGGGTACATTTGTAGAGAAATAATAGGGGAATAGGGTGAAATAAACTTTTTTCCGATTTAAACTTGAGTGCGAGTACCGGAGGGGAGTAGGGGAGGCAAAGTTTCTCGACTCACGATGCGAGTTACAGGGGTTGGCAAAGCTTAGCCAGCAGGGGATGGATCCTCTTGGTACTTAAAAAAAATTGGGTGTGAGCAGTGGACTTTCCCTACAGAGCCATATTTATTTTTCTTAATATATTCCATGCATTACAGCTAATAAAATAACATATGGATACTTCTTTGAAATTATATCCAATGTGCCATTTCAAAACATTTGATATCTTAGCAGAGCTCATCAGCAGTGAAAAGAACTGAAATATCTAGAGCTGGTGGTAAAAAGCATATCAGTCAAAAACAATGATTTTGAAATATCGAGGAAAGAAAAAATTTTAATCTTTTTTTAATTTTATTTTTTTGTTTTCAAAATACACATTTAATTTTTTATGGCATTTGTTATGCTTTTATGAGCTTAATCAATAATAACTTTTCTTAATTTATATTTTTTACTCCACTGCTATCCATACAAAATTTAATATAAAGTTTTTCTTTAACATCTTAGAAGCCTAACTGACTTATATGCTTTTCCCACAACAAAGATACTAAATTTCTTAAATCAAATATGTAATAATAATAAAAAAATTGGGATGTTTGACTTATGTGCTTTTTCCCATCACCTCTAGATATATTAAGAACGAATCATAGAGTTGTTCTTAGAGTCATTGGGTTTTTAGTTTTCATCAATAGTTTAGCTAGATGGCCCAAGACATGTAGATCCATTGTAAGCTTGTATTCCCCATTTAAACTCTTTTCCGATCCCCCATACATTTGTAGAAGAAGTAAAACAATTTGGCAGCTCAACCATTATAGAATTTTATGACTATGGTTTCTTGCCCCTGCCCTGATTATAACTTGCTATTTAATATTATTACAAGCTATGCAGCCAGGGAGGGCCTGCTAATGGTCATTTTGTATATGATAAAAAAAAATTTAAACAAAAATAATTTCTTAATTAAGTTAATATTTGTTTTTATTTTAAATCAAAAATATGTTAATAGTTTTAAATATTATATATCCTTTAAAGTCTTAATATATTACTTATTTAGAAAGTAAAAAGTTTGGGAGTTTTCTGTATGTACTAAAGGACCTCCGGAGCTATGATCCTGAGCCCTCAAATTTGTTATATGTTGATGTTTTGCACGTGTTTGGTATGCTTTGAGTGCATGGGGCCCCAAATTAACACTAGGCCCCATTTTGGCTTGATCAGGCCCTGTATGCTGCTTTTTTCAAACACCGAGCTTTGAAAGAAACTGCATAACTTGTAATAATATGAAATAAATGTATTTTGGTTCCAGAATAGAATGCTTATTACTTTTGAAATTTTGAGTCTGGCTGATGAGCCGTCACGGCTAGGCTTAAGTGTAGAAAATGCTGGAGCCTGTGTATGAAAGTTCGGTCCTGTAAAGTAACTAATCAATATGTATGTAATAAAGGGTTGTGCTGTCATACCTGAAAATCTATTCACATTTTCATTCATTTTGACCACTTGTGATGCCTGTCTATGGAATACTGTATTTTTATGGCGTGTTCTGAAGAGTATTTTTCCAAACGACAATTGAGTTTCAGCTGCTAGTCTTTAACAGATGCTGAGTCGGGATCGTCTTGCTACTAAGTTTAATGGCTGGGATCTGCTAGTGTTTTAGTATTTTAAAAACTTCTCTGGAAAATATTTTATTGCACTGTTTAAGGGAATAAAACCAATACTCCATTTTTTTTTTCACAGTCTGGTAGAGTGCCCTGTAAATGTTTTCATTTCTTAACATTTGGGGTTGTTATGTGTCATTTTTATTCATTTTTCGTTTTGTTCGTTCTCATTTATTACTGTTCTAACTTGACTCGTTAGATATTCCTGTTATGTGTCGACACATTCCAATCTTGTGTGTTACTTTTCTTGTAATTGTTTATCTTATGTGCCAATCTTGTATGTTTAGATTATCTGGACTTCACTCTTTCTGATTGGCTGTCTCAGATGAGTGAACTCTTAATCCAGGTCTAGGGTAAATACCCCCCTCCATTTTATTTTGCCCATTTCATCTTTTTGACTTTGGGTTTGTTGCACTGATAAAGGGGATCAAGTATATTCTAGAAACAGCTGAATATTGTATAATTATCTTATTTGTGCTTAAGTACATTGCTCACATTTCTTATCATTTGCACAAAGTGTTTTGCACGTATTGAAAAACAATGCTTTTATTAAATAATATACATCAAAAACCGGCAACTTTTGGCCATGTAGTTGACTACTTGGTTTCCAGGGGCTGTGAGGATTATTCTACTCTCTTTACCAACCATTTATTAATAGCAGTGGCATAGGCTGGGAACTTAAATGGAATGGCCCCTCATTGATTCAATATCTACTACATCCCCTTCTGAGTTTCTGCCTTCCTTTTTCTATGATAAATAGCTCCAGTCAGCGATTCATTTGCTCCCTCTGTTATTGTCCATGGCAGTCAAAATCATGTGCTAGGGTCTCATTGTTGTCTAGGAGATAATAGTCAACTGTCTGGCTCCTTTGGAGAGGTATTCTTTTAATATATATAGTTTTCTATAGATGGTTC
Organism: Amaurobius ferox; assembly: GCA_951213105.1. Classification (NCBI taxonomy): domain Eukaryota; kingdom Metazoa; phylum Arthropoda; class Arachnida; order Araneae; family Amaurobiidae; genus Amaurobius; species Amaurobius ferox. The sequence goes on along the minus strand of OX578135.1, from coordinate 5,306,313 downwards.
TGGTCAAGGCCACCCATATAAAATGTAGACCCCTACAAACCTTTATAACTCCCCCTCTTTATTTGATTTTCTTTTCTTTGTCAATTTTTCATGTCTACACCCTAAAAAATATTGGGGGTGTGAGTCCCCCAACTCCAGTGGTCCCTATGGCCCTACTCTAGTTGCCCCTGCAGATTAAATAGTCAAAAGTTGCCTTTTTTTTTAGATTTAAATAGGCCAAGATATTGGTTCTATTATATACATAGTGATTAGTTACGTTATTTTCTTTAATTTGTAACTGTGCAGTTTTCTTGCAGAAAACAGTTGACTCTGATGTAGTTGGCAGACTTGGCTGTTCATTTAATTTCAGAAGTGAATTGCCTAGACATTGTTTGCCCTATTGTAGAGAATAAAGGGACCATACCCAGTGGAATTGTGTTTGTTCACTCTGAATGTTATTTTATTTCAGTGTGGATTTTTCAAGAGGAAAAAGCCTGGATATGAACCTGCCCCTACAAATGACAGAGACTTCTAGACAGATATGATGCCGTCCAGTGTAATAAGTTGTGTATACATTCAAATGAGTGTTTTCATGCCATCCACTTCTGCCGTGATACTTCTCATCTGTGGTGTGGGAGGCTCCATTTTGTCTCGGGAAGTTCTTTCCAGGCAATATTTCTAACTGTGATGTTAATTGACTCCCCTTCACTGACAGCTGCTGACCGATAAGGGATTTTGAATGTTTATTTTAAAATTATTATTTATAAAATAACCATTTGAAAAAGGAACAATGTCAATTTTGACATGATTTAAATTTGTTAAAAGACTCTTTAAATATATATGTGTGTTCTGTATGTGGAATTCATTGCCACAAAAAATATTGGGATCAAAATTAGTATTTTAGTCAATCCATTAAGACTGCAATCATTTGAGATATTTCAAGATGTTCTGTGACTCAAAACTTTCAATTATTTTAATTGAAATTTCAAGAAAAGGGTGTTTAGCATGATTTAAATAGGTTATGAAACACACAATGATATCAAAAGTGCCATTTCAACAGTCTGAGATCATATGAAGTTTTTTTGATGCACTTCCAATGCATATGCATTTGATATAGACATTATTATAAACACAACACTATTTTTGTTTTTCACTGTTTTGAAGATGCAGGAATAAGAAGTATTTGGAATTTCTATGATTGCATTTTAGAAAGACAAAAAGCAATATAAGATGCTTTTTATTTATTTTTTAATGTTCGACACCCTATAAATATTGCAAGCAACAACAAAATGTTTACTGCATATTCTAAAACTGTGCCACTGATCCTGTAGCAGTGTTAAGTGTTGTTAAAATGCAATGTATATGTTCTTTCTGTAGCAAAATGACATAGGTTTTGACATGTAGCGTACTCTTCTGAACATTCTATGAAATGTGTTATGTGAATGTGTTGTAACACATAAAATGAAAACACATTTTAAGTTTTGCACCATTTAATGCCAGATTAAAACAACAGATATCTCCATTTGTTTTCATTTTAGGACCTTACTCATTCAAAATTTATTATTTTTAATATTAATTATTTTGTATACGGTATCAATAATATTTATTTTTTCTTTATAACTAAAATATATGCACCATTTTTTTATTTGCATTTCAGTCAAATCCAATTTATTTTGTGAAAAGCATTTCTTAAAGATTAAAATATTTTAATATGAATGAATGGACACAAAATTAAACTGATTAAGGCTAGCTGCATATCAAGAAAGTAAAAGGTGGGCACAGGCAACAAAGTAATATGCACAAGCAACAAAGATAAAACATAATCGCATCGATTGCAATATTTTCAAGCTGCTTGTTTCCTCAGATAATGTGGAAGACTCGGACCGTTCGACTCGTCCTAAGACATGAGCAGCTGTTTGGAGAGCCTGTTCTCACATAATATATAAAAAGTCTTCTTTTATGCAGCCAGTTACCTTCATTTGAGGCATATTCTCTCAGGAAGTTCTAACAGAGTACTGTAGCATGTGTCGATCACAATATCACTGCCAATTAACAATCATTAGCAGCACAACTTAACTCCTTCTTGGGTGCCTTAAGAACTGAAACTGAACATGCTGTGAACATTTGGCGCGATATAGAGTAATAGAGTGTACCATACAACAAGTCTGATAAGTATTGTTGCTAGCTATTTTTGTTGAAATGAAGAATATGTATACTTACTGTGGGGATATTTCAAGCTGTTTAGCCTAAACGGTTTGTTGACTTCCATTTTTATAGATGAGCGAAGCAAAGTTTTCTATTCTTAACTAAGTGAAATCAACATTGGCCTGAATTTTGTAATCCCTTTTACTCAACTGCAATAGGTAGGAATTAGCAAAACGAACTGGTGCATGGCCCATTTTTGAACTGTGCATGCTCACTACACTTTCTACAAATAGAGTGTAAAAACACCATTGTTGTGCAAAAGTTAAAAATTAGTTCAATATTAAATTTTTTTTTTTTACATAGTTGCTAGAAGAACGTGATGAAACCAAATACATATCATGCAGTTAGCGAGTGACCTATTACCTCCATACAATAATAAAGCGAAAATCTATGGAAATACATTAGGCTGATTTAAATGTATTACTTTGATTTCATTATTTTATGTTTAACTTACAATTCGGATTCAAAAAACTTGCGCTCTTTTGTATTAGGATTATTGAAATTATTTATATTTCTAATTTCATAATTTATGTGTTGAATTAAGTTTTTATTTGAACACTCACTTAGCCCAGCTTTTGCTAGTTTGTATAGCTGACTCATAAAAAATGAAATTTGCGTATGATTTTTAAAAGTTAAAAATGAGTAAAAAATTTTTTTAAGATGATCTTTAGCCAAGGATAGAATTGAGGGAGTATCAGAATACCTAGGAGGCGTGGTCCTGTTAAACTCTTTCCAAAAGTGTTGACTACCTGATAGATGAAGTCATCCATCTCGCTAATATTTGAATGTAATTAATGTAAATTAATGTAAATATTTGAAAAATGCTTGTGGGACCTCCTCCTGTGCTTTGGTGAGTGCATAAATTTTTACAAATTGCATATAGGCGATTTTAATATTCGAGTATGCCTTAATGGAATTTAACGTTAATGTTCATAGTGTACTTTGTTGTGAACATTTTAAGACATGTTTGAGACCAGACTGTTCCATTCAACATGTGTGGAGCATAATTTTATGAAACTAAATTCTAGAGTTACTTTTGTATATAATTTCCTTCTTTTGAAGGTAATGTACTTTATAAATATTGTTATATACTATGAATAATTTATAAATGGAATTTACAGTATGTATCTTAATATTGTATTAATAGGATTAATGTCTGTTCTATATCTGTGTTGAAACATGTGTATCACTAACTCCTCTTGTTGATAGTTTTCTGATGTGATGGATAGATTTTGGATGGGCTGGGGAATTTTTCTGTAACATACAAGATGAACGAGTGTGGTTCGTTATATAGAAATATTTAATTCTCAGATGTGTTCAATATGTCAGCATGTGTCCTGTACGAAAAATGCAAACTATCACGTAGTGCATTACAGAATATTTAGTGTTGACTTTGTTCTTTTTACAATTCCTGCAGTTAGAAAGCATAGCGTGTCTGTTCTTTTAAAAGCTCAAACTGTTAAACGTATTTTAAGTGTATTTTTGCTATCTCTTGTTACGTGGTTTTGGGACGCAGCGGCTGAAATGGCTCTTTGTGGACTGAAACCCGTTTTCAATGGCTCGGGTCCCTCCCATTCTTCAAATATTAGATAATGTTATGGGAAATGTGTAAGAGTAGCTAGTCATTTGAAAAAAAACCCGTCTGTTTGTGTTCTATCGGACGAGGTGAGCATTATTATTGCTGTGAATTCTGCAGAATCATTTGTATTGTGCTCATGCTAACCATATATATCTGTATTTTTCATTCTAAACGTGGAAGCATTTATGTTCATTACTCATCCTAAGAGAATTGCTGCATTTGCTTGGAATTGACTTCAGTTATTTAAAAGAACTATTTTATATTTCTGCCATATTTTTGATTTGATGTGCAGGTTGTTGCCTTTTATTTTGATAAGAATGTGATTCCTTTTTTCAGGACTACAGGAGAATATGTTTTAATAATGGCTTATTATTGAAACTCATTCGTGTGTTCGTCCTAAGAAATACAAACTATCTAAAGGAACAGTGTGTTGGAATAAAATAAAATTCAGTTGTTGCTCAGTTTCCCTTAATGCCAACTCTAGGTCTGTTTTCATCCATCACCTGTTATTTTTGCATATAATAAATACAGTATTGGTATTACACTCAATACACATCACATGTGTTGCATTTAGTTTACAAGATTTTATTCAGAATCCATTATTTTTGTTAAGTGTTTGTTAGGAAGTATTGCATTTGAATTTTCAACTGATACCTGTTTGTCACCAATTATTTAATACTAAGCTATGGGTGCTATTTTCAGGGCTATGGAGTCGGAATTGGCAGCCATTGAGCGTGGAGTTGGAGTTGGTAAAAATAGACTGTATCAGACTCCTAAATAAAACTATTTAAAAATAATTTTATTTTGGAATGTTTGATTTTTAATAGATAATTTTTAGGAAATAAATTAAAAAACTATTGATGTAAAAAATTAAAAATTAATTGCTATTTAATGCGATATCAGAGGTGGATATTAGAAAAAAAGAGAAGTCTGAGTTGGACAGTAAAGAGAAAGATGATTTGGAGGCTTGAGATACCTGCTCCATAACCCTGGCTATTTTCACTCTTCTGTTTATTGAGATAACAATCCTACCTTTTCATAAATAATTGTATTCATTCATTGTAGTGGGGATGAATTCTTTAACCCTTCGACAGTCCTGTAGCGTTCTGTTACACGCACAGTCATGTACCATACTCAATACACCATAGAGCTTTTCCTATTCAAATTCTTCATTTTCAACATATGCATCTAGTTTTGATGTGAATAATATGTATGGCTGGGATTTCTCTTGCAGAAAAATGGAGCATTACGAAAGCACTTTGGACACTTAACCCCTGAACCCAGTAGATGAAAATGGAAATCATTTTTCTTGTTTTGTCGGAAATAGAATTAGGAATATATAAAAATAATTTCAATGTTTTGAACTTTTCTTTTCCTTCGAAAAAACTTAAAAGTAGCTCTCACTTTCACTTAAAATATATAGTAAACTATAAAAGATGGCTATAAATAATAAATGATAAAAATTACTAGAAAATCTAGTATTTAAATCTATATTTATTGTTAAGCAAGGCTTTTGCAGTTTTTATCACCTTGTCCATTTGAAGCATGAAATTGTTGTTTTTCAAGTTTGTAATGCTTATATCTATCTTAAATCAAAAGTGATGGCCATAAACAATAAAGAAGAATTTGTACCTCTTTGAATGCCCTATAAGTATATGTAATCAGATTGTGGATAGTTTTATTTTTCGTTGATTTTACAAACTGTAAAATAAATAACTAAAATAATCCGATGAAGCCAAAATTATTCATGCAAAATTATTTTGGCTTCATCGGACTTTAGCTACCGCCGATTTTTTTGTATTTTCATGGCCTGTACACTGCACAACTTTCAAAAGGTTCAAAATGTATTACAGCTTTGAAAAAAACTGCGTGTCCGTGGGAGATCATTTCCTGGAGTCAGTTCCTGGCACTTGTTATATTGCCCTTCATTACAATGTGCTGTATGTTTTGAATGTAATATAGGGTACTGTATGTCTCCTGTGTTGGTTGAAGTTAAATTTGTAAAATTCTTATATATATAAAATAACCCATTAATATTTTTGTATGCCTGTAGAATGACTGTACTAAATTCAAGTATCTGTTGAATACACTATAGAGTTTATTTAATAAAATATTACCTCATACTGGTGCAATTCTATTGTGGGGACTCCTATTATAGGGTGTGTTTGTTTATTTTTAAGTCTTACCTGGATCGGCTGTTACTTCAGAGTTCTGAAAACGGATTTGGTTACGGTGTATGAAAATCGGCCTCTTCTTTTTAATAATCTGAGTCACTACAAATGTGCGGGGGAGAGTGATGGCATTACCAAAGCAAGTAAAAACATTTTACTCATCAAGAGAGTGGAGAATTCCATTTCCTTGCATTATGGACAAAGTTCTCCATTCTTAACAAAGCAAAATCAACATTGGCCTGAATATCAAGTTCCCTTTTACTTTGAAACTGCAATGGGTGAAAAAATGGAATTTCGCATACATACGTGAAATGGCATGCATATTTGCAGAATCACCATTTCAATTATTGAAGTAAACTATAACATTTTTAAACTGTGCTTGCTCACTACACGTCTTACGTGTAATAAGCACTTTTAATCAAAGCATGCACACTTGCATGCTTTATGATTTAAATAGGCCCCTGTATATTAAATACTAACAGCATACCCATTCTTCGTACGGAATGTATAATATAAAATAACTTAAAATTCACAATCGTGCAAATTCTTATATTCTAAATGACATTATTATTCAAAGCATTCTATTAAAATATTTAAATGAATGCTCTTAAGAAGTTTAAGAATCTAGTGTCACTATATTTATTCTTCAGATCACAGGCAGATCTGAAGAATAAAACAGCCTGGTCCCGTTTGTAAACAAATTTACAAAACATATGAACTTGAATCAATATATGCCAAAATAAAATTGTGTGGAAGGATATACATTCCTGAATATTAGTAGATATACCCGTGTATTAGCTAGATGACCCATACTACAATATATCAATTTTAAAAATCTTTGCAAAATAAAGATGATGTAATAAAAGGTGAAAATATCCATTATCCCCATAATCTTTGAACTTTAGGGCCGTAATGGATTCCAATATATACTGAAATAAAAGCGCTAACGTTGTATAAGAACATGTAACCGCACTACTTATACTCTCGCAGATTAGAAGATATATCGGTGTACTAATACTCGTAGAAGATGACTCTTACTACAATATATGATTTGAGCCAAAATAAAACAGATAACATAATAAATTGAAAATATCAATAATCCCAAAGTAATCTTTAATCCTGAAGGTCATAATTGATATAATGCAATTTCGACAAAATTTATTTTATATACATGTGTTTATTACTTAAATCGGAAAAGATGTAATAAAAATCGTCTGCCGCATAAACACATTGGATTTAAAACCTCTGCTATCATTTTCTATCATCGACCATGATATCATTTCTTTCAAATAAATGTACGGGAAAAATATCGTCTGCATAATGCTATGTCTATGAGAGGTTTAATTGTGCGTTTTTAATTATTTTCTAGACAACCCCTGGTCTTATAAACTCCAAACATGGACTCAATTTTAAGTGGGGCTATTCCAAGGCTACCTACAAAATTATGTGAAATTCGGTTCAGCCGTTCTCCCGTGACGATGATACAAACATACAGACAGACAGATTTTCAATTTTATTTATATAGATGTTTGCGCGATTTACATATGTTACTTTAACTGTTTTCCTGTATTCTAATTTGTTTAACTTAATATTCAAATTCTAAAATATTTAAGGCTCTTTTGAATTAAGATTCTCAAATGTTGAAATTAATTTTTTTATACTTCTAATTTCATAATTATTTGTTAAATTAAGTTTTAATTTGAAATTTGTCACAGCTCTCGTACCTCACATGTGCGAGTCTGTTCAAAGCCCGGCCTTTTGCTAATTACTTTCTCTATACACATACTAAAATGTATAGGGAAAGTATTATGAAAGGGTCGAAAATTCAGATTCGGGTTTTCGACGGGAAAGTATGATTTAAGTATTCTTCAACTCGAATCGAATGTTTTTGAGGTGATCTTATGTCTGGAAATTCACGAACGAAAATGGGTACAAAATTCCTACAACCCGGACTGCCTCGTCAGTGCCAATCCACTTAGAACGAATCGCAATGGCAACCACAGGAGCCGTACCCTCCTTCCCCTAACCCATCACCTCTCACTGTCGAATTTAAAGATATAATTTTTTTCTAGCCATCGCAGCGTAGTTAACAAAGAAAGATGTCTGTAGTGGGTAATCTGAGCGTAGTACGACCAAGCCTATTGAGGGGGGGGGGGGATTTTTAGTATCCTTTCTTAAAAAAAAAAGGGAACTATGTAGATGAAAAAATAATTTAACTAAAAATTGTTTGTAACATGAACTACTCAACTTTGATTTCAAATTTCATGAATAATTGCTGTAGTAATAATTTATATGAAAACTAAAAAATCTGCTGTGGGCAACACGTGATTTTCCCTGCAGATTCAAATTTATTTTTTCTTTATTTCTTTAATAATTCATTAGATTGAGTTTAATTGCACAAGACAACATTAAATTCGCATTTTTAATTCAATTTTTGTTTTCATTTGATAATTTGACATTTCTCTGAAAGCTGCGTAACAAAAATGCAAGAATCCTCAAATATCTTGAGAACGGTTAGTCCTAAAGTAATGGAGTTGGTTATATTCTTTTCCTCCTCAAAAATTCCATATAAAACAAGAATTTGATTGATACATTTGAGCAGACATAGTTTTTTTTTTTTTTTTTTAATTTTGACGGGCCATTTCGTAAAAAAAAGGCAGGTTGTTCTTTGCAGAATCGTACCAAAATCTAATCAGCACCAGAGTATCCCACAAGTAACTTATCTACCAAATGTTGTGAAATTTGGTCAATTAATATTTTAGCTAGAGCGCATACATGAAACTTTTGCGGGCCATTTCTCAAAAAAGGTAGGTTTTTTTCTGAATCATACTAAAATTTAATCAGCAGCAGAGCTTAAAATTTAACCAGAGCCACAAGTAACTTATCTGCCAAATTTTGTGAAATTTGGTCAATTAGTATTTTAACTAGTGGATACATAAAATATTTACGGGCCATTTCTCAAAAAAAAAAAAAAAATCTGATGTGGGCAACACATGACTTTCCTTATATAATGCAATGAATTTACTACTTTTACAGTAAAAAAATATACTTTTTTTATAGTAGATACTTATATTCTTTCCAAGATATTGAATTTTCGACAATTAGTCGTCATTTTCATTGATTTAGCGTCATTTTAATCCATTTGGCGAGATTTTCGTTAATTTGACAACATTTCAAAAAGTCGCCAAAATCTCGTGAAGCTTTACTAACGGAAAAATAAGTTATTCTTATAGCAGATAAATGACTATTGGCGTTCAAATACAAAAGTATTACTCGAAGTATCCTTTCTCATGAATAGAACGAGCTAGATCCACAAGAATGATGTCGGCAAATTTATCGCATGGTATTGCATATGAAAAGTGAACATGTTTCTCAATAGGAAATATATATATATTTTTTATTTTATATGACTTTTCGATAATTTTTTTAATAAATGTGCAATATCTCAAGAACGGTTCATGTTAGCGTTCTAAAATTTATGTTAATCGTTTTCTAATGAAAAATTACACAAGAAATGTCCATTTGCGTAACTTTATTAGCGGTTTTGCTTTTTTGACGATTTTTTCAAAATTTCACTCGGAAATTTAGGAGGGTTCTGAACATTCGATTACGTTTAAAAACAATAGACTTCCAATGTTTACGGATTGTGATTTTTGTACCAAATTTCGTTTGAATCGGTCCATTTGTTTGTCAGTTATCTCCACAGACTCACTGACACACACACACACACACAGACATCACTTCAAAAATGTTTGATTCGTGATCAGGGATGCTCTCCCGTCGAAAACTCGAATTCGAGTTTTTACTTTATACAATACTTTATACATTATAAGGAAAGTAAAAATGGTAATGTATGTGGATGAAAAACAGGGGAATTCCCCATTAATTTCAACCATAAAAGTGTAATAAAAAAATCTGATGTGGGCAACACATGACTTTCCTTATATAATGCAATGAATTTACTACTTTTACAGTTAAAAAAATGTTATTCTTATAGTAGATACTTATATTCTTTCCAAGATATTGAATTTCCTTCAATTAGTAGTCATTTTCATTGATTTGGCGTCATTTTTATCCATTTGGCGAGATTTTTGTTAATTTGGCAACAATTAAAAATGTCGCCAAGTTGGTGACATTCCGCCAAATTCGTATCCAAAATATCGCGAAGCGGTCTGGACGGAGAAGTAAGTTATTCTTACAGCAGATAAATGACTATTGGCATTCAAATACAAAAGTATTATTCAAAGTATCTTTTTTAATGAATGGAACGAGCTAGTTCCACGAAAATGATGTCACCAAATTTATCGCATGGTATTACATATGAAAAGTGAACATGTTTCTTAATAGGATTTTTAATTTTATTTTATATGACTTTTTGATAATTTTTTTAAAAATGTGCAATATCTCGAGAACGGTTCATGTTAGCGTTTTAAAATTTATGTCAATCGTTTTCTAATAAAAAATTGCATAAGAAATATCTATTTTCGCAACTTTATTAGTGGTTTTGATTTTTTGACGATTTTTTCAAAATTTCCCTCGAAAATTTAGGGAGGTTCTGAACATTCGATTGCGTATAAAAACAATAGACTTCCAGTGTTTACGGATTGTGATTTTTGTACCGAATTTCATTCGAATCGTTCCATTCGTTCGTCAGTTATCGTCTCCACAGACTCACTGACACACACACAGACATCACTTCAAAACTGTTTGATTCGTGATCAGGGATGCTTGAAACGTGCTCTCCCTTCGAAAACTCGAATTCGAATTTTCGACCCCGTCACAAGACTTTCCTTATACATTATGTATATAAAGAAAGTAATAGTGCTTGAAAAATGAAGTTTTTTCCTCTTATATACATATAGCTAGAAGTGTGGGCTTTGATTTTATTGAAATTATTCTCAATATTACATACTAGCTGGAATAATATGTCCAATGACTTTTATAGTATTTATTCTTATAGCTACAGTCAAACATATTACGCAATATGGCTACAAAAAATCTGATGTGGGCAACACATGACTTTCCTTATATAATGTAATGAATTTACTACTTTTACAGTAAAAAAAATCTGATGTGGGCAACACATGACTTTCCTTATATAATGCAATGAATTTACTACTTTTACAGTAAAAAAAAAATCTGATGTGGGCAACACATGACTTTCCTTATATAATGTAATGAATTTACTACTTTTACAGTAAAAAATAGGTTTTTCTTATAGTAGATACTAATATTCTTTCCAAGATATTGAATTTTCGAAAATTAGTCGTCATTTTCATTGATTTAGCATCATTTTTATCCATTTGGCGAGATTTTCATTAATTTGGCAACATTTCAAAAAAGTCGCCAAGTTGGCGACATTCCGCCAAATTCGTCGCCAAAATCTCGCCAAGCGTTATGCACTAAGAAAAAAGTTATTCTTACAGCAGATAAATGACTATTGGCGTTGAAATACAAAAGTATTATTCAAAGTATATTTTTTCATGAATGGAACGAGCTAGATCCACGAGAATGATGTCACTCAATTTATCGCATGGTATTATATATGAAAAGTGAACATGTTTTTCAATAGGAATTTTTTTTTTATGTGACTTTTTCATAATTTTTTTGAAAAATGCACAATATCTCGAGAACGGTTCATGTTAGCGTTCTAAAATTTATGCCAATCGTTTTCTAATGAAAAATTACATAAGAAATATCTATTTGCGTAACTTTATTAGCGGTTTTGATTTTTTGACGATTTTTTCAAAATTTCATTCGAAAATTTAGGGGGGTTCTGAACATTCGATTACGTATAAAAACAATAGGCTTCCAGTGTTTACGGATTGGGATTTTTGTACCAAATTTGGTTCGAATCGGTCCATTCGTTCGTCAGTTATCTTCTCCACAGACTCACTGACACACACACATACTTTCACACACACACATACACACACACACAGACATCACTTCAAAAATGTTTGATTCGTGATCAGGGATGCTTGAAACGTGCTCTCCCGTCGAAAACTCGAATTCGAATTTTCGACCCCGTCACAATACTTTCCTTATACATTATGTATATAAGGAAAGTAATAGGTTTTTCTTATAGTAGATACTTATATTTTTTCCAAGATATTGAATTTTCGACAATTGGTCGTTATTTTTATCCATTTGGCGAGATTTTCGTTAATTTGACAACATTTCAAAAAGTCACCAAGTTGGCGACATTCCGCCCAATTCGTCGCCAAAATCTCGCCAAGCGTTATGGACGAAGAAATAAGTTATTCTTACAGCAGATAAATGACTATTGGCGTTCAAATGCAAAAGTTTTACTCAAAGTATCTTTTTTCATGAATGGAACGAGCTAGATCCACGAGAATGATGTCACCCAATTTATCGCATGGTATTACATATGAAAAGTGAACATGTTTCTCAATAGGAAATATTTTTTTTTTATTTTATATGACTTTTTGATACTTTTTTTTAAAAATGTGCAATATCTCGAGAACGGTTCATGTTAGCGTTCTAAAATGTATGTCAATCGTTTTCTAATGAAAAATTACACAAGAAATGTCTATTTGCGTAACTTTATTAGCGGTTTTGATTTTTTGACGATTTTTTCAAAATTTCATTCGAAAATTTAGGGGGGTTCTGAGCGTTCGATTGCATATAAAAACAATAGGCTTCCAGTGTTTACGGATTGTGATTTTTGTACCAAATTTGGTTCGAATCGGTTCATTCGTTCGTGAGTTATCGTCTCCATAGACTCACTGACACACACACACACAGACACCACTTCAAAAATGTTTGATTCGTGATCAGGGATGCTTGAAACGTGCTCTCCCGTCGAAAACTCGAATTCGAATTTTCGACCCCGTCACAATACTTTCCTTATACATTATGTATATAAGGAAAGTAAAAAAGGCGGGTTCTGTTTTTCCGCATCGTACCAAAAACTAATCAGCACAAGGGTCACACCAAAATGACTTACATCTCAAATTTTATGAGTTTTAAGTTGGATACATACATTGCACAGACAGACACATACACACAGACGTCACTCTAAAAATAGTTTTTTCGTGTTCCAGATGTTTCAAAACGTGTCGATCCGTCGAAAACTCGAGCTGCGATTTCGGCATGATTCCAATACTTTCCCCTATACATTACCATGTATTGCAGGGAAAGTAAAAATCTGATGTGGGCAGCACATGGCGTTCTCTGACTCATATTCATGTTCTCTTTATTTTTTTAATAGTTTATTAAAATGAGTTCAATTGCACAAAATAACACTTAATTGCATTTTTAATTGAATTTTTGTTTTTATTTGGTAATTTGACATTTTTCCGAAAGCGGCGTAACAAAAATGCAAGAAATCTCAAATATCTTGAGAACTGTTAGTTCTAAAGTAATGGAGTTGGTCTTATTCTTTTCCTCGTCAAACATTACGCATAAAACAAGTATTTAATTGATACATTTGAGCATACGTAGTTTTTTTTTTTTTTTCAGATTTTTGCGGGCCATTTCGTAAAAAAAAAACAAGGTTGTTCTTTTCCGAATTGTACAAAAATCTAATCGGCACCAGAGTATCCTACAAGTCTATATAAATAAAAATGAAAATCTGTCTGTCTGTCTGTCTGTTTGTCCCATCATCACGGGAGATCGGCTGAACCGAATTTGATGAAATTTGGTGGGTAGCCTAGAAATAGCCCCACTTAAAAATTTAGTCCATATTTGGAGTGTCTACGACCAGTGGTTCTCGAGATATTAGTAAAAAACGAAATTTTCGTTTGTCTCATCATCACAGAAAAACTACTGAACCGAATTTAATGAAATTTTGTGGATAGCCTTGAAATAGCCCCCCATAAATTTAGTCCAAGTTTCGAGCTTCTAAGACCAGGGGTTGTCGAGATATTAATGAAAGACCGAACTTTTTCTTATGACTTATACTCTCCAACTCCGTGGTTTATTCAAACGGAAAGGATCAAAATCGTTTGTTTAAAACGTCGAAAGGAAATAAAACTTTATTTCCGAGTTTGGTGCAGGATTTTTGCATTAAATAGTCACTAGCGGAAAACACGAATTGTTTGAAACATGAATTTAAATGGAAAAATCTACCTCCATGGTTATCTTTCACAAGCTATTACTCAACGATGAAAAGTATAAAGAAATCAAAATGGCTATTTAATTTCGCATTTTATGAGGAAGATTCTATCATATATCATGTTGCTCGGCAACGGAATGAAATTAAATGTGTTGTTAATATCTATTATTATTTTTTTATTTGTATAATAAATAAATGGATGTAAAAATATATTTTATAAATGAACTGTTTGATTGTTCTTTTAATTATATATATTTATTGCGGACAGCGTACATCACTTTCATTTATTTTAGCAAAGAAGAGGCTCATATATTGTGTTTAGCTAATAAACTCATATATTGTGTTTACCCAATAAATTCATTTAGCCGATTGTTGAAGCAGAAAAAGAGTAGAATGGGTGTATGTATCTTCTAATACAATTTTACTATTTTCATTTAGTATATATAAACGGGATCAGGATATTTTATTCTTCAGATTTGCAAATTCAGAGCTACGAATTTAGAGGAATATCTCTAAATAACTTGGTAACATTTCTTAAACTTTACCAAATTAGTGGAAATGTCTCCAAATTGATAAAAATGACCCAAATCAATGAAATTAAATTTGTTTTTTTAGAATAAAGTACTGAAATGATGTTTCTGTAGCATTTGTCGGTCAGTCCATCCATCCTACTTAGTAACACATTTAAGGAATTTTTTTAATATCACCAAATTGGTAAAAATATTCTACAGTCCCACTACAGTCCCACTTGGTTCTACAGTCCCACTTGGCGATAAATTTGGCGATTTTTTAAGTTATAGCTAAATTGACTAAAATGTCGCCAAACCTTCCATGGAGATTGCATTATTCAGATGATATGATTTCCATCAATTTATTTAAAGCAATTGATATCATGTTGCTTAGCAACGGATCCAATATGTTATGCGGCATATGATTTTTATTAAATCTTTTCCGATTTGAATAGTAAAAATATGTATATAAAATAAATTTCATTGACATTGAATTTTTGACTGGATAATATCAATTACGGTCTTCAGGTTTAAACATCATTATTATTGATATTTTCGGGGACTGTTGATTCAGGGATTACTGATATTTTCAAATTATTATGGAATTGTTTTATTATGACGAAAATTGTTGAAACTCAAACATAGTACGTTGTACGAGTAATCTTCTACAAATGCATGGGTATATCTTCCAATCTACGAGAATATAAGTAGTACAGGTATATTGGCATATATTTTGATATATATTGGCATATATTCGAATCAATTACGACCTTCTGGTATTAAGATTACAGGGATTTTTGATACTTTCAATTTTTTATGTCATCTCTTTTATTTTGGCAAATATTTTTGAGACACATATTGCAATACGGGTAAGCTTCTACTAACTCACTGGCATATTTTCTAATCTGCGACAATATAAGTAGTACCGGGTTGCATATATTGATTCAATTCCTTTTTTTTTTGTAAATTTGCTTAGAAAAGGGGCCAGGATGTTTTATTCTTCAGATCTGCCCGTGAAGATAATTTTGCATAGTGAGAACAGATATTCTTAAACTTCTCTTTATGAGCAATAAATTTAATATTTTAACAGAATTTGCACATGATTGCGAATTATAAGTTTTTTTATATTATATACTCCGTACGAAGAACGGGTATGCTGCTAGTAACTTATATATTAAAATTTGTAAAATTTGGTCAATTAGTATTTTAGCTAGAGTGAATACATGAAATTTTTGTAGCCAATTTCACACACACACAAAAAAAAAGCGCGCTCTGTTTTTCTGAATCGTACCCAAAAATTAATCAGCACCAGGGTCATGCCAAAGTGACTTACCTACCAAATTTTATGAAAATCTGTCAATCGGTTTTTTAGTTAAGAGTGGATACAAAATTTGTACAGACAGACACACACAGACGTCACGCTAAGAATGGTTTTATTGTATTCTGGAGGTCCCGAAACGTGTAGATCTGTCGAAAACTCGAGTTGGGATTTTCGGCATGATTCCAATTCTTTCCCTATACATTACCACACACTGCTGGGAAAGTAAAAAATCTGATGTTGGCAGCACATGACATTCCCTGCAGACTTATATCCACTTTCTCTTTATTTTAATTCACCTTTAATTCAATTTCCGTTCTCATTTGGTAACTGGACTTATTACTTTCCTTATATACATAATGTATAAGGAAAGTATTGTGACGGGGTCGAAAATTCGAATTCGAGTTTTGGACGGGAGAGCACGTTTCAAGTATCCCTGATCACGAATCAAACATTTTTGAAGTGATGTCTGTGTGTGTGTGAAAGTATGTGTGTGTGTGTGTGTGTCAGTGAGTCTGTGGAGACGATAACTGACGAACGAATGGACCGATTCGAACCAAATTTGGTACAAAAATCACAATCCGTAAACACTGGAAGCCTATTGTTTTTATACGTGATCGAATGTTCAGAACCCCCCTAAATTTTCGAATGAAATTTTGAAAAAATCGTTTAAAAATCAAAACCGCTAATAAAGTTACGCAAATAGACATTTCTTATGTAATTTTTCATTAGAAAACGATTGGCATAAATTTTAGAACGCTAACATGAACCGTTCTCGAGATATTGTACATTTTTCAAAAAAATTATGAAAAAGTCACATAAAAAAAAAAAATTCCTATTGAGAAACAAGTTCACTTTTCATATGTAATACCATGCGATAAATTGAGTGACATCATTCTCGTGGATCTAGCTCGTTCCATTCATGAAAAAATATACTTTGAATAATACTTTTGTATTAGAACGCCAATAGTCATTTATCTGCTGTAAGAATAACTTTTTTCTTAGTGCATAACTCTTGGCGAGATTTTGGCGACGAATTTGGCGGAATGTCGCCAACTTGGCGGCTTTTTTGAAATGTTGTCAAATTAATGAAAATCTCGCCAAATGGATAAAAATGATGCTAAATCAATGAAAATGACGACTAATTGTCGAAAATTCAATATCTTGGAAAGAATATTAGTATCTACTATAAGAAAATCCTATTACTTTCCTTATATACATAATGTATAAGGAAAGTATTGTGACGGGGTCGAAAATTCGAAATCGAGTTTTCGACGGGAGAGCACGTTTCAAGCATCCCTGATCACGAATCAAACATTTTTGAAGTGATGTCTGTGTGTGTGTGTGTGAGAGAGAGTCTGTGAAGACGATAACTGACAAACGAATGGACCGATTCGATCCAAATTTGGTACAAAAATCACAATCCGTAAACACTGGAAGCCTATTGTTTTTATACACAATCGAATGTTAAGAACAAACACCCTTAAATTTTCAAATGAAATTTGGAAAAAATAGTCAAAAAATCAAAACCACTAATAAAGTTACGCATATAGACATTTCTTATGTAATTTTTCATTAGAAAACGATTGACATAAATTTTAGAACTCTAACATGAACCGTTCTCGAGATATTGCACATTTTTCAAAAAAATTATCAGAAAGTCATATAAATAAAAAAAAAATATTTCCTCTTGAGAGACATATTCACTTTTCAGTAATACCATGCGATATATTGGATGACATCATTCTCGTGGATCTAGCTCGTTCCATTCATGAAAAAAGATACTCTGAGTAATACTTTTGTATTTGAACGCCAATATTCATTTATCTGCTGTAAGAATAACTTATTTCTTTGTCCATTATGCTTGGCGAGATTTTGTCGACGAATTTTGGCGGAATGTCGCCAACTTGGCGACTTTTTGAAATGTTGACAAATTAACGAAAATCTCGCCAAATGGATAAAAATGACGCTAAATCAATGAAATGACGACTAATTGTCGAAAATTCAATATCTTGGAAAGAATATTAGTATCTGCTATAAGAAAAACCTATTTATTTTACTGTAAAAGTGGTAAATTCATTACGTTATATAAAGAAAGTCATGTGTTGCCCACATCAGATTTTTTTCAAAGGTGGCGTAGAGAGAATACGAAAAAAGTAAAATATCTCGAGAACGACTAGTCCTAGTGTAATAGGGTTGGTCTTATTCTTTTCTTCGTTAAAAATTACGTATAAAACAAGCATTTAATGGATATATTTGAGCACACGTAGTTTTTATTTTAGATTTTGACGATTTTTGCTGGCCATTTTGCAAAAAAAGGCAGGTTCTTTTACTCCGAATCGTACTTTAGTTTTTTAGTTAGAGTGGATACATAACATTGCACAGATACACACACAGACGTCACGCTAAAAATAGTTTTTTCGTGTTCTAGAGGTCTCGAAACGTGTAGATCCGTCGAAAACTTGAGTTGCGATTTTCGGCATGATTCCAATACTTTCCCTATACATTACCACGTATTGCAGGGAAAGGTAAAAAGAGATTTATGCTGCTGCATAATGATTTGAAATGCGATGTTTCTGCTTAATGAACTTATCCAAATCTATCGATAACAATAAAGCAAAATTCAATCTAGTTATTGATATAAATATTCAACTAATATTTTCTTCAAAACGACAGGAATTTACAAAGAAATTGAATGTAATTAATTGTGTGCAAATTTTCCGTGGTAAGTTTAAATAATTTGGCAACATTTTCGTCCATATTGCGATGTTTTGTCCCTTTTTAGACATTTTCCAAAAGTCTCCAGGTTTATCGACAGACAGATTTTCTATTGAAATATAAATTATCAATTTGGCGTCATTTTTGTTAGTGTATCGTCGTCATTTGGCGACTATTTCATCCACTTACGTACATTGTCAGAAAAACTCTCCGAATAGATAGATGAAATGCACAGAGGCCCGAGTCATTGTAGTATTAATTACATTTATAAAATCCAGTACTGGTCCATTTTCAACAAGAAAGATCAATCATGCTTAAAGCATTGATTATGAAACACTTTCCAACTTCAATGCAATTTTATTTAAACATGTCTAAAATGCAATACATTCCTCGGTAATATTTTAAAACTTATCACAATACTACATTAATTTATTATATTTGACACCTTAAACCTTCATCGAAAAAAATTAACTTCATTCAAATGATGGCATTAAAGTATAAATTGCCTGGTTTAAACATCTCTTAAATGTTATACATTCCTCGGTAATAATTTTAGAATTATCATAATACTACGATAATTTATTATATTTGAAAACTTCATCGAAAACAATTGAAATTCATTCAAATGACGTCATAAAAAAATAACACGCCTGGCTCTCTCTATAAAAGCAACATTTCATTCATAAATAATTCCCCCATTCATGTCATTCATCACAATATTATAACAATTTATTTTATTTAAAAATTAAGACCATTGAGCTGCAAGTAAGTAAGCTCTATGCGTAAAACTTCATCGAAAAATATCGTCCTTCTCTTTCTAAAATCAATGAATTCATATCAGCTAAGCAGACTCCATGGACTAAATGATTTTGTGTTAAAGAATTACAGCGATTCTAATACAACTCATTCTACATATTTTGCTGTTTACATTTTACATAGGTGAAAAATAGGCTTAATAGTAGAAATAATCAAATTTGGAAGAGCATTTAAACTGAAATATATTGTCATTGCGTTGTTTCAGTATGTAGATGCACAGAATTTAGGCAAAAATAAAGTAATTTTAGGACGGATACAACACTCAATATGAATTAAAAAGAACTTTAAAAATCACGATTTTGACACAAGATGGATGCCATATATCATTTTGAAGTGGGTCATGTGATCGTTTCATATCATGGACACGTGATCGCTTCATATAAGAGGTGTTACTATTATTTTAATTTTTATTTAAAAAACAACTGAATATATTTCGCTGAATTTTTTTTTATATATTTTATGGAACAATTTGAATATTGCCTAAAATTTTCGAAGCAATTTATGAATTTTAAATCCGCTTAAAAAATGCTTGAAAAATTAGGTCCCATAGGGCTCAATGTATTCCATTTTTTCAACCCGGGTTCCATCCAAAACTAATTGGGTGATATTATTCATTTATATTCCCATAGGTCCTATAGACCGTCTGAACAACATACTAAAATTTCATTTTGATTAAGTCATTTTTACGGCAGTTATCGTGCTAACGGACAGACAGACAGACAGACAGAATGAATGAATGAATGAATGAATGAACAAAGTCATAAACACTTTTCAACTTTGTTGTAAAGTGTTAAAAACTCTGTTTACAGCAGAGGATCCCCAAAGTGGATATGACAGGGGTCGATTCAGGCTCAGGGATCGGGGGAAAATGTTCATTCACTAATGCAATAAATAACTAAATATCTCTTAGTAAAGTTAAAAAATATCCTGCAGACACGTTCTCTTTATTGTAATTAAATTTAATTCACTTTTCATTCAATTTTCGTCTCATTTGATAACTGGATTTATTTTCAAAGGTGGCATAAAGAAAATACGAAAAAACTAAAATATCTCGAGAACGGCTAGTCCTAGTGTAATGGGGTGGGTCTTATTCTTTTCTTCGTTAAAAATTACGTATTAAACAAGCATTTCATGGATATATTTGACCATACGTAGTTTTTTAATTTAGATTTTGGAGATTTTTGCGGGCCATTTTGTAAAAAAAGGCAGGTTATTTTTTCTGAATCGCACCAAAATCTAATCAGCACCAGGGTGTCTCACAAGTGACTTATCTACCGAATTTTGTGAAATTCGGTCCATTAGTTTTTCAGTGTGTGTGGATACAAGCTTTTGCGGACCGTTTCGCAAAAAAAGGCGGGTTCTTTTATCCCGAATCGTACCCAATACCAATCAGCACCAAATTCGCCCACAAGTGACTTACCTACCAAAGTTTATGTAATTCGGTTCATTAGTTTTTTTATTTAGAGTGGATACAAAATCTGCACAGACAGACACACACACACAGACGTCACGCTAAAAATAGTTTTTCGTATTCTAGAGGTCTCGAAACGTGTAGATCCGTCGAAACTCGAGTTGCGATTTTCGGCATGATTCCAATACTTTCCCTGTACATTACCATGTACTGCAGGAAAGTAAAAATACATATTAGAACAAATTATCTTTCGAAATAGTAAAATTTAATGCATAATATTGTTACAAAATAAGCACTAAAGTTTTAAAAAGAAAATGTGACCGGGGCATTGATTCCGAGTTGTTCTGTTGTGCTCGTACTCGAGACCAAGAGCAGTGTAGTTCCGTACTATAACAATTAGACGGAAAGATATTTTCGGGTCCCAGCGTGTGACTGGGTATGTGAGCCGGCCTTCACATGACAAAGTTATTTTAGGATGAATGTAAATGCTGTACAGAAATATCCAAAACTCTTTGAAATGGCACTACTTTCCTTTTTCCAATCCCGTATCATGTTTGAAGCTGGTTTCAGCCATGATAATTCCATCTTAAAAAGTTAAATGTACAATGGCGATCTAAGGCTGAAACTTGCTAATCCTCAACCTAACAATGATAACATTGTCGAGAGTCACAAAGAACATCCGTCACATTAACAATGCCAGTTAATTCTACTAACTTTATGAAAGTCTCAATATAATGCATGTGATTAGATATAACCAATAAAGTCGCTTTGTGCGCTACGCCCGTACAATGTACACAGCGGCCATGCATGAGAAACAGGAACCGGCGGACGCTCCGGTCGACTCTCACATCCGTTACTAATATCCACAGACGCATGCAAGCCATACATCCCTCCCATACAATATTACTATCTCCATGGTTTAAATATTCAAATTCTGAATTTTTTAATTAGGATGACCTACCTCTTACTATTAATATTCCTATTTAGCTGAATCGTCATTTTTGTCAATTTTGTTACTTTGACAACATTTAAAAAAGTCGCCATGTTGGCGGCGTGCTCCAAAACGTTTCGCCAAGCGTTAAGTATGGGGAGAAATGTGGTATTCTTATAGTCTATTCTTATTTTCCTTCCAAAATATTGAACTTTCATCAATGAGTCGTCATTTCATTAATTCAGCGCCTGTTTCTTCAATTTGGCGAATATTTACCAATTGGGTAGCATTTTCGTCAGTTTGGCAACATTTAAAAAGTCACCAAGTTGGAGATTCTGAAAAATTCGTCACCAACATTTTTTCCAGACGTTACGGACGGTAAAATAGGTTATTCTTATAGTGATTTTTATATTCTTTCCAAGATATTGAATTTTCGTCAATGAATCGTCTTCATTGATATAGCGTCATTTATATTAATTTGGCGACATTGTCGTTAATTTGGCAACACTTAAAAAGCCGCCAGGTTGGCGAAATTCCGCCAAATTCGTCGCTGAAATCTCGCCAAACGTTATGGATGGAGAAATAAGTTATTTTTATAGCAGATAAATGAGTGTTGGCGTCCAGCTACAAAAGTATTAGCCAAAGTATCTTTTCTCATGAATGAAACGAGCTAGATCCGCGAGAATCATGTTACCCAATTTATCGCAGGATATTACACATGAAAAGTGAACATATTTCACAATAGTTATTTTTTTTTATTTCATGTTATTGTTTGATTTTTTGATAAATTTATTTGAAATATGTGCAGTATCTCGATAACGGTTCATGCTAATGTTCTAAAGTTTGTATTAATCGTTTTTTAGTGAAAATTACATAAGAAATGACTATTTGCGTAGCTTTATTAAAGATTTTTTTTTTTTCAAATTTCACTCGAAAATTTAGTGGTGTTCTGAAAATTCGATTGCGTTTAAAAACAATAGGCTTCCCGTATTTACGGATTTAATTTTTGTACCAAATTTCGTTTCGCTCCATTCTTTCGTCAGATATCGTTTCCACACAGTCACTGACACGCCCCCCCCCCCCATACACACAGACATCATCCACCGGCAATCCAAATAGTTGCTCGAGTCCTTAGGATGAGTCGGACGGCTTGGGTCTTCAACAGACATCATCCTCAAAACGTTTGATTCGTGTTCAGGGATGCTTGAAACGTGCTCTTCCATCTAAAACTCTAATTCGAATGTTCGACCCCGTCACAATACTTTCCTTATACATTGTACTATGTGTATAAAGGAAGTAATAGTATCATAGAGTTTCAATCTTGATACTATCAGAAAAATTGTAAAACTATCAAACAAACTGTGAATGAAATTCATATATTTTTCAGCGAATTTTAAAAAAAGATACGTTTCGTTCATTTTAAACCTCTTTATTTTTTATGTTACGATATACAGAAATTGACTTGCTATCCATCGTTCATTTTTTTTTTTCAAAAAGTACTATTCCATAAAAAAAAATAATTTCATAAATCCATCCGTTGATTAATTATAACTTTTTTTTTTATCTGAGGCATTTGAATTTTGAACAAATCTCACAAGTGTTCGGACCCTACCCGAGGTAGAAAACGTATCGGTTAAGGAATCACTCATTTTGTGGTAGAGGAGTGGATACTTCGGGAAGGGATGCGCGGAGTAGCCTGTCTTATGAGCGGTGTGTTGAATATGCGGCCAATTGTTTATAAATGATTTATAACTTATTGCCAATATATGGCTAACTCATATTTTTGGTTTTTGCTGAGAGCGCGTGCTATTTGATTCGACACATTTTTAGATTACAGCAGCGGGTGCTTATTTAATTATTTATAAAAGGTAGACGCTTATCAGTGTTTCTTGCAGGATTTTTGGGTCGGGGGGGGGGGGGGGGCACGTTTCCTATTTGCCCTATATAAATATATCTCACATAAATAGAAACTAGATTAACCTAAAATGTCTCTGGAGGTATGCCTGGAAGAAACACTGACGTTATTTAGAACCCGGCAAAGTCGGGTAATTTGTTCTAGTTTAACTAAACAACTCTCTTTTAAAAACTGTCATTTGAAGACTCTGTTTTCAAACTCATCGCTGTCTGCTGTTGAAATTTTGCTATAACTTGCTTTAGACAACCAGACGTATATACGTTTTTAAAAGTAGCTGCATTAAAAGCCAACTCTTGCCCTCGATTTGAAAAGACGACAGAACTAACCGCTAGATGGACATCCTTACCCATTATTTATTTCATAAAAAAAAGTATTCACTTTCAAAAAAATTATTGTTCCCATTGCTATATTTTTGCTCGTATTGGAATATATTTGTATTTGCATGTGTGCAAAGGTTTGTTTGAGTAGCTGTAAAGATCTGAGTACTTTTAAAGGGCGAAGAACATAAAAAATTCACCCCTTTACTCTAGAGCAGCGATTTCCAACCAGGGTTCCGACAGATCGTACTCGGGGTTCCGTGAGAATTTGTATAAACTTGCTAAAAAATGCTAATTACCACCGTTTTTATAATTCAGTCAAAAATAAAAAAAAAAGGTTATAACATGATTAATTAGTAATACAGGGTGCCCACTTTTATCCGTTACACCCCCCCCCCCCCTTAACTTCTAAACGGTGACAGCTTAGGCCATAAAGTTGGTGTCTAGGTATAGTAAAAAGGCTATGCGTTACTCGGTGAGACAACTTATAACGCCATCTATCGGCAAATTTTGGAATGAGCGGTCCTATCTCGTAAATGGTGAAAGATACGTGAAAAAAGTCAATTAGAAAGTTGTAGAGCACCCTCGATTTAGTACGAAAAGATACCTTGCGCACATTGATCTTCAAAACAGAATGCAAAAAAATGAGCATTTGTTTGATTGTGAAGCGAAGCGAGAAAAGGACGGACTAAATACGAGCCTGTGTTGTGGCGCAGGGGAAACGCACGTGATTCACATTCATGAGGACCATGGTTCTGTCCCCACCGGTTGCGTGTTTTACTGAATGTCTCTATAAACCATGAAAACTTTCTGCTAATCTTGCAAAATCGTCTCTCCAAACACACAGCTCAACTACACCATGTCTGGTATAAAAATCACATGGATCTCATGTATTATGCATATGAGGATGAAACGTCACACCTGTTCACCAGAGACTACTACTATAAAAAGGATGTTTCTGATGGGTTGTACGTTAAAAGCGAAGATTTATGGCAAAATTTGGCAGTAACGAGTATTGCGAGATGTTGTTAATTTACGGTGAATGTGGGCGTAAGGCAAAATCAGCTGCAAGGCTGTATCGTGAACATTTCCCTCAAGGCCCGCATCCTACACGGCAGACCGTCTAAAAAGTTGTAAAACGTTTAAGGGAGACGGGCTGCGTGACCAGCCGACCTTGAATTCGTACACCTCGTAATGTAGGGCGCAAAATGCAACATGAAGATGTGCTAACATACGCTCTCGCCCATCCTCAAAGCAGCACAAGAATGATCTGTGAAAATTGTGGCCTCTCAAAAAGCCGCGTCTGGAAAATCCTGAATGAATCAGGTGCTCATCCATACCGATCCACACCTGTGCAAGGATTGCTGTCAAGAGATGCTGAGAGACGTTACACGTGGTGCAACTTTGTGATGAATAACTTAAAGGTCCACCCAACATTCCTGGCAGACATAATATGGACGGATGAGGCATGTTTTTCGAGGAACGGAAAGTTTAATAGACAGAACGTTCAGACCTGGTCGCTGGAAAATTCGAGATATGCCGTCGAAGTTCGACATCAACAACGCTGGTCGATTAATGTTTGGTGCGGAAATTTTAATGACAGGCTCATTGGACCAGTATTTTACGAGGGCACGTTAACGGTACAACGGTACTTGCAGCTTCTGCAGGATGTAATAACCGACTTTGTTGAGAATCTACCGTTGCACCAACTCCTAAATGTATGGTTCCAACATGACGGCGCACCTCCGCATAAGATTTCAAACGTTCAGCAGTACTTAATAGAGACATTCCAGAATCAAGTCATCGGGTATGGTGGTTCCGTCGAGTGGCCCCCACGATCACCTGACTTGACCCCACTGGACTTCTTATGGGGACACATAAAAGGGCAGGTATATGCGACCCCTCCGCCAACATTGCAGGATCTTCGACGACGCATTACTGATGCTTGTGCGTCCGTAAAACCTACCATATTGCCCAGACCATATTGTCGAGAAATCCAGTCCAGAGTGCAAATGTGTATAGTGGCTAATGGAGAGCATTTTGAGCAAATAAATGATCCTGAAAACAGAGAAGTGTCTCAGTTTCTTTCTTCCACTCTTAAGACATGACAATTTTCGAAATCGTGACCAAACAAATGTTCATTTTTTGCATTCTGTTTTGAGTATTAATGTGCGCAAGGTATCTTTTCGTACTAAATCGAGAGTGTTCTACAACTTTCTAATTGACTTTTTTCACGCATCTTTCAACGTTTACGAGATAGGACCGCTGATTCCAAAATTTGCCTATAGATGGCGTTGTAAGTTGTCTCATCGAGTAGCACATAGCTTTTTTACTATATCTAGACACCAACTTTATGGCCTAAGCTGCCACCGTTTAGAAGTTAAGGGAGGGGTGTGTGTAACGGATATAAGTGGGCACCCTTTATATTATAAAAAAAAAAAACTTTTTAAGTTACACAGTTATAGTAAAATGCACTAAAAAGCAAAAAATAATGTTTAGCTATCACACCATTCTGGGTCCTATGCGACTCTCAATAAAAGAATTGCGTTCAGACATGGACAGAATTTTAAAGAAGTGATAACACAGAGATGACATATGCAGGGCGATTCAAAAAAGAGGGCCAAACTTTACGAGGTGGTAGTACATATCAAACCAAGCATTTTTCGTCACAGTTCACCGGGTTGGAAATGAAACGTAATGGCGCCAGTGAGCGCTTAATGGTGAACCCTGTAAGATGACGCGAGAACACAAGAATGACTTAGAAGTTATAAAATGGCATTTAATAAACAATAATTACAGCAATGGATCAAAAAGGCGACCGCCCACCTCAATGCATGTCTCACTGTGGCGATGGAGGGATGGGCGAACTCTCTCGACCAGATCAGGCATGTCGCGCACTTCGGTAGCAGCGGCCGAAATTCTGGCGACGAGTTCCTCTTTAGATTCAAGGGACGTGTCATAGACGAGACTCTTGAGATATCCCCACAAAGAGAAGTCGACCTCTCAAAAGTTGGAGCTGCGAATAACTGCTGCAAACTGATAAGGCCGTACGTTCGGTGTTACTTAAATTTGTATAAGGGTTTTTCTTCTTTCGTAGATGATATCTCCATACGTGGTTTTCTTCTTCAACCAAAAAATAGCAACCGGGGCACGACAGTCCAGTGGTTAGCGTGCGGAAATTGCACTGGGGCAGCCCGGGTTCGATTCCCGCCCCTGCCAAAACTACCGCCGTATTCACGCAGAGTACGAGCGCGCAGTGATCAAAAGACCGGAATGCCGCTGCTGACAGTATTCTAGAGGGTGAACGTGATCGCCATTTGTGACGTCACTGAGTTACAAGGAGAAGTACCTGCTTCTCCGAGTAGCATTCAGTTCTATGAGAAAACACAGACTGTGTCAGTCGTTTTAATATAATTTGTAGTTCTATCTTAAAAGTGAAGTTTAAGTGTAAATTTGCGTATTAGAGATGTATATATATATATTAGTATTTTCGTGTATATAAAGTATAATTTTGATGAATCGTTGTATATAAACTGTGTTTTGTGAGCGCAAAAATGCTTAATTGCGCGGTTGCTTTGTGTTCAAATTATTATAAAAATCAATGGGATCTATCCGTTTTCACAGATCACACCGTTTTCACACTGACGCAACTATCTGTTCGAATCACTTTTCTGGTGAAGATATGGAAGACAATTTTGGGGGCAAAATTTTTGAATTTAAAGCCGATTAAAATATTAAAACAAGGAGGTAGTTATTCCTCATCTTAATCTGCCATCCTCTGTAAATAATCAGAGTGTAAAAAGTGAGCGATTAGTAAGATTAAAGAAATGGAAAACAGAAGCAGAAATTATGACGAAGAAAAAGCTCAGAACAGACTGTGTAGTACCTGCCATTCTGAATATAAAATTTCTGCAAATAGCTCAATAAATGGTGATGGAAACGAGCGCATCGTTTATGAAAACGATGAAGCAAGTGAATGGCTGGAAACATGATGATCCGATTGACAAGAAAGACCAGTCAGGCAAAAAGCATTGATTATGAAACACTTTCCAACTTCAATGCAAGTGTTGTGTTTGACAGATAGAATAAAGCCTGCTGTGTTTAAAAAAGATAAATGAAGACATAATATTTAGTTTAAAGAAAATTAGTTTATTAAATAGTACTTCAAATTAATTCAAATTAACAAATACAAAAACACTGCTCACAGGCAGGCAACTCAGGAAGAATTAACATTAGAATTTTAGACATTAGAATTTTATCAACTTAGTTAAAATTAAGGAATTAGCATAAAAACTTAACTCAAAACAATCTATTTAAATTTCATCAAAAATCATTAACAAAAATATTAAATTTAAAGAATTTTAGAATTTTACCCAGGCTCTTAAAAATTTATGAAGGTTTAGAAATTTGCTCTCAGAATAAAGTTTTAGAATTTTAATTTTACAGAATAAATTTTGATTAAATACATTTTAAATATTGAGAATTTAAGAAATTAGGAGTTTAAATATAACAGCAATATTCACCAGCTGGGTCATCAGACAGGGGGGGGGGGGGGAAGTTCCAATTTATTAGAACTGCACTGGTAGGAAATAAATTTTGTAGACTGGTTTACTGAAAATCACCAAACTTGAAGCAGGAGAGGATTCAGCATTTTTCTTGAAAAACATTGTAAACTCAGGAGATCAGACCTAACAGCTACTTCTGGTACACTCGGATCTTCTTAAAACTACCGGACGAAGTTTCTAGAGGCGCTTCATTCTCGTAGCACACGTAATAAATTCTCACAACACATCTTTCCGTGAGTTACTTCGTGAATTTCGCGATAAAAACTCGAAAAACCATCATTTAAATTAAAACTACAAATGTTAAAAAAGAAACGCGAGGAACCTAACGTTCCATTGAAAAGCTCGCGTGGAACATAAGTTCCATTCGAAAATAAACAACGCGCTTCTCGCGCTAACACCGACGAAGGATTTCAACAAAAAACTGAAACTGAAAAGTTCTACGTGCGTATTTATATGTGCGGCAAAAGCGCGGAGTTTAGATAAACGGCAGCAATTAAAATTCGCTTACCGAAATTAGAATTGCCAAAATAATACTCATAATTCCGAGAGCAGACGATCCGTAAAAACGCGAACCAATTAAAAAATTTCACGAATTCCAAAGAGGCGCGAAAAACGCTTAGGTGGCGCCTTAAATCGCAGTAAAAACCCTTCAAAACAGAATTCCGAAAATGGCCGCAACTGAAATTTTTGAATTGCAGTGAGACATGGAAATAACTTGAAACTGTAGAACAAACGGAATTTCTAACCAAAATGGGAAAATGAGACATCAAATTAAAGGGAATTTTAAGGTGAATCAAATAAATAAATAATTTTTAAAATTTGCAAATCAAAAGTAATATTAATTTAAGGAATGGAACATTTTTAATTAAGAATATTATAAAGAAAATTAATTTAGAAGATTAAAAATATTCTAATTAAAGAATAAATGAAAAAGCCAATAAATATTATTTAAATATTACCAAATTAAGAATATTGAGCCAGGGAAAAAGAAATAAAAGTAAATTTTCAAACCTCCAAATTACCTAAATTCTAAAGCAACCCAGCACATTCCTTCCACCTATCCCCCAAAAATTTTTCATTTGAAAAATGAAAAATTTTTGATAATAAAAATAAAATATCTATCAGAAGTTACCAATTTAAGTATAACAATTTTTATCCGAATTCAACCTCTATTTCGGAATAAGCAATTTGTTAACAAACTATAAACTAAAAGAGAATTATATAACAATGAATAAATTTTTGTACATCAGATCACTAAATTTGTGTAGACAAAAGTAAAGGTAGAGGATTTGACCTTGATTCTCATTAGCTATAAATAAAAATAAATTTTTAAGAAAACATTGGACCAGCCAAATAGTTTTCAAAGAATCGAAACATTGAATTTTGAAAAGGTACCTTGAATAACCAATGAGAAACAACTCTCACTTCCACTACAAAATATAAATACCAGCTTTAAAGAAAAAAAAATGTGTAAATAGAGTGATCTAAAAAAAATAAAACAATGTACATAAGTTGTATAAAATAAATAAAATTTCAATAGAAGTGTCAAATGACAATTGACACAATAACAATTATTATCAATAAGTAACAATAATATACTAAAATTTTAAAGGCACAAGTATCTATTCATGTCCATTCAAAACTAAACAATATCATCTGCATTCTGCAGTTATTTAATATACACTGCCACTTTTATCTTTGCAGTACTCTAATACTTTTAACGACAACAAATATATACCTAAAAATATCAACATATGTGATCAGAACTTACGTCATGGACCACGTAATCAAATATTTGCATAAATCTGCACTCTCAATAACAATAAATAAGTAACTATATATCTCTATCTATAAATAAAATCAATTCATATTATCCAAATTAATCTTTTCTCAATCATTATCTAATCCTGCAGTAATCTGTAATATCAATAACAACAATAACAAATTTTATTTCAAAATCATCTCCTTTAAATCAATTAAATCCAGTTTGCAGCATTCTGCAATGTACCAATAACAAAATACACACATATAAAAATTATACACTTAAAAAAATTATGTTGCGCAACAATAAAAAAAAAATGTCATTCTAGTTTTTCCTTTGTCGTAAATTATATCTTTGTGTTGGAATTATATCATTCTCATGAGATGTATTACTTGCTGAATTATCAGATTGTGCACAAGAAAAGAACACAGAATCTCTTTCTGGAATTTTTGTTAATCTGTCAATGTGCACCAACTGAATATTTCGTGTGTCATTTACATGTTGAATTTTAAAGTTTACATTAGATGTTTTTTGTATAACTTTAAAAGGACCTTTATTAAGTTTGGAGAGTTTCTTACAATGTCCTCTTGGAAAAACAGGAATGTATAAATATACTAAATCTCCAACTTTTATATCTTTTATAACAGCAGACTTATTTCTGTATGTCTCTTGTGTTTTAGCTGCTTTAAGTAAGTTCTTCTTTACTATTTCAAAAGATTTTTTCATACGAATTGCCAAATCCTGACTATAGTCACTAACAGTGGTAAAATTTTGTCCATTTAAATTAAAAAGAAGATGATGTGGCAAAATTAATTCTCTACCATAGAGAAGATTAGCTGGAGACTCACCAGTCGAGGAATGGATTGAAGTTCGGTGGGCCAGCAAGGCAAAAGATAAATGTCGATCCCAATCCTCTTGTGTTTCAGACACTAAATGACTAAGGGCCGATCCCACCAACAACCGTTAAAATATAGCAAAGGTTTAACGGTTGATTAGCACTGTTTTGCGTCCCACCAACACTTTCACGGCGTTAAAGAGCTCACTAAAGTGCTGTTAATTTAAGTGGCCGATTTTGGCCACTTAAATATTTAACAGTTGATTAAAAGTCGAACAAGATGGCGGCAATTTCTGTATCATTTGATATTTCAAGATGAAATTTTATTTAAGATTGAATTCTTTTATATTTCTTTTCCGAAAGAAGAGTGTTTGAAAGTTTTTACAACATAGGGGAAAATAAAGCCGATTTTGCTTATTTATCGAAGTCGGTGAAAGTTTGAAAGACACTTAGGAGTATTTACAATACACTACTCAGGTATGTAATGCATATATTTTGTTTATATTATGCTACAAGTTTCTTAACTTCTTAAACCATGATGTACGCTTTCGAATTATGCTAAAATTACAGAATTTAAAGTCTTGGAAGAGAATTAAACTTGTACTGCAATATTTCGGCCGATCTGTTTATTATATCAGATAGGCTGTTTTATTGTTGAACCAGTTATAGAAATTGTCCTATATGGTCTGATTTAAAAATTTCATATGTT
Source organism: Amaurobius ferox (assembly GCA_951213105.1). Taxonomy (NCBI): domain Eukaryota; kingdom Metazoa; phylum Arthropoda; class Arachnida; order Araneae; family Amaurobiidae; genus Amaurobius; species Amaurobius ferox. The sequence goes on along the minus strand of OX578135.1, from coordinate 5,274,493 downwards.
GTCCGTAATTTTTTCTTATTTAGAATAACATTTTTACATTTATTTGCATATAATCTCAGAAATTATATTTTCAAAACTTCAATTTACTTGAAGTTATGCATGCTGTACCGTTTATTTACAAAGCCAAACTGGAAAATAAGCATTGTCTGTAACAAACATAATTTATGTATGGGTATAAATGAATTTATCAATAGTTAGTTATTAGATTTAAATGTATATGTATTCAGCATGGTGTGAATGGTAATCCCTATTGTATTTCCCAAAGATAAAAATTGCATTTCCATTAAATGTCTGATGTTTCTTTTTAATATTTCCTGTCTGAATTGGAATGCTTCCATGGACTTGCTTCTATGTTTAGTTGGTACCTTATAGAAAGGGCCTTTTTCAAATTTCAATGTAGTATTCTAAAGTATCTTGCCATTGTATGCTGTGATAATTTCTCCTGAATTGACTTTTATTGAGTTCGCTCTTTTGAGCAAGACATTTTGTATCACACATACTTTATATACTAAAAGTTTAACATATTTAAAATTGCTCTTGCAAAAGTCTCTCTTATTCCATGAAATTTTTTTATGAATGATTCTAATGACAACACTAGTAAAAGAAATCTTTGAAAATAGGATAGGATAATTTCTACGTTAATAATAAACTGGATAACAATATAAAATGCAGCAAAAAAAAAGAGCATACGTATATTTATTTACCTTGCATTTTATATTGTGTTCTAGTTTATTATATTGATTGTGCGGAAAGTCATATTCTTTACTTAATTTCTATATTATATAGGAAATAAAGTGAAATGTGTCTTCACAAATTAATAACTAATATTAAAAATAAGTGATCAAAATTCACTTTCAAATTTCAACACACTACAATTGTTTTAAAAATAACTTTATTTACCTATATAAGTCAATAAATGACGTTATCTTATCAGTAACGAATACTGTCGTTGAATTTGGTATGGCACTACTATACCAAATTTATCGACAAAAACCCTTCTCTAGGTTAAAATATATAACAAAATAGCAGTAACATTATTATCATTGCTATTATTGTCATTATATCCCTTGAGTATTGTGGTGCAATTGAGAACACAGGGATTGGAATGTAATATGCACTTTTGCATGACCTGCTTTCTAGACTAGAATTCACCACTGTACCGTATGTTAAATATTTTTGTTGGATTTTGATCAACTTTGCTCCCTAGACAATTTGTAAAATTGTTGCGTATATACCTTCAGCTCGTTTTTATGTCATAAAATAAATGAATTTTTTTTTTTGCTGTCAAGTTTGGTAAGTGTTATATATTAAAATGCTTTAATGGATATATAACAAATGTGAAGTGATTTTTGAAGTACTTTGTTTTCTGTTATATACACCAGATATTTGCCCCAATATTTTATCTTTTAATTGATGCACAACGGTATTGATGTAGCAATAGCTTGATTTATTTATACCATGTACTTCAATAGTTTGAACAATGAACAATGATTGTTCGCCTAAACACAATATTATAAAACAACATAAAAATTTGATTTTGTTTATAGTAGTACTTGCGCAAAGATGATTTATAACTGGTAATAAATAATTCATAATATTGGTTAAATGAAACTCTTCTTTTCGCTTTACAAATTTGCATTCTACTGACTTCCTCCTAGATGTCAAGCTCATGTTTTAATACAGTAAAATCTGATTAATTTGAATAATTATATTCGAATGTTACTACAATTCAAACTTTTTCATGGCAGCAAAAGGATAGTTTATTTTACTGGTAAGGTAACACAAGTTTTGGGGATCTTGTTTATAACCACTGCCATTTGAAAATTCACTTCAGTGACAGTACGATTATAACCAGATTGACCAAAAACTTTCCCCGGTTACCTTGATTATGTGGTCACATGATATGCAGAAGCAGTCGCATAATATCAAATGTGGCCTCCTTAATAATAATTAGAATATTATTTTCTTTATTTATGATTAGGCATAACTTGCCGGATAGTCTACAAATCACATATGCTATTCATAGGCGCCGACTACGGGGGGGCAGAGGGGCACGAGCCCCCGCTGAACTTTTCCAGAGGGGGCAAAGCCCCCTCTGGGAAATTTCAATATTTTTTTCTAACTTCATATTTTACTAAATACCAAAAAATGAAATTCTTTTAAACAAAAATAATTGAAAGAAAATCCTATCAACGTAAATGTCACATTTCCGTTCAGTCTTGCTCACATCTTCCTTACCATAGCTCCCTAAACTATCTCGCACACAAACCAAGATCATCTTTACTTCCAGGAAACATGTTTACGCTAATGACAAAAACACCTGGTTACCAGAACTTTTTCGACTGACCGCCTAATTCAAAGAGAAATGGAATATTTACAGCCATGTTATTGGCATTTCCAAAAAATAGCTGTTTTCCTCCAGTAATAACAATAAATGATTACCACGAAGTAGAGATGACTTATTTTGTCTACCTAAAGAGATCTTATCTGTAATTATTCCTGGATCCTATATACCAGTGCTGCCTTTACAGATGGCACCCATTCCGTTTGAAGCTGCAAACCCCGTGGGTGGTATCCATTCCGTTTGAAGTTGCAAACCCCGCGGGTAGTTTTGTTCCTGCTGAGCACGGGACGTTTGGCACAGCACCGTAGTCAGGCAAGGGCCAGAGCGTCGGGTGACGGCCAGAGGGTGCTACACCTTCCCCCACCCACTAGGTATACTCAGCCCACCCCTATGATAAAAATATTAAAGTCTTAGTTGTGATAAGAACTGTCAACTAACATGTCATCCAAATTTTGCATAAAAATATTATTTATGAGATTTTTTTTTTTATAAATTGATTTATTTTAAAAATTTTTTAATTTAGCTGAATGTGTGGTTATAGTGATGATCACTTTATACACATATTTAATTTAAAAATATTTAAATATAGACAGTAGTGTTTGGATACTTTTGTATTATTGCTGGATTCATTGTTTTAATTTATTGTGTCAAAGTGTCAAAATCAACTGATAGGTAGTTAAGAGATGATATTAAGCGTTAACTTGTATTAACTTTCAGGTTTTTTTTTTTTGATTAATTAACAGCTTTGCTACTACTTAATTCTTATATTATAATTATTATATATTATAATATTGATGCATAGTAACTATATGGATTTTCCTAATCAACTCCTAGCTTACAAATATGAATAGGCCTAAAAAGATTAAAAATATTTATCGTACAATAAATAAAACTGCTGATATCTTTCTTTCGAACCAGCCCGTCGACCTACCCGAAGGTGTACGATGTCTGTTTAGACCGCCGAGACAATTCCATCTAATTTAGATTGGAAACCAGTGGGGGCAACATCCACAGGGACCGACCCTCCTTCCTTTGTTACCAATAGCTCGGAAGGACTTTCAAACCCACAAATTTGGCTCGTACACGGGGACAGTTTAGGCAAAGCCGGAAATCAAACTTGGGTCCTCCGAGTACAATCCCCGTGACTTAGCCTCTCGGTTATCTGACTCCAAAACTGCTGCTTGTAAGACAATAACATACAAAATTTTCTTGAGGAAAGCATATGTATGTCAGTTAGGTGACTACAGTTACTTCGATGGCATTATAATCCCCCTTTTTCAGGCCAAAATAACAGTATACACTCTTAACAACCACTACTGTCGTTCATTGGGCAGTTCGTTCTTGGCGGTTGTTAAGGGCGTATACTGTTCTTTTGGCCTAAAGTAGGAGCTTAAAATGACCTCGAACCAATTGCAGGCACCTAACTGACATATGCTTGCTTTTTTCAAGGCAGCCTTGCAAGTTGTTATGTATTTATCGACTTTGTGAATCTTGCATATAGCTTTATAGGATTGTGCCCCCCCTGAGATTTTGAAAACTCGGCGCCTATGATGCTATTATCCTTAAAGTAAAAGCTTCTTTACAATTACAGCATATAACAAATAGTATCAATATCAACCGGTTTCGGAAACAAGAAACATCTAATTTTTCAGGATAAAAAGACATAGCAATTACACCAAGGGCAAGAAGGTTTTTTTATGTCTGTCTCTTTGCTTTTCTTGACATGGATGCTTTGTTTGTTTTTTATTTTAAAGAAGGAGTTGTTCCAAGCTGGTTGATACCATTACAAATTTTTTACATATTGTAATTTTAGTGACAGTTTTACTATAGCATATTGTTTTAATTTAAATAATTTCTTAATTTATATACATTTCTATTAGTTTTATCACCACCAAAAATGGATATTTATTTAAAATTACATTGAACTCACAATTTTTAAATAATTTTTTCATATTTTGTTATTTGGAAACATTTTAAAATGCGATATATAAGAATTTAGTTCATAGTATTTTATCGTGAAGTTTTCTTATACATGAGTTCGCTTCAAATGAAGTTTGATTACACAATGTACAGGGTACAAAAATTTCAATTGTAAATGAGAAGTAGACGTTTTCATCTGAATAGCAAAAAAATCTACATATGGGTTTTTTTCTTCAATGTATAAGAAATGGCAAATGTTATGCAATGTTATTTATATGGTACTGATAAGTAAAAGAATCTTTCGGCGATTAAATTCTGAGCTAAAATTTCTAATCTTGCTATGTATAGAATTTCCAGAAATTTTTTCTATGATGAATATAAATGTTTGTCATAGAAATGCTGCAATATCAGCCTTTTGAAATGCATGACAGATTGTGATTGGGAAGTTACATATTATGTAAAAGGTTAGGATATAATTGTAACCTGTAAATTATTGATTTTGAGTCTAGTTGTATAGCAAGATTTAACAGAATTATTTATACAGAGTGGGTACTGTATATATATACATTTCAATGTACTGTTGCTCATTTTATACAAAACAGTTCATACTAAGTTTCAATTAATGTGAAAAAACTTTGAAATTTTACAAATAGATCTCCGTCAAACTTGAAATATTATGCTGGACCCCTGTTTGATGTAAAGTATTTGAGAAGTTCAATGTAAAACACCTTTAATTTTATTTCAGTTCGTTAATTAAAATGTAACAAAGTTTGTTTATTCGTAAAACAGTTTTCCTCACACAAGTTAAGACAAAACACAAAGAGATTAAAATTACCACCTCAGTCAAGTATCGCTGAACTGATTAATATCGTTGAAATTTGTTTTATGCTGTATTTTTAATGAGATTTTACTTTAAAGCTATTTTTGTAGTATTCTGATGTAATTTAAATATTTTTCCTTATTTATATACATTTGTGAGTTTTATTGGCTTCAAATAAGTATATTTATTTGAAATTACATGTAATTTGCAGTTTTCAAATAATTTTATATTTATATTTTGCTATTTGTAACCATTTTAAAATGGTTACAAATAGCAAAATATGAATTCAATTCGAATAGCAAAATTACGAATAGTATTACGAATAGCAAAATCCATGAATTCAATTCGAAGTAATTTTTGGTTTTCTTATAAATTTAGATAACCGAAGTTTTCTTATATATGAGCTCACTTAAAATGGAGCCTAATTACAAAATGTATATAGAATATTCATAAAGACTTTGTATGAGGTGGTACTGTTAATAATGAGTGATATACTTTCTCTAAATATTCGCCTCCAAGTCCTTCACCTTCTAACAACTCGGTCTGTCGTCTGACGGTTTTGGATAAATCTATTTTTTGTATTACTTTTGTATTATTGTTTGTGGCAATTTTTTTATTTATAGCTAATTGTAATTTCCTCTGGAAAGACAATTATTTTTCGATATTAACATCATCTTCAACGAATTTCTCTGGATAGGTTTGTGTTTACTTTTCATAAATGTTTTTGTGGAAATTTACGACGAACTTAATTAAATTTGACTTTGTTAGCTTCTTTTCTTCATTTTCATTTTCTTTTTTAAAGTCGTTATAATTATGTAAATACCTTAAAATATTTTCTAGTTCACTATGACTTTCCTCTATGCGAATTTTCAATGCACTGTATAATTCCTCAGATAGTGTAGTGCCCTGATCTTTAAGTGAATGCTAAGGAGCTTCAGAGAACCAATAGGGGCTTCAGAGACCTGCGCCTGTGCACAGAGATGTTAGTTTAGAATACGATCTCGTCCAGTAATTCGCATTATTAGATGGTTTAGAATATTAAATTCTAAGTTATAGTTCATGCTGGAAATTAACTACGCCTGTGCAAGGAGTATTTTATTTTACAATTTTTATACGTATTTTTAAAAATACGTATAAAATATGTATTTTCATACGTACTTTTAAATATTTTTATTTATATACGTATTTTTGAAAATACGTATTTCAAATAACAGTACATGCCCAATAAGTTAAATTAAATCTTTTAATAAAAAAATATTTATTATAGCTAGTGTGTGGTAGGCTAACTTTGAGCACAATGAAGGTGGCTAATAGGATTTTTATTTTTAAATTTTGCAGTTAATTTTATATTTTGTATACATTGTGAGGAATGAATTCAAAATATCACTTTAATGGGTTTACATTGTATTTAAAAATTTAAGTTGTTGACATTTGCTTTCTTTTGTATATTTGTCATTTTAATGTTTTTAAAATTTTCATGTTACATCCACTGTATGGACCTAACTGTACTTTATGTGCCATGGAATATCTGTTGCTACGTGCAATCTCCGACAGCCAGTAGAACTGTTTTCTGTCATGTGTTTTTAGTGGGCGAGTGAAACTCGCATAGCAGGCATAGGTTCATGTTTAAATTGCTACAAATCAGGTTGCTCTTCTTTTATTTAATCAAAATTTCTATAATTGTATTAAATCAATATTAATTTTATATTTTTATGTATTTCTGTTATGGCAGACATGCTGTCCGACAGACTTGGTGGCATTTCTATGTCACCAAGGTAAAAATCGCAGAAAAAAGGATAATATGACCCCTGTTCTTAAAATCCAATTGAAATCAATTTAATAAAACATTTTAAATCTATTTGAGCATCGAACTCCTGCTCCCAACCCCTCTCTTTTTTTTAAAAAAACTCTGTACGTTAAGTCAAACTGAAAACTTGTGTGTACATAAAAAATTTCAAATCTAAACTTTAGATGGTATGTTACATTAATTCATATTTTTCAAATTTTGGTATACAAATTCAAATTTCATATTTTGGTATATTATAGTTTTTACGGTACGAGACAGAGACTAGACAGAGACTAGAGCACTAGACGTGCCGATACGAAAAAAAAAGTTCACTTCAGAAGTGCATCATAAAAAGTAAAATATTTCAAAAACTACATCAAAATTAAAAGAAGGGGAAAAATTCACCCATGTAGGTACCTGCCTGCAAAAATTTGTGGTTTTGCTATAGTTAGTCTATCCAGGACGTGAACTCGCAGCACAAATATTTTGTCTGGACTTCGATATTAAATATTTCTTAAACTACAATATATATATCAAAAAACAATTTATTTCAGCGTATTCCCCAAAGCTTTACAAGTGTACCAAATTTCATATTTTTATATGCAATAGTTTTTGCAGTACAAAGCAAAGAATCTCGAGAAATTTGTGCAACAGTGGTGGCGTCAGCTACTTTTTAATACAGAGAGATTTTTAGGGAATAAATTAAGAAAACATCCAACGTTTAACAATTAAAAAACTATTGATATAAAAAATATAAAACTAATTGCTATTTATATCAGTATTGGAGTCTGATATTAGAAAATAGGAGGAGTCTGTGTCAGACAGTAGAAAAAAAAAGAGGAGTTGAAGTCCACGGTTTGAGTTACTGACTTCACAACCCTGCTAGTATATATTTTGCTCATCCAAATTGACTGACGCACCACCTGGTTCTTGGATAGGGCTTATTTAATTCATACCTATCCTATTGTAGGGTTATACATGAAACAAAAGCATAATATACTTTAAAGTTTGTTATTAGGAATATATTTTTCTTTCAATTTTGTGCATTACTTTTTTATGGATTTGCATCATGATCTAATAGCACCATTGTGTTACATAGCAGAGCATACTAATCACTGGTTCCCAACCCAAGTTATAAAATTACATTTATGGTTGTTTCCATTCCACACACACACATTTCTCTACATTTTTGGCAGTACTATTCATACAAATCTACCACATTGAAATAGTATTTATAGTGCGAATTAAAGAAACTATATATACTGATCGTAATACAATTAAAAAGAGAGATTTTTTTTAATTGGGTAACTTCTTAAATTAGAAATATATGCATTAATTTCAAATACGTATTTCCTTAAAAAGGAAAGAATTCCCGCTAAATTATAACAAAATCTTTTCTCATAATGTATATATATTTGTGTAAACGTGAATGATATTTATATTATTCCTGTAGAACAAATTTGATATAACACGAAAATAAATAAATTGCTCCCTTACGAGAAGTAAAAACGTAAACATGCAGAAGTTGAAGTTGTATTTTCGAGATAGAAATAACGCACCAATCAGAGAACTCGTATCATCTAAAAATCGGTTTAATCATTGATTAACTAACCGGAACGTTTTTAACAGTCGAATAGCTTGGTGGGACGGGATGGTTTTTAAGTATACTTTAGTGGGCCGTTAAATTTAGTGACTGATTAGTTAATCAGACATTAGCACTATTTTAACAGACGTTGGTGGGATCGGCCTTAAGTGTGTTAATTATTTTACTGTTTAAACGCTCGCAAACTCCATCTGATTGTGGGTGATAGCTAGTAGTGGTATGTTTTTCAATACCTAATTTTTCATACAACTTCATGGCAGCATTCGAAATGAAATTAGATCCTTTGTCAGTGATAATGTGTTTTGGCACACCATGAAGAGAAAAGAAGTTTTCTAAACAATTTAAAATAGTTTCAGATTTAATATTGGGGATAGCATAAGCTTCTGGCCAACGAGTAAAATAGTCCGTAATCACCAGTATGTACTTATTGCCAGAGTAAGTTAGAGGCATGGGGGCAATACAATCTATAGCTATTCTTTCCATAGGGTAAGTAGAATTTGGAAACCTCTGTAAAGGAGCTTTTTGTTTTTGTTTAAATCCTCTTTTCTGTAAACAATCAGGACAACTCTTAACATAATTTAAAATTTGAACATACATCCTAGGCCAATAAAAGTGTTGCTGAATTTTCCTTAAAGTCCTTCTAAAACCACCATGTCCTGCAGTAATCGAATCATGACAATAATTTAGAATATCAGAGATCAAATTTTGTGGAACAACAATACGCTCTTTTCTTTGATATTTTAATTTAGGTTTCCTATTAGTACAATATAATACATCATCTTTTAAGAAAAACATTAAATTTTTAGGGAATGGGTCAATATTTTTATCTAAGCATGAGCCAATTCTTATACAATTGGGGTCAGAATTTTGAGAATTACGTACTCTTAAAAGAAGGTTAGTATCAACATCCAGGTCTATAGTGTTTACGTTTACATTATTTACACATCTAGATAGATAATCAGCTGTTAAATTTAGGCGACCAGGTTTATGAATAATTTTGTAATTAAACTGGGTCATGGACATTATCCACCGTGCTATCCTAGAAGTGGGGTCTTTTAATTTCAAAACATTTGAAAGGGAGGCCTGATCACAATAAACAGTAAAATGTTTTCCCAAAAGGTATTGCTTAAAATAGGATGTTGCCCAGACAACTCCTAAAGTCTCTTTCTCGACTGTGCTATAGTTTATTTCTGCATCTTTTAGTTTTTTACTAGCATAAGCAATAGGGTGCAAAAATCCATCCTCTCCTTCTTGACAGAGAACTGCTCCAAGAGCAAGATTTGATGCATCGGTACATACCGAAAACGGTTTTGAAAAATCAGGGAGATGTAAAATGGGTTCTTTAAGTAATTCGGATTTTAAGCTTTGATAAGAATTTTCTGCTTCAGGGGTCCAAGAGAATTTAATATTTTGCTTAGTTAAATTAGTTAAGGGAAGAGCTTTTAAGGAGTAATTTTCAATAAATTTTCTGTAGAAACCAGTTAATCCTAAAAATTGGCGAATTTGTTTTTTAGAGGTGGGTTTTTGAAAATTTTTAACAGTTTTTAAATTTGAGGGGTCAGGCTGGACAATACCTTCAGAAACTTGAAAACCCAAATAATTTATTGAAGATTTAAAAAAATTGCATTTACTTGGCTTTAAACATAATTTATGTTGAGATAATCTATCAAATACTACCTTTAATTTCATTAAGTGTTCCTCAAAGGTTCTAGATGCAATAACAATATCATCTATGTAAATAGAAATTTGTAAAGGGGAAAGTTTAGCTAGGACGATGGACATAAGTCGTTGAAAGGAGCTGGGGGCATTTTTCAAACCAAAAGGGACTCTTTTCCATTCATAGTGGCCAAAAGGTGTAGAAAAGCCATATTTGTGTGTGTCGTCTGGGTGCAATTTCATTTGATAAAATCCAGATGTTAAGTCTAATGTAGAAAAATATTTCGCACCACTTAAACTATCAATCAATTCAGTGATATTTGGCAGTGGAAAAATATCATCAATAGTTTTATCATTTAATTTTCTAAAATCTGTTACTAATCTTAATGTTCCATCTGCCTTTTTAACAAACAGTACAGGTGCGGAGAATGGTGAATCACTTTCTTGTATAATGTCATTTTCAAGAAGCTCATTAATTTGTCTATCTAATTCATCTCTTACATGATAAGGAACTCTATAAGGTTTCTGTTTAACAGGAATATCATCTTTTAAGTTAATGTTATGAAAAACTGTATCACACCCCTTTAAATCTGGAATAGAATTAGCAGAAATATGCTTATAATCATTAATTAAACTCTCTATTTGTCTTTTTTCATTATAGTCTAAGTGTGAAAGATCAAAATTTCCTCCCCAAACATCAAAATTATCACCACTCTCTGCACTTGACTCAGTAATATTGTTAACTGAAAAGGAAGATACTACTGTGATAGGAACAATTTTTGCTAAATTTGAATGCTTATTTATGTGCAACTCATCAGTTGACAAATTCAATACTTTTACATTATATATATTAGATCTAGATACATTATTTACTGATCTAGCGACCAGAATTTTACTGTTGTTTAAAGGCTCAATCATCACAGTAGGTGAATTAAATTTAACAATCTCTTTTAATTTTAGTTGTATGAAAGCCTCCGATAGAGGAAGAATTGTGTATTTCCTAAGTGCATAGCACAAATTATCCCTATATTTTTCAGAATTCAAAGTATTTTCTCTGTTAATTTCATAATTATTAAAGAATTGAGTTGCATTAGATAATGAAAATGGTACAGATTCATCCTTAATTGCAAAAGGCACAGTTACAATATTATTGTATAAAACATTATTACTAAAATCTATTGACATCTTATAACCCTTTAAAAATTTCACACCAAGTATTGCTGAATAATTACAAGAATCACAGTCCATAATATAAAAATCAACATTAAATATTTTGTTATTTAAATTTAAATTAATATTCAATTTTTTGGAAACTTTTATAATATCACTAGAGATGCCTTTTAAATTTATATTACATTTAGTTAATTGACTGTCAGGTATATTTAAATGAGATAATACATTTGTAAACAACACATTAATAGAAGCACCAGAATCAATAAGTATAGGAATATCAACATTATTTATCATACCAGAAATCACTGGTAGAGACAAATTCTGTAATGAAATCAAATTTGAATTTTGCACCACAGGTAACACCCCAAGGGCTTCAGAAGGTAAGTTGGAGTGAAAACTCCCTTCACCCTTACTTAGTTTAAATTTTGTTTGTCGTTGTCATTTTTATCACCCCTAGGTGTATAAAAAGTGTTGTAACTCATTTTAGGTTTAGTTTCATTAATGTCAGGCTGAAAGTTTTGATTTGGCTGATGGTAAAAAAATTGAGTAGGTTGTTGAAATCCTTGCATTTGTTGTGGAAAATTATATGGATTGATTTGTGTAGGTTGTGGAAAATAAAAAGGTTGTTGATACATTCGAGTAGGCAGAGACCTAGAATTTCTGTTGAACCTGTGTGATTGAGGAAATTTCCTACAATCCACACTTATGTGACCTAATAGACCACATGAAAAACACCTTCGGCTATCCTTTGTCACTCTAGTTTGAGGCAGCTGTGGTTTGGTGTTAATCTGAGTTTGCAACTCAGCAAGCCTTTTAGTGAGGTTCTCTACCTCCATTTTATTTCTCTTAAGCTCATCATGGAGCTGCTTATTTTCAGATTCTCCAAGACTCATTACATATTGGGGGTCATCCCCATGTTGCTTGCTCCACACCTCTTCCTCTGCCACAGCATGCCTTTTTGCAGAGTCAAAACTCTTGTGGTTTTGAGGTAGGATTAGCCGTTTGAAATGAGGCTTCAAGCCTTCAATGAAAACCGAGCACAAGACATCAAGTCTTTGCTGGTTTGCCACTCTGTCATTCAGTAAGGCAGGTGAAACAGTTTTATATGAGGAAGCCTCAACTCTGGCAGCAGACTGACGCACAGATTCATTTGGTCTCTGATAACTTTGCAAAAATGCTCTCAAGTTACTGTGTAAACATTCTATTGAGGAAAATCTGTCGCGTAAAGCTTTAAGAATTTGAGAGAAAGATTTCTCTTCTTTTAACTTAGGATTATCTCTAATAAATCTTGCAGCTATGCCTGACAGTTTTAACTTTAAAACCAAGACCTTGTCTAACTCAGACCAATTTGCATGGTCAGCTAACATTTTAATTCTATCTATGAAATCCTCCAATGGGAGGCCAGATTCCTTTCCTGAAAATACTGGGATTGAATCTAAAAAGTCTCCTATTGAAGAGACTGTTTTAAAATTACTCAATACATTACATTTAGAAGAATCTATTTTTAATCCCTGTTCATTTAAGTCATATTGTTTACTATTAACATTTGAATCAATATTTTTGTTACCAACAGAATTTACATTATCAGAGGTTGCCTCAATGTTTATTTTAGAAGGTAAATTTCTTTCCAATAAGGATAACCAAGTTTTCTTGGTACTAGCAACCTGACTTCTGGGAATTAAATCCCAATCTTTACCATCGTTTGAATTTGTGAGAAATGAAGGAAATGGCTCTTTACCAACAGAGAACATTGCATATAATAAAGTTTCAAAAGGCTTATCTTTAGAGCCATCTCCAGTTTCGTCTGACCCAAATACAGAAATATACATACAGTTATTTTCTCTAACATCATCCATAATTGCAATACAATTGAAAGTTTAATACTACTAATAAATATTATAAAACATGAGAGCAATTTCTAGACTGGTACACGGCACCAAAACTCCTGTTGTGTTTGACAGATAGAATAAAGCCTGCTGTGTTTAAAAAAGATAAATGAAGACATAATATTTAGTTTAAAGAAAATTAGTTTATTAAATAGTACTTCAAATTAATTCAAATTAACAAATACAAAAACACTGCTCACAGGCAGGCAACTCAGGAAGAATTAACATTAGAATTTTAGACATTAGAATTTTATCAACTTAGTTAAAATTAAGGAATTAGCATAAAAACTTAACTCAAAACAATCTATTTAAATTTCATCAAAAATCATTAACAAAAATATTAAATTTAAAGAATTTTAGAATTTTACCCAGGCTCTTAAAAATTTATGAAGGTTTAGAAATTTGCTCTCAGAATAAAGTTTTAGAATTTTAATTTTACAGAATAAATTTTGATTAAATACATTTTAAATATTGAGAATTTAAGAAATTAGGAGTTTAAATATAACAGCAATATTCACCAGCTGGGTCATCAGACAGGGGGGGGGGGGAAGTTCCAATTTATTAGAACTGCACTGGTAGGAAATAAATTTTGTAGACTGGTTTACTGAAAATCACCAAACTTGAAACAGGAGAGGATTCAGCATTTTTCTTGAAAAACATTGTAAACTCAGGAGATCAGACCTAACAGCTACTTCTGGTACACTCGGATCTTCTTAAAACTACCGGACGAAGTTTCTAGAGGCGCTTCATTCTCGTAGCACACGTAATAAATTCTCACAACACATCTTTCCGTGAGTTACTTCGTGAATTTCGCGATAAAAACTCGAAAAACCATCATTTAAATTAAAACTACAAATGTTAAAAAAGAAACGCGAGGAACCTAACGTTCCATTGAAAAGCTCGCGTGGAACATAAGTTCCATTCGAAAATAAACAACGCGCTTCTCGCGCTAACACCGACGAAGGATTTCAACAAAAAACTGAAACTGAAAAGTTCTACGTGCGTATTTATATGTGCGACAAAAGCGCGGAGTTTAGATAAACGGCAGCAATTAAAATTCGCTTACCGAAATTAGAATTGCCAAAATAATACTCATAATTCCGAGAGCAGACGATCCGTAAAAACGCGGACCAATTAAAAAATTTCACGAATTCCAAAGAGGCGCGAAAAACGCTTAGGTGGCGCCTTAAATCGCAGTAAAAAGCCCGCAAAACAGAATTCCGAAAATGGCCGCAACTGAAATTTTTGAATTGCAGTGAGACATGGAAATAACTTGAAACTGTAGAACAAACGGAATTTCTAACCAAAATGGGAAAATGAGACATCAAATTAAAGGGAATTTTAAGGTGAATCAAATAAATAAATAATTTTTAAAATTTGCAAATCAAAAGTAATATTAATTTAAGGAATGGAACATTTTTAATTAAGAATATTATAAAGAAAATTAATTTAGAAGATTAAAAATATTCTAATTAAAGAATAAATGAAAAAGCCAATAAATATTATTTAAATATTACCAAATTAAGAATATTGAGCCAGGGAAAAAGAAATAAAAGTAAATTTTCAAACCTCCAAATTACCTAAATTCTAAAGCAACCCAACACAATCATCTCTAAAATGAGATACATTCCTCGGTAATATTTTAACAAGAAAGTTCAAAGCATTGATTATAAAACACTTTCCAGTAATTTGATTTAAGCGCCTCTAAATTGGGATACATTCAGCGCTGATATTTTTTTTAAATATCACAGTAATTTATTATATTTGAAAAGTTAAAACTTCAAAAAAGACAATCAAAAAATACAATGCCAGTAACCATGCAGGTAAAAGTAAGGAGTTAAAACTTCACATTAAGAAAACGCCAATATCGTGTAAGACAATAATTTAAGTGGCGCTGGGATAAGCCAGCTGCATTGCATGAATTTCTATGGCGAAAAACCTAAAATATTTTTTGAACTGTCAGTTTTGTAAAAATAAATAATTAACGCAATGCAAGTTACAACTGAAACAATAACGAATATTCCTACTCATTCAAAATTATTTTATCTTTCAATTTATTTTTATCTCCATAGATTCTGACACTCTATCCTACTACTATGATAAAATACTGGTTAATTACACACATAATTAGTTAACTCTTAATTTAAAACTAATCAAAAATACATATACTAAATACTATTCCTTTCTGCTGTGTCAATTAGCAATAGCAGCCACTTTACTAGCACTAGCGACACCTACTTTATATTTCTCAAAACATTATGTCATTTTTAAGCATTTCTTTCATAGGAGTTTTATCTCCTTCTTTCTACCTCCATGCTAGTTACACTAAATGAACTTTATTCAAATAACGCCATTGTAATATAAATCGTCCGCCTCTATATGTAAAATCAATGAATATTTCATCATTTAAAAAAAATATTGTAATTGCGTTGGCCAGAATTTAGATAAACAGATAATACGTAAAAAAAAATCTGATGTGGGCAGTACATGACGTTCCTTATATAATGCAATGAATTTACTACTTTTATAGTAAAAAAAATAGATTATTTTTATAGTAGATATTTATATTCTTTCCAAGTTATTGAATTTTCGTCAATGAGTCATCATTTACATTGAATTAGCGCCATTTCTATCCATTTGGCGAGTTTATCGTTAATTTCGCAACATTAAAAAAAGTCGTCAAGTTAGCGACATTCCACCCAATTCGTCGCCAAAATCTCGCCAAGCGTTATAGACGGAGAAGTAAGTTATCTCACAGCAGATAAATGATACAAATGATTGATTTGTATTCAAATACAAAAGTATGACTCAAAGTATCTTTTTTCATGAATGGAACGAGCTAGATCCACGAGAATGATGTCACCCAATTGATCGCATGGTATTACATATGAAAAGTGAACACGTTTCTCAATAGGAAATATTTTTTTTTATTTTATCTCTCGGCGAATTATATCATTTTCTGTAGTTGCTGAAAATGAGCCTGCGCAGCTAACAAATATTAAAACACGTTTAAAATGTAGATTAGAAAATAAATTTAATAACATTTAAAGTTTAAATACATTTTACAAACATTTGAATAATAGGAATACTATTTAAATGCATGCCAACACGCCTTCCCTTGTCAAAAATCACACTTAAACATAAATATTTTTAATTTGTGCTAGAATTTCACTCAGAAATTGTAGAAAATTAAAATATATAAGTTTTTCGTTATATAAATTTCTCGTTATAAAAGCTTGTTGAGTTTGCGGATGGCAAAATTATTTCTGATTGCAGCCCACAGCAGAAGGGAAGAACTATTTTATGTAATATCTTAACATTTTTACAAAATAGCGCTCATTTGCGTCAAATTAACATTGGCGACAAACTCACTAACTACACAGCCTGATTAGAATCCTCGAATTCGAGAAAAAAAAAATGTTATTTATAGATTTCTACTTATAACGGTATCGATTCTATCTTTCGTAGTATATATGACCTACTTGGTTATGATTTTTGAAAATAATTTACTCATGGGCATGATAAAAAAAATAATTAAACTTTTGGAAAGATATTTATTATAAATTATATCTCTCTTTTTTTTCTGGAGAATATAGCAAGAGTCAGAATTTAATTGAATTTGTTTTTCTCCCTATATTAAACAATTTTTATTTAAAAAACTACCTAACACATTTTGCTGAAATTTTTTTTTATATATTTTATGGGATCATTTGAATATCTCCTAAAACTTTCGAAGCCATTTGTGAATTTAAAATTCGCTTAAACAGTGGTTAAAAAATTAGGTCCCATAGGCTTCAATGTATTTCATTTTTTCAACCAGGGTTCCATCCAAAACTAACTGGGTGACATTATTCATTTATATTCCCATAGGTCCCACAAACTGTCTGAACAACATACTAAAATTTCATTTTGATAAAGTCATTTTTACGGCAGTTATCGTGCTAACGGACAGACAGACAGACAGAATGAACGAAGTCATAAACACTTTTCAACTATGTTGTGAAGTGTTAAAAATATAAAGGACTTAAATGAAGAGATTAATTTTCTATAAGATGTAAATATGCAGTTAAAAGAAAAAGTGAAAGCTTTAGAGAATGATACAAAAAGAAAATCAAAATACATCGAGGCATTGGTGCTTCAAATTAAGCAATTGAAAATGCGCTGTTTGTATGTCGAACAAGGCAAAGTTAAATATGGACGGAGTGAATATCATCATTTTTTAATGAAGGGCAAATACGTAGAATCCTTAGAAAGAAAAAAATTTGCCATGGACGGACTTTGGCATATAAGCTGCTTTAGAATTACGATGTGTGTCGAAAAAAGCTTATGCATTTTTGAAGGAGAAATAATAACAGAAAATGCCAAATCAGTTAAAATCTATTTTTCTTAATAGCTTCACACGAAAAGCCCCAGTTCTCGGAAATGACTGTTATCCGCATAGAAAACTTTGTCTGAGTGGAAGAAAGAATAAACTGTATTTTCCCCTCTGCGGATGTCAAGTCTATTAGCCAGTTGTGTGAATCGCACATCGAAGGTCCGGAGAAAAAGGGCTTGTTACTTCCCTGCAATACGTGCAGGGAAAATCTGTCGAAAATCGGAACTCGCCATGTTCAGCGCGCACACAAATAAAATGTCACATTTTTCAAAAAACGCATTTTGGGTAACACTTTTGCAAAAACGCACATTTTTTTAAAAAGAAAAATACAAAAGTACGAAAACCTATGTTAATTCCCATAGAGAAATCAGACATTTTGAAAAAAAATCGCAAAATGTCACATTTTTCAAAAAACGCCTTTTTGGTAACACTTTTTCAAAAACGCACATTTTTTTAAAAAGAAAAATGCAAAAGTACGAAAACCTATGTTAATTCCCATAGAGAAATCAGACATTTTGAAAAAAATCGCAAAATGTCACATTTTTCAAAAAATGCCTTTTTGGTAACACTTTTTCAAAAACGCACATTTTCTTTTACAAAAAATTCACAAAAGTGTGAAAACCCATGTTATTTCCCATAGAGAAATCAAACAATCTCAAAACTACAACTTGTTAAAAAACGTACATTTTTATTGTTTTTTAACGTTTTTGAAACTTTTTGTGAAAAAACGCTAAAAATTACACACGTTTAAAAATCTATGTTATCTCCCTTCATCATACAAGATTCTCGCAGTTCACTTCGTAACCACTATATAGGGCAAGCACTCTTTTTTAGAAGGCGCAGGGATGTACCTTGGTACACCCTTGGCATAGCTTTGGCATGCTCCTGACATATTTAATCACTTTATTTAATTATCCTAACTCATTTAGAAACAAGAAAAGAAAACAGAAAAATCCCATTAAGGGAGAAAATTACCCAGTTTTAATTCCACTTTTCGCCGCTAGGGGGCGCTAATGGCACTGCACAGCCTTCGCAGGTGAGGAGGTGTTGCCACCCCCAAAAAGTTTCTCCCCTACTTAGAAAAAATATGAAGTTTCATCCTTGAGAGTTCCACTTTCCGCCGCTAGGGGGCGTTCATGGCACTGCACAGCCTTCGCAGCTGTTGCCACCCCCCAAAAATTTCTCTCATACTTAGAAAAAGATCTGAAATTTCATCCTTGATAGTTCCACTTTCCGCCGCTAGGGGGCGCTGGCGGCACTGCACAGCCTTCGCAGCTGTTGCCACCGCCTTAAAAGTTTCTCCCCCACTTAGAAAAAATCTGAAGTTTCATCCTTGATAGTTCTACTTTCCGCCGGTAGGGGGCGCTGATGACACTGCACAGCCTTCGCATCTGCTGCTACCCCAAAAAAGTTTCTCCCCCACTTAAAAAAAATCTGAAGTTTCATCTTTGATAGTTCCACTTTCCGCCGACAGCCTTCGCAGCTGTTGTCACCCCCCAAAAAGTTTCTCTCCACTTAGAAAAAATCTGAAGTTTCATCCTTGATAGTTCCACTTTTCGCCGCTAGGGGGCGCTCATGGCACTACACAGCCTTCGCAGCTGTTGCCACCCCAAAAAAAGTTTCTCCCCCACTTAGAAAAATCTCATTTAAAAAAAATTATTTCCCCCTAAACCCCCGTACAAGACTACGAAATCGTTGCCACCCGAAAAAAGTTTCTCAAAAATTTTCACCCTCACCTTTTTTTCATTCCCCCCCTTTTACACCCCCGTCCAGGATTACGGAATTCAAGATGGCGGCCATTGCACAGCATTGCACAGCCTTCGCAGCAGAACCGGCCTTCTTTTCCTACTTATGTACGAATATACTGCGGTTTGAAATACGAATTCTCAACATGGGAAATCGTCGTTTAGCTACAGAATTAAAATGGGATATAAAGGGAAGGGGGGGGGGTCTTAAATGGGAGAAAAAACATTGAATATACATTGTTTTGCAGCTTATAAAAATTTTTGGATAAAAACCGGTTGCATAAATTAGGGGTCCCACAGACGGACGAAATCTAGAATTATGCCTCAATAAAAAATAGTCGAGTTTGAATTGTCAACTGTTTGAAACAAAACGTTTTCATTCAGGTACACGAAATGTAACATCCATATATGCACCAGACAGATAACATAAAAGTCCATTTAAAAAGTTTTTACCTTCCCTGTAGACCAAGTATATTATAATGTATAATGAAAGTATTGTGAAGGGGTCGAAAATTTGAATTCGAATTTTCGACGAAAGAGCACGTTTTCAGCATACCTGAGCTTAAATCGATCGTTTTTAAGGGCGTGTGCTCGTGTTTGTGTGTAATATTATGCGATGCATTTGTTAACATTATTCTCGTGGATCTAGAATCTAGATGGATCTAGTTCCTTCCATTCACGAAAGAAAATACTTTGTGTAATGGTTTTGTATTTTGACGCCTAACCATTCGCTAACAGTCATTTATATATATATATATGCTCTTCTTTCCATTTATTTGTAGCGTTTGAAGATCCATTTAGCGAACCTGGGAACTCATTTAGCGAAATGCTTACCTATACAATTTTATGAAATTTGGTCCATTAGTTTTTGAGTTAGAGTTTTTACGATATCTGCGCATACAGACAGATGCATGCTGAAGTAATATTTTTGTGTTCTAGAGGTTACATAACGTATAGATCAATGGGAAACTCGAGTTGCGATTTTCGACTTGATTCCAATACTTTCCCTATATACAAGTATGACCACGTATTGCAGGGAAAGTAAAAACCGGATGTGGGTAGCACGTGACTTTCTCTGCAAACTTACATTCATTTTCTCTTTATTTCTTTAGTAATTCGTTGAATTGAGTTGAATGGCACAACGTAACGCTGAACTGACGCTTTTAATTGGATCACTGGACATTTTTTCAAAGGCGGGTTAATAAAAATTCGAAAACACTCAAATATCTCGGGAACGGTTAATCCTAGGGTTTATTTTATTCTTTTCCTCGTCCAAAATTATGTATATAACAAGCATATACATACATTGAATACATTTGAGCATACGTAGTCTTTTATTTTAGATTTTTGCGGTCCATTTCTTTTCCGAATCGTACTCAAATCTAATCAACACCAGGGTCACTCACAAGTGATTTATATACCCAATTTTATGAAATTCGGTCCATTCGTTTTCCAGTTAGAGTGGATACATTCATTGCACAGACACACACACAGACGTCACTCTAAAAAACTTCTTTTTTTCGTGTCCTAGAGGTCCCAAAACGTGTCGATCTGTCGAAAACTCGAGTTACGATTTTTGAGACGATTTCAATACTTTCCCTATACATTTCCATGTATTGTAGAGAAAGTAAAAAAACTTTCTGTTACACTTTTAAAAGCAGCACCACGAAAACTCGGAAGATTGATGAGTGGTCTATAAGAATAAAAAGTACTTATGTGTTTGACATATTTTCTTCAAATGAATCTTCGTTTGTAAAAAACTGCGGTATTACTGTTTAGGATAAGAAAGAATAAATATTTTACTATCTATATAAATAAAAATGAAAATCTGTTTGTCTGTCTGTCTGTCTGTTTGTCCCATCATCACGGGAGAACGGCTGAACCAAATTTGATGAAATTTTGTGGGTAGCCTAGAAATAGCCCCGCTTAAAATTTAGTCCGTGTTTTGAGTTTTTACGACCAGTGGTTCTCGAGATATTAGTAAAAAACGAAATTTTCGTTTGTCTCATCATCACGGAAAAACGGCTGAACCCAATTTAATGAAATTTTGTGGATAGCCTTGAAATAGCCCCCCATAAATTTTGTCCAAGTTTCGAGTTTCTAAGACCAGGGGTTGTCGAGATATTAATGAAAAACGGAACTTTTTCTTAGGAGATCTACTCTCCAACTCCGTGGTTTATCCAAACGGAAAGGATGAAAATCGTTTGTTTAAAACGCCAAAATGAAATAAAACTTTATTTCCGAGTTTAGTACAGGATTTTTGCATTAATTAGTCACTATAGGAAAGCATGAATTGTTTGAAACATGAATTTAAATGGAAAAATCTACCTCCATGGTTCATCTTTCACAAATTTTTACTCAACGATGAAGAGTATAAAGAATTCAAAATGGCTATTTAATTTCACATTTTATGAGGAAGATTCTATCTTATATCATGTTGTTCGGCAATGAAATGAAATTAAATGTGTTGGTAATATTTATTATTATTTTTTCTATTTGTATAATAAATAAATGGATGTAAAAATATATTTTATAAATGAACGGTTTGATTGTTATTTTAATTATATATATTGCGGACTGTGTACATCACTTTCATTTATTTAATCAAAGAGGTTTCAAGCTCATATATTGTGTTTAGCTAATAAACTCATATATTGTGATTACCCAATAAATTCATTTAGCCGATTGTTGAAGCAGAAAAATAGTAGAACGGGTGTATGTATCTTCTAATACAATTTTAGTGTTTTCATTTAGTATATACAAAAGGGATCAGGATATTTTATTCTTCAGATCTGCAAATTCAGAGCTACGAATTTAGCGGAATATCTCTAAATAACTTGGTAACTTTTCTTAAACTTTATCAAATTAGTGGAAATGTCTCCAAATTGATAAAAATGGCCCAAATCAATCAATGAAATTAAATTTGTTTTTTTAGAATAGAGTACTGAAATGATGTTTCTGTAGCATTTGTCGGTCAGTTCATCCATCCTACTTAGTAACACATTGAAGGAATTTTTTTAATATCACCAAATTAGTAAAAATATTTTTAAATCCATAAAAATATCATGAAATTGATAAAATCGCGCTTACTAAATGATATTAATTGTGTTTTGTTAGGGGATGGTAATGTGATGATGTTTCGTCAATTTGTCGCAAAATGGGACTATCAGTTCTGCAGTCCCACTTGGCGATAAATTTGGTGATTTTTTAAGTTATCGCTAAATTGACGAAAATGTCGCCAAACCTTCCATGGAGATTGCATTATTCAGATGATATGATTTCTATCAATTTATTTCAAGCAAATGATATCATGTCGCTTAGCAACGGATTCAATATGTTATGCGGTATACGATTTTTATTAAATCTTTTCCGATTTGAATAATAAAAATATGTATATAAAATAAATTTCATTGACATTGCATTTTTGACTGGATCAATTACGGTCTTCAGATTTAAACATCATTATTATTGGTATTTTCGGGGACTGTTGATTCAGGGATTAGTGATATTTTCAAATTATTATGGAATTGTTTTATTATGACTAAAATTGTTGAAACTCATATATAGTACGTTGTACGAGTAATCTTCTACAAATGCATGGGTATATCTTCTAATCTACGAGAATATAAGTAGTACAGGTATATTGGCATATATTTTGATATATATTGGCATATATTGGAATCAATTACGACCTTCTGGTATTAAGATTACGGGGATTTTTGATACTTTCAATTTATTACGTCATCTTTTTTATTTTGGCAAATATTTTTGAGACTCATATTGCAATACGGGTAAGCTTCTACTAACACACTGGCATATTTTCTAATCTGCGCAATATAAGTAGTACGGGGTTGCATATATTGATTCAATTCCTTTTTTTTTTGTAAATTTACTTAAAAAAGGGGCCAGGATGTTTTATTCTTCAGATCTGCCCGTGAATATAATTTTGCATAGTGAGAACATATATTCTTAAACTTCTCTTTATGAGCAATAAATTTAATATTTTAACAGAATTTGCACATGATTGCGAATTATAAATTTCTTTATATTATATACTCCGTACGAAGAACGGGTATGCTGCTAGTGATTAATATAAATGAAAATACAATTTTCGATGTGAATAACATCTAGGGTTGGAATTTCTCTGTTTGAAAACGAAAATGTTCCTTAAAAATAAAGATTTTCACTAAGCGAAAGAAAAACAAACAAAAAAACAAGAAAGATCAATCATGCATAAAGCATTGATTATGAAACGCTTTTCAACTTCGATGCAATTTTATTTAAACATCTGTAAAATGCGATACATTCCTCGGTAATATTTTAAAAATTATCACAATACTACTCGTACATTAATTTATTATATTTGAAAACTTCATAAAAAAAAATAATACACTTCATTCAAATGACGGCATTGAAATATAAATTGCCTGGTTTAAACATCCCTAACATGCGGTACATTCCTCGATAATATTTTTAAAATTAGTATAATACTACAAGAATTTATTATATTTGAAGACTTCATCGAAAACAAATGAACTTTATTCAAATGACGTCATCGAAATATAAATCGTCTGGCTTTCTCTATAAAAGTAGCATTTCATTCATAACTTTTTTCCATTCCTTTCATTCATCACAATACTATAATTATTTATTTTATTTAAAAACTTAAAACCTTGGAGGTACAAGTAATTTAACTCTATGCTAAGAACTTCATCGAAATAATCGTCTTCTTCTCTGTGTAAAATCAATGAATGTTTCATTCATATCAGCTATATTGCAGACTTCATGAGCTAAATAATTTTGCGTTAAAGAAATGCAGCCATTCTTATACAACTACTCATTCTACATCTTTTGGTGTTTACATTCTCTATAAGTGAAAATTAGGCTGTAGAAATAATCAAACTTGGATGATCCTTTAAACTCAAATATATTGTAATTGCGTTGTTTCAGTATGTATAGATGCACATAGTTTAAGCAAAAATAAAGCGGTTTGAGGACGGATACAACACTCAATATGAATTAAAAAGAACTTTAAAAATCGCGATTTTTGACACAAGATGGATGCCCTGTTTCATTTCGAAGTGAGTGACGTGATCTCTTCATATAAAGGATGTCATTATTATTTTAATTTTTATTTAAGAATCTACAGAATATATTTTGCTGAATTTTTTTTTTATATATTTTATGGAATCATTTGAATATTTCTTAAAACTTTCGAAGGAATTTGTGAATTATAAATTCGTTTAAAAAATGTTTGAAACATGAGGTCCCTAGGGTTCCATGTATTTCATTTTTTTAATCCGGGTTCCATCCAAAACTAATTGAGTGATATTATTCATTTACATTCCCATGTGTCTGTCTCACAGGCCGTCTCAACAACATACTAAAATTTCTTTTTTTTGATAAAGTCATTTTTACGGCAGTTATCGTGCGAACAGACAGATAGAGGAAAAACAGACGGACAGAATGACCCAAGTCATAAACACTTTTCAACTATGTTGTATAGTATTAAAAATTCTCAAAGGGGCGTATAACTCCCCCACCTCCTTGACTGTGTCAGCCATGTTCCATTTCTGCAATGACCCAAAGAATCTTTTTTTCGGTAGATTATTACTTTTAGGTGATCCACTTCCGCTCAAGTCTGGAAGCGACGTCATCGGAAGCGAGAGAGGGCGCTTACCGCGGAAGTGTCGGTCGGCTCGCGATCAGCCCCTCTCAGTCGCGAGAAGAGTTCGATCTCTCTCCTGCGCCGTGTGTGGCCATGTTCCGGCTTTGGTTCGCCTGCACGCGTATCGGATACCCGTGACTCTCCGGGGCTGCTCCGTGTTTTGTCAACACCACTGGGTACCGGGACTGTAAGCTCCTGCGCAAATAGAGAAAGGATACGCCGCTCGAGGTAGGATTTCATTCATTTACTTCGATCGCACCTTCCCGTCTTTTCGCAATGTTCTATTCGAATGGCATTCTGGGCGCGAATGGTATGCGATAAAAGATCGGAAAAATGTTGGGTCCTAACGCAAGGGAACCCCGAACGGCGTATTCCATCATGCATAGATCAACAGTGCCGCATGCTTTAATCTGTTCGCGATCAAATACGAGTTTCCCTCACCCAAAGTGTTTTTCGCGGAGGGGTCGCCCTACCTGCCGTTAGAACCATATTCACGTTTCCTACAATGCATGCTCATGTATAGAGGAAGTATTGGAATTGTGTCGAAAATCGCGACTCTAGTTTTCGACGGATCCACACGTTTCGAACACACTAGAACTCGAAAAAACGATAGTGAGCGTAACGTTTGTGTGGGTTGGTCTTGTCTGTGTAATGCATGTGTAAGATGAAAAGAAGATGAAAAATCAATGCATCCAACTTCACAAAATTGAGTCGATATATCACCTGTGGGATACTGTGGTGCTGATTAAAATTGGGTAACATTCGAAAATAAAAAGTCTGATGTGGGCAGCACATGATGTTCCCTGCAGACTCATACTCACGTTCACTTTATATCTTCAATCATTCATTATATTGAGTTGAATAGCACACAATAATACCCGTCATTATTTAAAATGACACTGAATTTGAATTTTTAATTCAATTTTCGTCCTCATTGGGTAGCTAGACTTATTTTCAAAAGGGGCGTAGCGAAAAACTAAAATATCTCGACAACAAGACCTAGTGTCATGGGGTGGGCTTTATTCTTTTGATCGTTAAAAATGACGTATAAAACAAGTATTTAATGGATATATTGGAGCATACGTAGTTTTTTATTTTAAATTTGGATGATTTTTGCAGGTCCTTTCGCAGAAAAAAAAGCAGGTTATTTTTTTCCCGAAGCGTACCAAAATCTATTCAGCACTACAGCAATCCACAAATGACTTATCTACCCAATTTTGTAACGTTTGATTTATTAGTTTGTCAGCTAGAGTGGATACAGGCTATTTCGCAAAAAAAAAAAAAAAAAAAAAAAAGAAGCGTGTTCTTTTATTCCGAATTGTACCCAAAACGAATCAACACCAGGGTCACACCCAAGTGACTTACCTACCCAATTTTATGAAATTCGGTCCATTCGTTTTTGAGTTAGAGTGGATACATATATTGCACAGACACACTCACAGACTTTACCCTAAAAATAGTATTTTTGAATTCTAGCTGTCCTAAAACGTGTCGATCTATCGAAAACTCGAGTTGTGATTTTCGGCACGATTTCAATACTTTATTGCAGGGAAAGTAGAAACCTGCCTTTTCTTTTTGTTCCGCAATTGAAAATACACCCAGTCGTTTCATGAATGTTCGATTCTACCCCAACAACCCTCGCGTTCACGCGGAGTACGGGCACGTTAAATGCGTGAGTTGAAAGCCCTTCCGAGTGGTGGGATAAGAGGAGGAGGGTACGGTCCCTGTGGAGGTCGCCCCTCCCCCACTGGATTCCGGTCTAAATGGGGTGGCACTGCCCTGGTCGTCCAAATGGGTACCTTACGCTTTTGGGTAGGTCGGACGGTCTGGGTAGGAAGAAATGCAACACATGAAAAATGATTCATTTTGTAAATGCTGGGACAAAAGCGTAAATGAGCGACTGTGCACGTAGATCATAGACATAGCGGGGGTTGGCAGGGAAAATGAATATTGCGCGAGCGAGTTTTCCATAAGGTCCTTACTGAAAAGCGAAATTCGTGTTTGCGGGCGAGTTTTGGGCTTCCGATTGCTCCGCCACCGTGGGATCGGGCCAGGACGAAACTTTTACCCGTGCGTGGTTATCTAACGTGGAAAGGTTTTTGTACTCGACGGAAGTTCGAACGGAAGACGTCCCTGAGCGCGAACGAAATATGCGAATATTATACGCACATCGAATGATAGTATGCACGGTTTTTTAATCGATACATTAACGGGAGCGCGACTCCCCGACTTTTTCTCACCAAAATCCATTTTTAAATAGCGAGTGGATTTTTGTTTTTCTCTTTCTTCAAATTTTACAAGATATTTTTCTAAAAATCTGTACCGTGTGCCCAACTGATTACAATGACTGCGTGTTACCCTTCCCTTTAAAGGGCTTGAAAACATCTTCTTTTGATGGCCACCATGCTTGACCATTGAGGAGGGGTCACTCGTCTCCAAGGGAGGATAATAACGTCACGAACACAAAAATGGTATCGCGGTATTTTTCACTGCGATCATTAAAACACTCATGCTGCCTCTTGATCAATAACTCCTTTCCTGCGTGATTCTATCCCATTTTGTCCTATGCAACCATTTTGAAAAATTATAGAATTGTGAATAATTATTACATTTTGTGTCCAATATTACCGATAAAAATCCGATGTCGGCAACTTTCCCTACTCTCATTCATTTTCTCTCCTTAATTTTCTTAATTAAACGGAGGTTAATGGCACACAATAACACGCATCGTTATTTAAAAGGACTCTCGCCGGGCACCTTTATTTCATTGGATTCCGTTTTCGTTGGATTCGTTTCATTGGACGTACTTTCAAAGTCGGCCTAGCAAAAATGCGGAAAAGCTAAAATATCTCCGGAACGGCTCATCCTAAAGGAATAGAGTTAGGCTTATTCAAATCACGCATGAAACAAACATTTAAGTGATACCTTTAAGCATACATAATCTTTTATTTTAGATTTTGAGACATTTTGCGAACCATTTCGCCAAAAAAGTCGGGTTCTTTTTTCCCGAATCGTATTTAAATCTATTCAGCATACGGGATCACCCACACGTGACTTGCCTATAAAATGGTATGGGAATTGAGATCATTTGTTTTTTATTTAGAGCAGACAGATACACCCAGTCGTTCCACTAAAAGTAATTGTTTCGTGTTTTAGAGGTTTCCAAACGGGTCGGTCCGTCGAAAACTCGAGCGATTTTCGACACGATTCCAACACTATGGTCCTCTGGATGAGTCGGACGGCCTGGGGTTTCCACGATTCCAACACTTCCCTATACATCCACGCATTGCAGGGAGAGTAAAAATGATGAGCATCCACCGAGTGACGTATCCGAATGATTTAACTCTTCCATTTTTTTGAATAATCTAAATGAATACAGACTAAAGTTATTATTATATGCAGTGCGAGTTATCAACTTTTGGAACGGTCTAGACTAGATTGTGTTGAGCAGCGAGGCTGTTCGGGAGGGTTTGTTTGCCTGAGCGAACAGTCCCCGAGCAGTGAAACCACATGTACGGAGATAGTCCACCTTCTCGCACTCGCAAATGCGTCTTCTTAAACGGTTCAATGGTTGACTGCTCCCTTGTTATTTTCAGGAATGATCTTGCTGATTGTTTTAAAAATTTCCTATTTTATGCTGATGATTTGAAAATGTTCTGTGCGATTTTCGATGCTGGTTCTTGTATCCATGTTCAGTCTGAGTTGCATGTCAATGGGTGTAGTAATAACCGTCTTCATCTCAATATTAGTAAATGGAGTGTTGTGTCTTTTACTCGTAGAAAAGGGACTATTTTATTTTCTAATTGTATTGGCAACTCTGTTTTAGATAGAAAGTTCTCTGTTACTGATCTTGAGAGTTGTTTATACGTCTGATTTCTCATTTTCTCCTCATATTTTTCATATGTGTGCTAAATCATATAGGAAACTCGGTTACATGAAGGTAATGACTCAGGATTTTACTAATGATAATACCATCATTTTTCTCTTTAATTCCTTGGTCAGGTCTGGGTTTGAGTAGGCGTGTGTGGAGGCCTTTTCATGCCGTTCGTGCGAACAGGATCGAGATGATTCAAAATAAATGATTGAGATATCTGTATTATAAAAAAGCCTCCTCCTTTTTGCTATGACTATCTGCTGTTTTTCTACGTGATTTAATGTTAAAACTTACAACGCAGAAAGGATTTCATTTTATTTTCGTTCTTCAGGAATCTGTTCAATGGCGGAATGGATGTTCCCCCTGTTTTGGGTGAGATCACGTTCTCCAGTATTCAACCAGGAGCTGGAGTTTATTGGCTGAAAGAAATTTTAGTACGAATATGGATTCTTATTGTGCGATTAATAATTTTTGTAAACTTTACAACAATTTCCAGCTTACTCGATCATCTCGACGTTTTTTATTCAACTGGAATGGTTTTTAAACATCATATGTTGTCAATATTTTATATTTTAATGGATTGATTCATGGGCGGGTGTTTTCGAAAATCATGTTGTCAATAATTTGCATTTTAATGTATTATATTTTAATTTGTATATTTTGTATTCTATTTTAACTTGCACGCTGTTACTGGGACTTTGTTCTGTAGCTTGCATTCCTATAAAATAAATTTAAAAAAAGTAATAATAACGATGCCGATAAGCCCAGAGTAGGGAGAGTTGCAAAAAACCCGGGAATCTTAAGAAGCGGGAATAAACCCGGGCATTTTGGAAATATTGGAACTTGGATGGGAAGAAAGTGGTGGACGCGTTTCTTATAGGCTCCGACTAATCTGACCGGCAGTTTAAATCTTAAGGATGAATTGCCATTGAGATACATTTACTAAATATTTGTATTAGTTTTAAGGAAAAGTTTATTGGAATTGAGAATTTAAAATGCCAAAAATTGTGTTGAAAAAGTGCAAATTATAGGAGTCTCAAATTTATTAAAATATTATCGTATAGATTTTTTTTTTATTTAGCATTAAATGGATATGAATCCCTTCGTAAAAAGTTCGGAGCGTTTTTGCTTTTAAAATAATTACAAATTAAATGACTATTAATTAGTGGAATTAAATTTCATTTATGTATATATAATAAGAAAATCACACGATTTAAAAGTTTTTCTTGGATCTGACACATTTTTCTCCATTTTCCATGCTTCAGTTATCCACAATTTCAATACTAGCCCATTGGTTAGCGCGCTGGAGTTGCACTCGACAGGCCCGGGTTCGATTCCAGCCGCTACCAAAACTGCCGCCGTGTTCACGCGGAGTACGATCACGTTAAACATGTGGGTCCGTAAGTCCTTCCGAGAGGTTGGTGGTAGGGGAAGGAGGGTACGGTCCCTGTGGATGCCTCCCCCACTGGGTTCCGGTCTAAATTGGGTGGCACATCCCGGCCGTCCAAACGGTTACCTTACACCTTGCTGGTAGGTCGGACGGTCTAGGTCTCAACAACAACCATTTCAATACTAAAACTCTATTATTTTTGGACCATGTTAACGAATTGCCAAATGAACGAAAATGTCGCCAAGTAGATAAAAATGACGCCAAATAAATGAAAATTACGACTCATGGACGGCAATTCAATATCTTTGAAAGAATATAAGAAAGAATCACGAGTACTATAAAAATAACTTATCTTTCCGTCCGTAACGTTTTGATAAAATTTTGGGGACGAATTTCTCGGAATATTTCCACCTCGCTCACTTTTTAAATGTTGCCAAATGGACGAAAAGGTCATCCAGTGGATAAAAATTCGCCAAATGGATGAAACGGACGCTGAATTTGGTACACGGGTCGATCGTTCGATAAAACCCCTAGAAAAATCGAATTTCTCGAAAATGTTTGTAGAGGGTATGCTCCACACCAAAACTTTCGAAAAGTGAAATGATAGGAAAGCATACTTTGCGATGAGATAGAGATTTCAAATTTAGAGTATGTTTAAACCATTCGAAAGGAAGAAAGTGTGCAATTTCAGATTTTCAATATTTGCTACTTTTGCGGGGGGGGGGGGGGGGGCGTACCGAAATGTTCGATTTTCCGAACAAATGAGAAAAAATTGCTTTGAATTTGATAGAGGCTTGAAATTTGGTATACGGGTTAATCATTTGATGAAAACACCCAAGACAAAAGTGTTTTTCAAAAATGTTCGTCTAAAGGTGTGCTCCAGAGAAAAACATTTGAAAGGTGAA
The DNA here is from genome assembly GCA_951213105.1 of Amaurobius ferox. NCBI lineage: Eukaryota > Metazoa > Arthropoda > Arachnida > Araneae > Amaurobiidae > Amaurobius > Amaurobius ferox. The sequence continues at coordinate 5,243,348 of OX578135.1, read as the reverse complement.
TTGATAAAAAAAAATATACTTCGAGATGAGATTGAGAAGCCAAGATACAAGACTGAAGAAATAAAGAGAACGTGAATATGAATCTGCAGGGAAAGTTATGTGTTGCCCACATCAGGTTTGTACTTTCCCTAATTATCTTATGTGAGTTTTAAGCCATTCCGGGCATGATCGAAGGGATGGGAAGGGATCAACTCAAATTGCATTGTTATCACAAATACGTACGTGTAAAATTCCAAGAAAGTCGGCTCGGCAGAAGGAGATGAATCAAAAATGGATTTCAAGATTTGACACAAGCGGAGAAACCAACCTAAACAAAACAGTGTCATAGAAACTATTGCTTCTCCGTCGACATGTTGATTTGAAGCACGTTTCTAGTCCTCTGAAACATCTACGAAATAAATCCATCTGTGTGTCGGTGAGATGTGGACACGATCGCACGCCCGTCAAATTTTATTTTAGGCACAAAGTAGGCATAAAGTACCGACCCTTTTATATTTTGCGCGATTAGAACAAACAGTGGCGTCGTTATTTGGATATCGTTTCCAGAAGAAAATGAGGACAGATGTTTCGCCATACGTGTGAAAAGTTTATTGGAAATCGGACGAAACGGAGAATTGAATTATCTGTCGCGTAAAAAGAAACTTTTAATCAATTTCTAGAATGCAAACTGCAATACTTTACCCGCAATATAGCGTAATGTATAGGGAAGGAATTGGAATCGTGTCGAAAATATAGCATCTCGAGTTTTTGACGGATCGACATGTTTTGGGACTTCTAGAACACGAAAAAAATTACTTTTAGCGTTTGTCTGTATGTCTGTCTGTGCAGATGTTGTATCCACTCTAACTGAAAAACGAATGGACCTAATTTCATAAAATTGGGTAGTAAGTCCCTTATGGTGATCCTGGTACTGATTACGTTTGGGTACGATTCGGGATAAAAGAACCTACCTTTTTTTTGCTAAATGGCCCGCAAAAATAATTTGTATCCACTCTTGCTGAAAAACGAATACACCGAATTTCACAAAATTGGGTAGCTAAATCACGTGTAGGTTAATCTGGAGCTGATTATATTTTAGTACGATTCGGGAAAAAAATAATCTGTGTAAAAATCGTTTATCCCGTAAAAATCGTTAAATCTAAAAATAAAAGACACGTATGCTCAAATATATCCATTCAACGCTTATTTTATACGTCATTTTTGACGGCGAAAAAAATAAGACCCACCCTATTACTCCAGGACTAGCCGTTCTCGAGATATTTTAGTGTTTCGCATGTTCGCTACGCAACCTTGTCGAAAATGGTCTCGATTTTTGACGGGATCAACACGTTTTGGAATTTTTAGAACACGAAGAAACTATTTTTATCGGGACGTCTGTGTGTGTGTTGATGTTGAGACCCAGAAAGTCCGACCTACCAGAAAGGTGTTGTTTTTGTTCTTGTTGAGACCCAGACCGTCCAACCTAACAGAAAGGTGTAAGGTAACGGTTTGGACGACCGGGAATTGCCACCCAATTTAGACCGGAACCCAGTGGGGGAGACATCCACAGGGACCGTACCCTCCTTCCCCTACCACCAACCTCTCGGAAGGACTTACTGACCCACATGTTTAACGTGATCGTACTCCGCATGAACACGGCGGCAGTTGTGGCAGCGTAGGAAATTGAACTCCGAGTGCAACTCCCGCGCGCTAACCACTGAGCTGCCGCGCCCTACTTCTGTGCAATGTATGCATCCACTCTAACTCAAGAGCTAATAGATCCAATTTCAAAAAATTTCATAAGTCAATTGCGGGTGACTCTAGAACTGATACGATTTGGATACTATCCGGGAAAAAGAAACTGCCTTCTTTTTACGAAATGGCCGGCAATAATCATCCAAATCAAAACAGAAGACTCCATTGGATCAAATGTACCAATCCACTGCATGTTTTATGCACAAATTTTGTTGACAATGAAAAGAAATAAAATCAATGTAAAACAAAAGATCAACCTCATGACTCTAAAACTCACCGTTCTCGAGATATTTTAGTTTTTCGCATTTTTGCCGCGTCGCCTTTGAAAATACGTCCAGTCTCGAAATGAAAACGGACACTGCAATAAAACTGCAAATTCAAAGTCATTTCGAATAATGATCCGGATTATTTTGTATCATTTAACTCAATTTAACGAATTAAGAAGGAAAAATGTGAAGTGGGCACTCCAATTCGAGTTTTCTCTATATCTTCAATCATTCATTCAATTGAGTTGAATGGCACACAATAACACCCATCATTATTTAAAATGACGCTGAATTTTCACTTTTAGTTAAAGTTTCGTTCTCTTTTTGTGACCGGACTCATTTTCAAAGGCGGCGAAACAACTGAAATATCTGAGAACGGCTCATCCTGGTGTCATGGAGTGGATCTTATTCTTTTGTATAAAACAAGTATTTAACGGATATATTTGAGCATACGAGCTTTTTATTTTAGATTTGGACGATTTTTGCCATTTCGAAAAAAAAAGGCAGGTTATTTTTTCCGAATCGTACCCAAATCGAATTGGCACCAGGGTCACCTACAAGTGACTTATCTACCCAAATTTGTAAAATTGGATCTATCCGTTTTTCGGCTAGAGTGGATACAGGCCATTTTGCAAAGAAAAAAAAAGGGGGGGGGGGGGCGTTCTTTTATCTCGAATCGTACCTAAAACTGTCAGCAGGATCACCACAAATCATCACCAGGGTCATCATCAGGGTCACCCACTAGTGACTTACCAAATTTTTTGAAATAGGGTCCATTATTTTTTGAGTTAGAGTGAATACATACATTGCACAGACACACACACACACAGACGTCACGCTAAAGATAGTTTTTTGTATTCTAGAAGTCCCAAAACGTGTCGATCCGTCGAACACTCGAATTCAGATTTTCGGTATGATTCCAACTCTTTCTCTATACATGACCAGCATGTATTGCAGAGAAAGTAAAAAAAAAAAAAAGAGAGAAAATTCGATTCTGTAGGGAAAGTCATCCGATTTTTACTGTTTCAATCATTTTCGGTGTCACGATCTATTGGATTTGGTTTTCCGATATTTAAACTACGAAACTCGCTGTTAAGCTATCTCAGTCGTGGGCGACTTTTATGTTTGGACGGGTCCCTATAAAATTATGTATGGGACAGCCGAATGGAGTTTCCGCATATTTGCTATTGAATAGATCCAATATGCTAATGCAGGCAGATTATCGATTGTCTTCTATTGTAAAGGTAAATGACAGATTCACCCCCCTTTCATATAACGGGGAATTTCGATTGTTGGGGAATTTTCGCCCGGTATAACGCTATTTCGGAGATGCAAGTGTCAGGCCGCCAGAACGAGATTCTTGCGAGTGCATTTTCGGATCGATCCATCAGTGAAGCAAAAATCGGATGCAATGAGCTGATATATGCATGGAGACACTGGAACCGGTGCTATAAGTTAAAGCTTACACGACGTCCCATGCAGCAAGACCACCTCAATTCTGCGATCTTGCTATTGAATGAATCGATCGATATTTTAATTTTATTTCGTATATCTTGTTTTATCGTCATATATTCTGATTTCATTTTTCCAAATAAATGGATCGGCCGTGACGTCACCGGCAGCGCGAACGGTGGCTTATGGCGGATCATGTTTATTTATTTTATCTATTTTAAAAGGATGCAAGCTACGGGACAAAATCCCAGTAACGGCGTGCAAGATAAAATTCATTACAAAATATACAAATTAAAATATAACTAAAACTCTGACGTGGTCAGCACATGACTTTCCCTGCGGACTTAAATTCATATTTTCTTTATTTCTGTAATAATTCATTAGATTGAGTTTAATGGCACCCAATAACACTGAATTTGCATTTTTATTTCAATTTTTATTTTTATTTGATAATTAGAAATTTTCCCGATAGCGGCTTAACAAAAATGCAAGGAATCTCAAATATCTTGAGAACGGTTAATCCTAAAGTATAATGAAGTGTGTTATATTCTTTTCCTCGTCAAAAATTGAGTATAAAACAAGAATTTATTTTTTTTTTATTTTGGCGATTTTTGCGGGTCATTTCGTAGAAAAAGGCAGGTTGTTATTTTCCGAATCGTACCAAAATCGAATCAGCACCAGAGTGTCCCACAAGTAACTTATCTACCAAATTTTGTGAAGTTGGGTCAAGTAGTATTTTACTTAGGGAGGATACATGAAATTTTTGCGGGCCATTTCGTAAAAAAAGACGGGTTCTTCTTTTCCGAATCGTACCCAATTTTAATCAGCACAAGAGTATCCAACAAGTAACTGATCTACCAAATTTTATGAAATTTGGCCAATTAGTATTTTAGCTAGAGCGGATACATGAAATTTTTACGGACCATGTCGCAAAAAAAGGCGGGTTCTGTTTTTACGAATCGTACCAAAAACTAATCCGCACCAAGGTCACATCCAAGTGACTTACCTACTATATGTTATGAAATTCGGTTCATTAGTTTTTGAGTTAGAGTGAATACATACAATGCACAGACAGACAGATAGACACACACACAGACAGACAGACACACACACAGACGTCACGCTAAAAATAGTCTTTTCGTATTCTAGAGCTCTTGAAACGTGTAGATCCGTCGAAAACTCGAGTTGTGATTTTCGGCATGTTTCCAATACTTTCCCTATACATTAACAGGTATTGCAGGGAAAGTAATACATTAAAATGCAAACTATTGACAAGACACGATTTTCGAAAGCTCCCGCAAATGAACCAATCCATTAAAATATTGACAACACATGATTTTTAAAATTCATTTCCGATGAATGAAAAACATTGAGGCGATCGGGGAAGCTGTTGTATAATTTACAAAAATGACTTATCGTACAGTAACAACCCATATTCGAATTAAAATTCCTTACAGCCAATAGACTGAGTCTATCCGCTGTAAGGAATTTTAGTACTCTTCAGAATGCGAGTGGTGTCTTCATGTATATAAGCTCGTCGGTCTGATGTAGACAGCACACGACGTTCCCTACAGACTTCTTTTTTTCTTTATAAAAACAACAAGCATAATTATTCGAAATGGCGCTGAATTCCATTTTTGTTCTCATTGGGTAATGGGACGAATAAACGAAAATATCTCCCGAACGACTATAGTCCCAGAGTCATGGGGTGCGTCTTATTCTTTGTGTCAAAAATGACGAAATTGAATGGATGCATTGAGCATACGTAGTCTTTTATTTTAGAGTTGGATGATTTTTGTGAGCCGTTTTTATGAAAGGTTCTTTTTTTACGAACCGAACCCAAATTGAATCAGCACCAAAGTCACCCATAAGTGTCTTACCTAAAATGTTTTATGGAATGGGTTGCATTCGTTTCTGACTTGGAGTGGATATATACATTTCACAGACTCGCACAGACGTCACGCTAAATGTAGTTTTTTCGTGTTCTAGAGGTCCCAAAACTTGAGATCCATCGAAAACCCGAGTTGCGATTTTCGGCATGATTCCAATACTTTCCCTATACATTACTATGTATGGCAGGGAAAGTAGAAATCGACACATGACTTTCCTTCCAGACTCCTATTCACGTTCTCGTTATTTCTTCAATCATTCCTTAAAGAGTTTAATTCTACAAAATAACACCCGTCATTATTTGAAATGACACTGAATTCTAGAAGTCCCGAAACGTGTAGATCCAAATGATTGAAAATAACGCTCAATAAATGAAAAATCAATATTTCAACTTCTTTGGACAATCCCTGTCACATTAAGGAAATAAAAATTCTTATATCAAAATAGAGTGCATGTGTGGTACATTTCGTTTGGGGTTGTAAATGGTTTGCATTTTGTGAGGGGTGATGCAATATTCAGGTTTCGATCTGGAGTCGTATAAGAATTAATATTATTGACAAGTGCTGCAGACGGGCAATTGGGAGGGAATTTTTACAACTTCAAGTACCTCGTCCTATAATGTTCTTAACGCCTTGTTTGTTTATTGCACACTGCACGATCGTTATTCCAAATTAAATAACGAAAGGTATCGCCTTATGAAAGACGATAATTGAATTAACATTTTAAATTTTAGAAATGGGATTGCGAATCATCGGTTTAGTTTCAGGACTCTGAGTCTTAAAGATGCCGTCAACAGAGTGAATTGCCTGCTTCCCATTTTATTCTCTTCTCCTGTACATCAATAATGCCTTAACATTTTGTGGCTCATCAGTGAATATTTGAGGCATGTAGGATCGTTTCTTCAATAAGGTCAATTTTACAATAACTAGAAAGTATGCCCGTCATATGGCGGAATTCAAAATTTGTAAAACGTGACCTCCCATTGAGTGTCATTTTCATAAATTGGGCGACATTTTTGTCTATTTGACAACATTTAAAGAGCCGCCATCCCGATACATTCGTCGTCCAATGTTTCGCCGAACGTTACGAACTGACTGTGAAATGGATCATTCTTACAGAAGATTCCTATATTCATTCCAAGATATTGAATTTTTCTCGATTGGGTGACATTTTCGTTAAGTGGGCGATATTTTGATCCATTTGGAGACATTTTAAAAAATCACCCAATGTGTCGCCAAGTGGGACGGCGGGACTGGCAGGCAAACGTTTCCGAAACATTATTACAATACTATCCCCTTTCAAATCTCAATTAATTTCTTTGATTGGGCGTCATATTTATCAATTTGGAGACATTTTTATCGATTTGACAACGTTTTCGCTAATTGGACGATATTTTGATTAATTGAGCGACATTTTAAAAAGTCGCCAAATTGGTTGCCCAGTGTGGCGCTTGGAGTGACAGATATACGCCACCAAAACATTACAGTACTATCCCCCTTTCAAAATACAATTCATTTCATTGATTTGCCGTCATTTTTATCAATTTGGCTGTCAATTTAGCGTCATTTTTTTTTTATTTGGCAACAATTTTTTCGATTTGGCCACATTTGAAAAAAGTCGCCAAGTGGGACGGTTGGACTGACTGACAAACGCTATACCGTAACATCATTATAATACTACTCCATTTTAAAACACAATTTTATGGATTTGGCGTTATTTTTATCGCTTTGGCGACATTTATGTTAATTGGGTGACATTTTTAACAAGTTGACACATTTGCCGCCAAGTGGGACGGTAGGATTGACAGACAAACGATACCGAAATTTCATTAGAATACTATCCCTTTCCAAACACAATTAATTTAATTCATTTGGCGTTATTTTTATCAATTTAACGATATTTTCATCGATCTGTGGACGGTTTCTTCAATTTCGAAACATTAAAGAAGTCGCTAAGTTGGCGATATCCCGCCCAAATCATCGCCCAAATCTTTGCCAAGTGTTACAGAGATGGACGGACGGACATGGGGAGAAATAGGTTATTTTTAGAGTGAATGTTTTTAAAAAATGTGCAATGTTCATGAATTTATTAAAATTTTATTTTGATATGTTGTTTGCGCGCATGATTGCCACAAGACTATTGCTTTCAGAAACAAAAAGATTATAATGCAAAAGTATTCATTCAAAATTCGAAACAGTTGCATCATTAAAGTTTTTAGATATTAAATGTAAAATTTAATTAAATATTGCATATGTTAGCCATATTTTTGTTTCTGGAAGCAATCGTTCTGTTGCAATCATGCGCGGAAGCAACCTAAATAAGATTTTAATGAATTCGTGAAAGTTACATCATTTATAAACATATTATTTTCAGATTGATCTTATTGAGAAATATCTGATGTGGGCAGTACCTGACTTTCCCCGCAGACACATACTCCATTTCTCTTTATTTATTGAATAATGCATTAAATGGAGTTTAATTGCGCACAATAACACGCATTATTATTTGAAATGTCACTGAATGTGCCCTTTTATATTAATTTTTCAACTTTCATTTTCCTTTGGTAAATGGACTTAGATACGTTCAGTGAGGCGGCATTGCAAAAATATTTCGAAAACGGACTGTCCTAGAGTTATGGGGTTGTTCTTATTCTTTTTATCGTTAAAAATGATGTATAAAACAAGTATTTAATAGATACATTTGTGCATACGTAGTCTTTTATATTAGATTTTGACGATTTTTGTGGGCTATTTCGCAAAACGACAGGTGTTTTCCTTTCTGAATCGTACCAAAACCTAATCAGCACCAGAATCGCCCACAAATCACTTACCTCTAAAACGTTATGAAATGGGGTCCATTCGTTTTTGAGCTAGATTGGATACAAACATTGCACAGACAGACGCACACGCACACATACACACACACGCAACGTTAAAATGAGTTTTTTCGTGTTTTAGAGGCACCACCTGGGTGTCCATCCGTCGAAAATTCGAGTAGCGATTTTCGACATGATTTCCCTGTATATTACCATGTATTTCAGGGACAGTAAAATGAAATGGTCCTATAGGCTAGAGGTATTCACTTATGAGTCATAAAATGCTCGTGTAGGAGAAGAGTGCACTTCGACGATAAGTACCATTTCGTCCCAGTAACTCAATCGTAGAGCGTCGACCGGCCAGTTTGAAGAGCCAGGGTTCGATTCCCGGTTGGGGCAGCAAGTCTCTTTACAAGGGGTACACTATAGAATGGGGATCATCGGAATTCAACCTGTTTAAGGTCCTTTTAGACTCCCGAGGTCCCTACTAGAGTATATTAGTTTCTAATGATCGACATCACGATAGATGAACAGTGTAGCTTATCGCTTATCATTGAACAGTATCGCTTATCACTTACGCCGTACTTCTAATGATCGAGTTAGACATGCGTCCAATGGATGTTAACTGTGGGTATTTCGAAATACTAGTGTCACCTAGAAAAGCGTTGATTAAAAATAGAGGCTCGTAGATCTCGTACAGCCTTGTTGGGCTGCGAAAGAAGTGAGGCATTGCATTGTGTAGAGGAAGTCCTCCGATTTTCTCTCCATCGCAGCTGCATTACATAATAATACAACATTTGGAAGCGAGTCCTTCCCGATCATCCGGCGCTTTATGATCACCTGTGCACACACATTGGGAAGGGGTTTGGCCTTCTATTCACCAAAACAAACGTGAAAATGGAAACATGATTTTCTCTACACACTCAAATTTACTTTCTTTTTACTTTCCTGCAATTCATGGTGACGTATAGGGAAAGGATTGGAATCAAAAATAGCAACTTGAGTATTCGACGGATCGACACGTTGTGACACCTCTAGAATACGAAAAACCTACTTTTAGCGTGACGTCTGTCTGTCTGCTTATCTGTTTGTCCGTGTGTCTGTCTGTGCAATGTATGTATCCACTCTAACTCGAAAACGAATGGGTCCAATTTGATAGGTAAGTGACTTGTTTATGACCCTGGTGGTGATTAGTTTTGGGTACAATTCGGGATAACAGTACCCTCCTATTTTTGCTAAGTGGCCCGAAAAAATGGTTTGTATCCACCCTAATTGAAAAACTAATAAACCGGGTTTAAGTAAAAATGACGACTCATTGCCGAAAATTCAATATCTTAGAAAGAATATAAGTATCTACTATAAAAATAACCTATTTTTTTTCTGTAAAAGTAGTCAATTCATTGCATTATACAGGGTGAGTCGGAATTGTTTTTACAAAAGCAGAGGGGTGATAGTACCCCACCAGACGAGCAATAATTACCATGGAACATAGGGGTCGCATTGCACTCTGAGAGGCAGAAAAGAGGCACGTCGCACCGCGTCGAGCATGACGCAGCCAGCGCCTCGGACGTCATTGTGTACCTGTCTACGTAGTATCTCCTACGCCAGACACGAACGCAGTTACCGTATGCAAATGTACAGGGAGCAGAATCAGCATAACTGGCTCCTAGTAGGTTCTGGCGATAGTCAATCAGAGCACACGTTGCCTTTTAAAAACCGGCACAACTTCAACGCTGCAAGTTATTCCCGTGATAACATCGTCTGACACGCTGCGTGAATGCTATGGCGGAGTGCACCTACGAGGAATTGGCCGACATGCACCTCACGTAAGGGGAAGCCAAAGGGAATGGACGCGTAGCACGAAGATTGTACGAGTAGCTGTTTCCAACGCGTCGTATTCCCAGTCATCCTACCTTTGCCAGTGTCGATCGACGACTGCGAGAAACCGGGTCGTTCGCCATCGCTAACAGCAATGCAGGACGTTCGCGAATTGAACGAACGCCTGAACTGGAAGAGCGAGTCCTGACGAGATTTGCAGCAGCTCCGTCCACCAGTACGCGAGCGGTGGCAGACGAAATGGGTGTTTCTCAGAAAGTTGTGTGGCGTATTTTACACGAGGAACGCATGCAACTCTAACACGTGCAACAGGTGCAATCTTTGCACCCAGATGATTATCCCCGCTCCTTTGTGCAGTGGATGCTCGGGATGAGGAATACCGATCCACGATTGCCTGCATTCGTTTTATTTAGCGACGAGGCAACGTTCAGCAGAGAAGGCATTTTCAACATGCACAATCAACACGTGTGGTCTGCCTGTAATCCCCACTGCACAACCCATCGTAAACACCAGCACCGATTAACCGTGAACATCTGGACAGGTATCCTTGGTGATTACCTTGCCGGCCCGTACATCCTGCCAGACCGTTTGTCCGGCTCAACATACCGTATCTTTTTGGAACACGTGCTGCCCAGTTTATTGCAGGCCGTTCCGCTCCCCATCCAGAGCGACATGTGGATTATGCACGATGGAGCCCCGGCACACTTTTCCATCACGGTCCGGAACTTCTTGAATGCCACATATCTCGCAAGCTGGATCGGACGTGGCGGACCTGTGGCGTGGCCTCCTCGCTCACCAGACCTCAACCCACTGGACTTTTTCTTCTGGGGGCCACATTAAATCTTTAGTGTACGAGACGCCTGTGGACTCGGCGGAAGATCTCGTCGCGCGCATCGTTGTTGCCGCAGACCACATTAACAAAACACCCCGGAATCTTCGAGAGGGTGCGTCAATCATTCCTTCGCCGGTGTGAACGGTGCAACGACACGCGTGGTCGCCACTTTGAGCACTTGCTGTGAGTTTGTCGCTGCACAATAAATCTGTTTGTGCAACGTTTGGTATCGTTCATTCGCTTTCCCATCACTGGTGTACGTGCAGGTTCGTATTCTAATTTTACTCTTTTCTACCTCTCTGAGTGCAATGCGACCCTATGTTCCATGGTAATTATTGCTCGTCTGGTGGGGTACTATCACCCCTCTGCTTTTGTAAAAACAATTCCGACTCACCCTGTATAAAGAAAGTCATGTGCTGCCCACATAAGATTTTTTTTAAATCTATTCTCAACACTAATATTACGACTGGTGAATGTCGTATGGATTTTCTCCCGAGACAATTGTCAAAGTGAGAGGGAGCACCCCCTCGCAGTTGGTGTGGTTTGGATAAGAGAGTTATTTTAATAAGAGAGATCAATCGTACATAAAGCATTATGAAACACTTTCCAGCAATTTTATTTAAACATCTCTAAAATGGGATACATATTCCTCGGTAATATTTTTTAAATTATCACAATACTACATTCATTTATTATATTTGAAAACTTAAAACTTCATGGAAAAAAATGAACTTCATTCAAATGACGGCATTGAAATAAAAATGGCTTGGTTTAAACATCTCTAAAATGCGATACATTCCACAGTAATATTTTTAAAATTAGCATAATACTACAATAATTTATTATATTTGAAAACTTCATCGAAAACAAATGAACTTCTTCAAATGACGTCACCGAAATATAAATTGCTTGGCTCTCTCTATAAAAGCAGCATTTTATTCATAAACTTTTTTCCATTCCTTTCATTCCTCACAATACTATAATAATTTATTTTATTTAAAAACTTAAAACCATGGAAGTACAAGTAATTTAACCCTATGCTTAAAACTTCATCGAAATAATCGTCTTCTTCTCCGTGTAAAATCAATGAATGTTTCATTCATATAAGCTATATTGCAGACTCCATGAGCTAAATAATTTTGCGTTAAAGAAATGCAGCAATTCTTATACAACTCATTCTACATCTTTTGGTGTTTACATTCTCCGTAAGTGATAATTAGTCTTTTGTTGTAGAAATAATCAAAATTGGATGATCATTTAAATTCAAATATATTGTAATTGCGTTGTTTTAGTATGTAGATGCACAGAATTTAAGCAAAAATAAAGCGGTTTTAGGACGGATACAACACTCAATATGAATTAAGAACTTTAAAAATCACGATTTTGACTCAAGGTGGATGCCCTATTTTATTTTGAAGTGGGTCACGTGATCTTTTCATATAAAGAGTGTCATTATTATGTTAATTTTTATTTAAAAAACTACTGAATATATATTTTACTGAATTTTTTTTTATATATTTTATGGTATAATTTGAATATTTCCTAAAACTTTCGAAACAATTTGTGAATTTTAAAAATCCGCTTAAAAAATGTTTGAAAAATGAGGTCCCATAGGGTTCAATGTATTTCATTTTTCCAACCATTCCATTCAAAACTAATTGGGTGATATTATTCATTTATATTCTCATAGGTCCCACAGACCGTCTGAACAACATACTAAAATTTATTTTGATAAAGTCATTTTTACGGCAGTTATCGTGCTAACAGACAGACAGACAGAATGAACAAAGTCATAAACGCTTTTCAACTATGTTGTAAAGTTTTAAAAAAAGGGTGGCGTAAGGGAAGAAATAGGACTGGATGAATCGGCATAAACTCACTAAGATGCTTTCTTATCGGCACAACTATTCGGGGTGGAACCCCATCGTTTCAAGTAAAGTGCTCCCTCTCATTGGATTTTTTCATAGAATATTTAACAAAAACCCGTTTCACATAAAAGCTTCTGCAGTTCACAGATAATGGTCAACATGCCGCCCTAAACGTGCTGTTGATGGCTGTATTGGACGCGCTAAAGTAATGAGTTATTACGATAAACAATTGGAGAGACATACTGGAAGCGATCCCATTTTTAACCCTCTGATGGGTCCTCTTTTTCCGCACAAAAATCTTTTTCCAAGGGGAGAATGAAAAATAGTGGTTTTCGCTTTTCCATCTGGGAACATTTTTAACATTTATTCAGTGTTTTTTTTCCACTTTTTAACGCATTCAACTACCGTTGTAAGTTTAGTTGCACGCTCCCGAGAACTTTTTTTTATTTAACACGTTAAGCGCAGCGTCAGTCCGTGGGGACTGATAGCATCGGTCCGTGGGACAGGCAGTATCAAGGTTAAAATATAAATGTTGTAATTTTAATGGAGTTTATTAAAACATTCTAAGCAAAGATGTGGTTTGGTTTTCCACATATGACAAAAGCGTCGACCTGTTTGGTTCACTTTCTGGCTGTATTGCGCCGGAATGTCTTTGCATTTGTGTTATAACATTCAGAGCAATATCTTCGGACGTTATGTGTTTTTACTTCTGTTTTTGTGTGACTTTATGAACTGTGTGCTATCTTCTGTTTATACTCTGATCGAACTCCTCGCCGAGCGATCTCCGCTGTATGCCGCCTGAACGGTAGGTAGAGCAAGAACAGCTCCGCTTTCAACGTGTTGACTGAAATGCCGCCCTTAAAATGTACCGCCCCAAACAAGTGCTTGTTTTGCTGGTGCCTCCCGCCGGCCCTGAAGAGCACTTGACGTCACACGGAAAATGCCCTTACGTTTTCGAAGCAAAATGATCGTATGTTTAGCAATGTGGAAATTTTCTTTATTTCTGTTTTAAAAACGGCTACTTTAGAAACTTACAATCATTCAGTCCATCATTTTAGTAGGACCTATCTAAATGTATCTTCTTTCATGGATACTTTTAATAAACCGGAAAATAAAGGGTTCTCTTAAATGAAATATATAAACGATTTTTTTTTAAAGAAAATTCTTATGTACCTTTCTCTTTTCGCTCGCATATACACTGCAGAAGTTTCAAGTCAATGTATAGATCTAGCGAGCGACTACGCTAAAAATGAGTTGGCGTGTACAGTCACTTAAAATCACTTATAGTGCACCTTATCAAATGAAAATTTTTAAACGTATATCGTTACTCTCAAGTTTTTTAAATAACTTATTTTCAGCACAAAGATGAATTTCGATGTCCAATGTTTCAATTATTATTGGCTTTCATCGCCCGTTTACCATTATCGGCAGTAGTCAAAATGATACCCTTGCTTTTCTGAGCATTGTACTACGCATCCTGTTTATTTACATTCCTGCCAATGCTCTATAAGTCTCATAGTGCAGTATTGGCTACAAAATCTACTTTCGACTTCGAACATATACATATTTTTTTTATTCGGAACTGTTGAACTCATACATGAGCAAAGTGTGCCGTTCTTCCTTCAAAGCCTCGGACTACAAGGAATTACTTTCGTTATTCATGTCCTTGGAGTGTGAGGCGGGTGAATTGTCGCGAGTGCCAGAAAACACCCCACCCAAGCACGAATGGAAAGAATTTGATTGGATCATGCAAATCTGTCCACGGTGGCGTGTTCTACCCTATTCAGATTCTGGACCTCGAGCCGCATGCATAATGCTGAGATGTTTTTTTCGGACACGCAATGGTGCGTTTTGCTGCATCTCTGGCTGTGTCCACTTCGTGCCTTTTCACTCCTCCCGAGGCTCCAACACCCAACATAATGGCGATGCAAATTCGCTTTCTCACAGACGGTTATTTTCTACAAAAGTGCGAGAGGATTCCTCGGAGAGATTTATTTTTTTATTTGTTTTAAAAGAATGCAAGCTGCAGGACAAAGTTCCAGGAACAGCGTGCAAGATATAGCAGCAAGCAGATAAGGCATAACAAAAAATGCATTACAAAATATGTAGATTAAAATATAATAAAATACATTAAAATGCAAACTATTGCTAACTCACGACTTTCGAAAACACCTGCAAATGAATAAATACATTAAAATATAAAATATTGACAACAAAGGATTTTTAAAAGTCTTTTTTGATGAATAAAAAACATCGAAATAATCTGTTGTATAGTTTACAAAAATGACTTATCGCACAATAACAACCTATACTCGAACTCAAATTCCTTACAGCAAATAGACTCGTGCTCCTGGCTGAATATTGGGGAACGTGATCCCACCCAAGACAGGGGAATAATCCATTCCGCCATTAAACAGACTCCTGAAGAATGAAAATAAAATATAATCCCTTCTGTTCTGTAAACTTTTAACATTAAATATAGCACGCAGAAAAGTAGCAGATAAGGCATAACAAAAAATACCACTTTTTTTTATAATACAGATATCTCAATAATTTATTTTGAATCACCTCGATCTTATTTGCACGAATAGCGTGAAAAGGCCTCCACACCATAGACTCATACTCAAGCCCAGACTTGACCAAGGCATGAACGAGAACAATGATGGTATTATCATTAGTAAAACCTGAGTCATTATCTTGATGTAACCGAGTTTTCTATAGGATTTAGCACAAATATAAAAAATATGAGGAGAACAGGAGAAATCAGACGTATAAATAACTCCCAAGATCAGTAATAGAGACTTTCTAGCCAAAACAGAGTTGCCAATACTATAAAAAAATGAAATAATCCCTTTTCTACGAATAAAAGACACAACACTCCATTTACTAATATTGAGATGAAGACGGTTATTACTACACCCACTGAAAAGGACACGCAACTCAGACTGAACATAGATACAAGAACCATCACCGAAAATTGGATAGAAAATTATCAAATCATCAGTATAAAATAGGCAATCTTTAAAACAATCAGCAAGATCATTCATGAAAATAATAAATAACCAAGAACAGAGCTTTGGGGCAACCCAGAAGTAGCGGAAAATCCCTTAAGCAAGAACCAAAATGAACACATGAAAACCTTAAAGTTAAATAGGATTTTAATAGCACAACCAAATTAGAACAAAACCCGATACTCTTTAATTTATGAATCAAAATACCGTGATCAACCGAATCAAAAGCTTTCGTAAAATCAGTGTAAACAACACCCAACTGACCCCCTGAAGGAATGTCGTTCATCACAAACGAATGAAAGCAAAGGAGATGAGTAACCGTGAACCTACCACTCATGAAAACTATGATGATTAATACAAATAAAAGACCCAACTTGCTTGTAGATGCACTTATGCAAAGTGAATTCAAAAACTTAAGCAATGGAGACATACTAGAGATGGGCCTGTCATTTTCAATACGATATTTGTTCCTTTTTGAAAATAGGAATTATCTTTTCCACTCACCAGGAAAAACATTAGAACTGATGGATAAGTTAAAAATAATAAGTAAAGGATATACAAGATATGTAGAAGACGCTTTAATAACATACGCAGTGACACCACTCAAACCCTCGCGCGGGATGCGGGATCGTTGTAGAGATTAATTCTGTCTTTAGGGTTCAGGGTTCATCTTGACCCTCAAGGTGTCTGCCGTGTTTTCTAAAGCGCGTCGCTAGGCGATCATAACGACCATAGAGCCTGAAATGCATTCATTCGGCTGAATTCATGCGGGGAAAAATATTATAAAAAAACTTTTAAGTTACACGATTTTAGTAAAATTCACTGAAAAGTAAAAATATCCGATGTGGGCAGCGCATGACTTTCCCCACAGACTCGCATTCATTTTCTATTTATTTTTTCAACAATGAGTCCAATTGAGTTGAGTCGAATGACACAAAATAACGGGCATACTTATTTGAAATGGCTATCTATAACCCATTTTGAGAAATATAGGCTTAAAGTAAACTTTTGACTTTGTGTAAACATTGTGCCTACAAATGTACCTCAGTTTACGATGTTTTCCTCTAATATAACTAACCCTTTCTCCCCTCAAAGGGCTTTATGCATAAGACAGTGAAACATCGTCTGCCACCTACTGTGGATGATGCTACGATGGATGGACGGTGGGTGGCTCGCATCGATACGCATCTTTCATCCACGCTGGCCATAATTCTCCATTTACTGAACAAACTTTCACTGCAAATCGCGGGTGGTCGGCTTAGATACATTTCTCTATTTTCGAAATTAGTATTATACAAAGAACATAATGGGTAATGCTGTTCTTGCAAACAAGATCGGGATGATTCAAAATAAATTCTTGAGATATCTGTATTATAAGAAAACTGGTATTTTTGCTATTCCTTATTTGCTACTTTTCTACGTGATATATGTAATGTTAAAAGCTTAAAGAACAGAAGGGATTTCGTTTTATTTTCGTTCTTCAGGAATCTGTTCAATGACGGAATGGATGTTCCCCGTGTCTTGGGGGAATCACGTCCCCCAGTATTCAACCAGGAGCGTGAGTTTATTTGCTGAAAAAAATTTGAGTTCGAATATGGGTAGTTATTGCGCGATAAGGCATTTTTGTAAACTGTACAACATATAATCTCGATGTTTTTGATTCATCGGAAATGGATTTTAAAAGTCATGTGTTGTCAATATTTTATATTTTAATGTATTTATTTATTTACAGGTGTTTTTGAGAAATTGTGTGTTAGCAATAGTTTACATTTTAATGTACTTTATTATATTTTAATCTCAATATTTTGTAATGTATTTTGTCTTGCACTCTGTTCCTGGAACTTTGTCCTGTAGCTTGCATTTTTTAAAAATAAATAAATAAATAATTTTTTTATCCGCTAATTGTCGCGATCATTTACATCCTAAATCATTGTCTCTCTCTCCCCACAACTTTAATAAAGCCGAGCTATTTTTCGAAGTACAATGTAAAGAATCCGATATTGAGGTAACTGTGATGAGCAAAATTGCGTTATTAAACTGAAAAAAGACATTCCTTGCTTCTAGAGCTCGCGCTCTTTTACTTTCCCTGCAATACATGGTAATGTATAGGAAAAGGATTGGAATCCTATCGAAAATCGCAACTCCAGCTTTCGACGGATCGACCCGTTTTGGGACCTCTAGAATACGAAAAAACTATTTTGAGCGTGACGTCTGTGTGTGTGTGTGTGTGTCTGTCTGTAAAATGTATATATCCACTCAAAAACGAATTTTATAAAATTGAGTAGGTAAGTCATTTGGGTGTGTAAGTCCCTGGTACTGATTCGTTTTGAGTACGATTCAGGATAAAAGAATCTGCTTCTTTTTGCAAAATGGCCCTCAAAAATCTCATGTATCCACTCTAGCTAAAATACTAATGGACCCAATTTCACAAAATTGGGTAGATAAGTCGCTTGTGGGGTACTCTGATGCTGATTTGATTTTGGTACGATTCAGAAAAAAACAACCTGCCTTTTTTTACGAAATGGCCCGCAAAAGTCGCCAAAATCTAAAATAAAAGACTACGTATGCTCAAATGTATTTCATTAAATGTTTGTTTTATACGTCATTTTTGACGAGGAAAGAATAAGACCCACTCCATGACTCTAGGTACGTTCTCGAGGTATTTGAGTTTTTTCGCATTTTTGTTACGCCGCCTTTGGGAAAATGTTCAATTACCCAATAAAAACAAAAATAAAATAAAAGTGTAAATTGAATGTTATTTTGTGTCATTCAACTCAATTTAACGAATCATTAAGGAAATAGACAAAATGAATGAGTCTGCAGGGAAAGTCATGTGCTCTCCACATCCGATTTTTTACATCCTAAATCATTGTGCCCCCACTACTTTAATAAAGCCGAGCTATTTCTTGAACTGCAACACGAAGAACCCGATATTGAGATAACTACGATGAGCCACATTGCGTCATTGGAACGAAGGAAGGCCTTTCTTCTAGAGCTCGTGTCTTTTTTTTTTTATTTCTGTATGGGCGCATATCTAACGCGAAACTGACCGCATTTCATTTGGGTTGACAACTGGACTTCATTTTGGCGTAACCTCAAGCCAGCATTTGTATAACAACCACCTCATTTCTCATCTGAAGTTCCATCTCTTATGTCTCTTGGGTACGTGAAGTCCATTCTCCATTCCTAACGAAGCGAAATCAACATTTACCTACATCTTGGTATCCTTTGATTCGGAAACTACATTAACAGGTAGAGAATGGAATTTTGCTTATATATGTGAAATGGCACACAAATGGGCAGAATCATCCTTTCACTGATTAAAACGAACTGTACCCTTTTTAAATGGCGCACATGTTCACTACGGTTCCTACAAAAGAGTGTAAATAAACCATTGTTGTATCATAGCTACCTTTATATAAAATGTCTGTTCTTTCCTCCTCGAAAATAGGTAATCATTCCAGCTCAAAATGGCCGCTAGGTGGTGCTAGTTATCATCTAAAACAACGTTGTTGTTTTCCCATTTGAATACGTGTTGGAGGATTCGTTAGATTTCTTTCATTTTGATCTTGTTTTCAAATTTTTTGACTTCGATTTCCTTGTATTTTTAAATTGTAATATCTAGCTTTTACTATGGTTTGTTGTGGAGTGCCCTTTTGTACATCCAATAGCATGAAAGACTCTATACATAGTTTTGAATTTCCCCCGGAAGTCCATCGTCCAGAGAAATGGATTCAGAGACTTTTCAGAAAAAGTTTGTATGCGTATATAATTTCGTCACACATTAAACTGTCAATTTAATGTCGCAGCTCAAAAACTTTGCCTTTGACTTTGAGTTCGCGTCCTGGACAGACGAGCCATAGGAAGACCTCAAATTTTTGTTGACATGTACCTACATAGTTGAATCTTTATAAGACGGAGCCTTTTTTTTTTAAATTTCGATTTAGTTAATGAGTTATTTCATTTTTTATGCACTTCTGAAGTGAAAATTTCCCTTCTCTACGGGCGAAGATTAAATGGGTCGAGACAATGGCTAGCTTCTTTCTGATTGGTTACTGGCAGAAACGTTATAAACGGGCGAGGACTGATATATGGAAGCATTAAAAGCTTTAAAAGTATAGATATTTATTTCTAAACATAACTACAATGTTCGGAATGCACTTTGGAAAATGTAAAATGTTGACAACCATATGACTTACCGTTTATTCTGACAAACAGATCGTTTCGCAACCCTTGTTGTCATGAACATCAGCATTTCATTGTTATATCGCATAACAATTAAATGGCGGCACGAAAGGATTCGCGATCATCATATCGAACGTCATTTTTCTTCTGTTTCTTGTTCTCTTTTTTGTTAGGTCATTTTTTACCTTGCTTCGGGGAAACGCGCCTTCCTTGTCACCATGTAACTTGATTGGCCCTGCTTTGCCCCATGTCGATTTAGGGCTAGTCCTGATTGGATCCCCCCTTTTTGACGTAAATTCTTCGGGTTTGGTCCGGAGAGTGTAATACGCCCATCTAGACTTTATGACTCTCGAACTTGTTGAGTTCCTCACAAATGGGTTAATTTACTGGTAGTAAACATCGTTCAAGTAAAATGTCAAATCTATTCGTCTGAATCTTTGTTCAGTTTGTTTCCCACCATGGCGTGATAACTGTAAACATATATTGCTTTATGCGGTCTCGCAACTTTCAGAACAATTCATAACCTATGTAAAGTGCAGGTAGTTTAATATGAATGAATAAAAAATGTTAATTGCATAAAAGAGGGCAGAATTGTATTTTCTGCACAATTACCAAGTGTTGTATAGAATTGTATTTTTTTTTATTTAAATAAATTTTAAACTCTAAAAGTATTGAAAAGTTTTTTAAAGTACAACATCTTCTTTTAATCGTCATGACTTTGTGAAAGAGTCCCCCTTTTGAGAGATAAATAATAGAGCTATGCAAGCAAACTGCTGCAAATGTGCTGTGGTGTTACCGTTGAAGCGGGTGTTTTGAGGGTGCTCTTCTCTTTTGTTCTCGGCGTACAGAAAAAACAAAGTTCGATTTCCACGCTCCTCGTTTCCGGATGACGGAAGCGCAGCCTCTTTTTTTTTTGCTCTATTGTTCCAAATATTTCTGAAATCAGGAAGCACTATTTTAATTAAACTGAGATGAACTTTTTCGAAATCCTTTTCGGGAAAACTCGTCGTCAAAGCTTTTTTGGAGAAACTAACTTGCCGGGTTACATTTTTACTTTCCCTATATACTTAGTATAATGTATTGGGAAAGTAGTGTTGAAGGCTCAGACCGTCCGACTCATCCTGAGGACTTGAGCAACTATTTGGACGGCCGGGAAAATGACGGAGTCGAACATTCGAATTCGAGTTTTCCAGAAAAGAGCACGTTGCAAGCATCCCTGACCGCGAATGGAACGTTTTTGAGATGATGTGTGCGTTAGTGTGTGTGTGTGTATGTGTTAGTGTGTGTTAGTATTAGTGGGTGTATGTGTTAGTGTTAGTGTGTGTTAGTGTTAGTGTGTGTGTGATAGTGTTAGTGTGTGTATGTGTTTGTGCTAGTGTGTATGTGTTTGTGTATGTGTTAGTGTGTGTGTTAGTATGTGCGTGTTAGTGTGTGTGTTAGTGTATGTGCGTGTTAGTGTGCGTGCGCGTGTTAGTGTGTGTTTGTGTTAGTGTGTGTGTGCGTGCACGTGTGTGTTTGTGTTAGTGTGTGTTTGTGTTAGTGTTAGTGTGTGTGGGATATTATTAGTGTGTGTATGTGTTAGTATTAGTGTGTGTGTGTGTTAGTGTGTGTTACTGTGCGTTGTGTCAGTGTGTGTGTGTTTGTGTTAGTGTGTATGTGTTTGTGCTAGTGTGTGTGTATGTGTTTGTGGTAGTGTGTATGTGTTTGTGTTAGTGTGTGTGTATGTGTTTTTGTTAGTGTGTGTGTATGTGTATGTGTTTGTGCTAGTGTGTGTGTATGTGTTTGTGGTAGTGTGTATGTGTTTGTGTTAGTGTGTGTGTATGTGTTTTTGTTAGTGTGTGTGTATGTGTTTGTGTTAGTGTGTGTGTATGTGTTTGTGTTAGTGTGTGTGTTTGTGTTAGTGTATGCGTTTGTGTTAGTGTGTGTGCATGTGTTTGTGTTAGTGTGTGTGTGTTTGTGTTAGTGTGTGTGTGTTTGTGTTAGTGTGTGTGTGTGTTTGTGTTAGTGTGTGTGTGTGTTTATGTTAGTGTGTGTGTGTTTGTGTTAGTGTGTGTGTTAGTGCGCGAGTATTCGTGAGTCTGTCTCGCAAACGATTGAAGCGTTTCGAATGAAATTCGGTGCAGAAATTCCATCAAGTGAATATTGAAAGCTTCTTGATTTTAAACACAATCGAATGATCGGAACTCTCTCAAATTTTCGAATGAAATTTGGAAAACAATCTTTAAAAAATCAGAACCTTTAATAATGTTACGTCAATGATCATTTCTTATGTCATATTTCATTAGAAAACGATCGACACAAACTGTAGAATAGTGGCGCAAACCGTTCAAGATATTGCACTTTTTCAAATAAATTTATCTAAAAATGACAAAAAATTTAAAGAGGTGTATTAACTATATCGAAATGGGTTCACTTTTCATACGCGATCAATGTGTCATCATCATTGTCGTGAATCTAGTTCGTTCTATTCATAAGAAAAGATGCTTTGTAGTTTGAGACCTAACCATTCGCCAGTAGTTATTTATACTCGTATATAAGAAATGCACTTTTCTCCGTCTGTCTGTAACGTTTGGGAATACATTTGGCGAACTTAGCGCCTCATCAGCGAAATATTACCAACATGGGGATATTTACTTCAGATGGATGGAAATAGTGTTAAAATTGTAACAAGAACGCTAGGTTAATGAAAATGAAGCCAAATGAATGAACTCATTATTAAAATGTTATCAAATGGTGAGTATGTTTTCTTTTCATAATTTTTATTCATCCCTATCTTATTTTAGACTTTATACTACCGTATTCAGCCGCACAACGTCAAATAGTTAGGATGTAGGTGAGTAGGCAGACACATTTTCCGCCTACTCACTTGTAAAAGGCGAATGAGTGTTCTTGTTAAGTAGCCCGTATGACATACAAAGCTCCAATAAGTACTAAGTAGCCTCATCCAGTGGTCTACAAACTTTGTTCATAATACTTACATTTTATCATAGCGTACCCACTGACAAGTACCTTTCCTTTCTTATACTATGTAATATAATGTAATATAGATTTTCAAGTATGGCATCCATCAAAGATTTTTCAGGCCTTAAACAATTCTAAAATGGGAAGGGTAACATGCTATAATTGTAATCATGTAGACCCATAGTACCGATTTAATTGCCCCGATTTAAATACAGTTGCTGGATTTTTTTATGTTTTGTTCTAAAAGGGTGTTCAAGTAAAGTAATATTCATAGTGTGCTCATGATTGGGCCATTTAAAAATACAAGTTCATATGAGTTATGCTTTAATTCATTTTCTTTTCACTGTCCCTGCAATACATGGTAATGTATAGGAAAACTATGGGAATTGCGTCCAAAATCGACTTTTCAGTGGATCTACACGTTATGGGATCTCTCAAACACGATAAAACTATTTTGAGTGCGACGTCTATGTATGTGTCTTTCTGTATGTATCCACTCTCACTCAAAAACGAATGGACTCAATTTCATAAAAGTGAATAGATAAGTGAGTTGTGAGTTACCCTGGGTAGGTTTTTATGAGTTTTTAGGAACATACTCAGCTTACTGTTCGATTTTGAAGAATGTGGGATTTTGGGGGATTAGAATTTTGTCATTTTTGCGATTTCTTTCCCATTGAAACATCCATTTCTTACGATCTGCTCAGATCTTAAGAAGATCTTATTTCTTCTTAGATCTTAAGAAGATCTTATTTCTGCTCAGATTTTAATTCTCTTCTTACGACAGGGCTCAGAGGATGACCGATCTGGATTTCGCATTTCCAATTTCAGAGATTTTTTTTTCTCATTTTCGATCCAGGAACTTTTTATTTGACTCGAAACATCTAATCCTCAATATTGGATATTAATAGAGCTCAGCTGATAACTGATATGGGTTCAGCATTCCATTTCTGAGAAGGTTTAGAAAGAGTTTTTATTTCGTGTTTCTTTTACCCTTCTGGTTCAAAGATTTTCCCCCAAACATCTATATCTGAAGAGTGGCTATAGATAGAGCTCAGACGGCCGATTCAGCATTCAATTCCGGAGGTGAGTTCCTTCGAGATTTCTGTTTGCGGGTTTTTTTTACTTTCGGTTTAAAATAATCCTTGAGACATTTACTTCTTATGATTGGCATAGATAGAGCTTAGAGGACGACTGATACAGATGCGGCGGAAAATCGCATGAGATGGAGGGAGGGAGGTGGTTCACTCACAAATTTCAGTTCTGGAGATGTCATTTACGGTTTTCTCGAAAATTTGCATTGTTAAAATATATCCTCTGGAATCATTGGGTGTACGCCCAGGATGCCAGAATGAGTCCAAATTTCTGGATAACTAACACGTTTATTGACAAGCACAGCGTACACGGGAATCATACATCGATCCCTATCTCACAGGATCACAACGGTCAAACACAGTGAAACATTCAATGCTCCACTCATTTCACAACACAGCGCACTCTATTATCAAAACATGCTCAATGTAGCTTGTAGCACTGTTCTACGACTGAGTGATCACTCTTATTATAGACTTCCTGTGGAAATTTCTAGAGTGGGCTCGTATTTCGTAGAATATTAGTTATTTCAAGGTGGTTCTCGAACTATTAAAAAGTCGCCAAATGGGCGATAAATCGTTAAATCTGGCATCCCTCCGAACTTCAGCATCTGGCAACCCTAGGATTCACGTCATGGGAAAGACCGCCTGTACGGGTGTTTTCTAAAGAGACTCCCGTGAGGTCATTTTACACGTTCGTAACAGTATGATTGTACGAAATAAGTAAGCGAAATAATAAAATTATTTAACAGTTGACGAAATTTCCGTCAATCTGGGGCGAAATATCTCCAAGTGGGTGATACTTCGCTAGATGATCCGGCAAGTGAGTCAAATACATCACCCAGTGTTACGGAGAGAAGAGCATTTCTTATAAACTAGGAGATATGGCCGTCATAGGAAGGGAATCAGAATTCGTGAAACATGACTTCTCATTTGGCGTTATTTTTATCAATTAGACGACCTATTGTCACTTACACATAAAGAGGAGAGGAATTTGAGTCTGTAGGGAAAGTCATGTGCTGCCCACATCAAATGTTTAGTTTTCTCTCTTCAGAAATGTCTTTAAAATATTTCTTTTTTCTCTGTTCAGAGGTTGATTAAAGAAATATTTTTAAAATCATTCGTTTAAATATCAATGGGTTGCTCTTTTCCTTCAGAGGAAAGTTATTCTTCTAATACTGCAGATTTTCCACGTACTACCGGTTGAAAAACGCTGACCTAGAGTACTGACACACGCTGATGTCATTTTCATTTTTGGAGCATCACGTATTTTATTTATTTGTACTTTCCCTGCAATACACGGTCAGGTATAGGAAAAAGATTGGGATCATGCCGAACATCACAACTCGAGTTTTCGATGGATCGACACGTTTCGGGACCTTTAGAATACGAAAAACTATTTGTAGTGTGATGGCTGTGTGTCTGTGCAATGTATGTATCCACTGGAACTCAATAACCAATGGAATCAATTTCATAAAATGGGTAGTTATGTCACTTGTGTGTGGCCCTGATGCTGATTAGATTTGGGTACGATTCGAGATAAAAGAACCCGCCTTTTTTTCGGACATGGCCCGAAAAAATGGTCTGTATCCACTCTAACTGAAAAACCAATAGATCCAATTTTACTAAATTGGGTTGATAAGTCACTTGTGGGTGACCCCGGTGCTGATTCGATTTCGATACGATTCGGAAAAAAATAATCTGCCATGTTTTGCGAAATGACCCGCAAAAATCGTCCAATTCTAAGCAAAACACTACGTATGCTCAAATGTATCCATTAAACCTAGTTTTATATGTCATGTTTAACGAAGAAAAAAATAAGACCCACCCCATTACACTAGGATTCGCCGTTCTCGAGATATTTTAGTGGTTTCGCATGTTCGTTATGCCACCTCTGAAAATAAGCTCAATGACCCAATGAGAACGAAACTTGAATTAAAAGATGCCCCTTCAGTTTAATTTTAAGTAATGATGGGTGTTTTTTTGTCATTGAACTCAATATACTGAATGATTAAAGAAATAAAGAGAACGTGAGCAGCAGTCTGCAGGGAAAGTCACGTGCCGCCCACATCAGACTTTTTCTTTTAAAATTGCCCTTTAAGTTTTTTTTCCACACTTTATTTTAAGAGTAGGATATTGTAAAGTGTACATTCTGTACGAGTTTTCATCTTTCCTCAAAAAGACAGCCTCAGAATTTCGGCCCATTTTTACCGGCCCTTTTCACGCAAACTCGTTTTTAACCGAAGACTTATAATCGGGAGCTCTAAGGAAACCGCGACTGTGTTGGAAGCAAACAGAACGGGCTCCTATTTTTAATGACTCTTCCGTACTCCGTTTTAAATCCTCGAGGCACCTTTTTGCGGATTACTTTCTCATTACGGAAGAAACCTCACATTGAGTCTCTTAATTCTTTTAATTACCGAAAAGAAAGTTTCCCAATCATTTCTGGCTCTATTTTTAAAAATGGGAGTGCATGTTCTTATAATCCCTTAAGCAGACAATCTCGTCCGAAAAATTATTTATATATATATATATATATATATATATATATATTTAAAATGTAATAATAAGAATTATGTAAAAATAAAAAAAATAAAAATACAATTCAAGTAATATAAACATCACCATAGAAGCAAATTCACGGCCATAATGCCGATAAGAGAAAAGAACAGAATCTTCCCAAATTCGATGATTAATCAGAATTAAATTCATCTTCAGGTCTGAGTATTTAATTCTAATTAACCCAAACAAATGCCTGTTTCAGATTAAGCAATAGTACATTACTATAAATGCTTAAACTCAGACTACAGGCATCAAATAATGAAAAAAGGATACATTAAGAAAATTGTATTACCATGCGGCATGAACCCTTCTTCTTCTACCACGTGTATACACGATCAACCTCAACAGCTTAATCTAGAAGCACCGGAATGAACAAGTCGAAATTCTACCAGGGAGGCAGTACGAACGTTCACGGAAATACTCCCAAACCCGTCCAGTGAGTCTAAGCTGGAGACTGGACAAGCAATTCAGAATACAACATCCCAAACATGCAGAATTGAATATGAATATGAATCAAAGATGAAAATTCCTACTAAACAAGTAATTCATAGGAAAACTGGATAATCGAGAATGCCACTATACACCATTATAAGGGCGCTCAAAACGTAGTTTCAATACTGACAAAAGTTACATTTTTTTGCGAAAATAAAATTCAAAACATTAATGTTAATGCATCTTATTTTCCGATTTTTTGATTTTTCTAATGTTTTTGACTTAGTTTATTATTTTTCATTTTTATTTATTTATATAATTAATAAATAATTATATATAATATACACATATATACACACACACATATATATATATATATATATATATATACACACACATACATATATATATATATATATATATATATATATATATATATTTTTTTTTTTCCCCCCCTGTATGTTAGTCACTATAATTGGGAATCTTTTCTAGGATGTTATCGAGTGAAATTTGATACACTGAGTTGATAATTTTAATAACAAACTTGGGGGGATATGCATTATTAGTCGCTGTACTCAATAATTCCATAAAGTGCGCTAATTTATAATATTCATCACAAATTTTATTGATTCTAAGAGCCTGGTTTATTATAATATTTCTAAATACAGATATATGCAGACAAGAGTCAAAATGTTGAATTTTTGATGTATTAAATTTAAAATCCTGTCTTTTATCATACAAGTTTATAACCATATTACAATTTTGTAAATTTAAATTTAAATCTAAAAAGTTTGCAACATATATATATATATATTAAAAAAATGTAATAAAAATTCAAGTAATATTAACATCACCATAGAAGCAAAACCACGGCCATAATGCCGATAAGAGAAAAGAAAGGCACCGGCCCAAATTCGATGATTAATCAGAATTAAATTTATCTTCAGGCCTGAGTATTTAATTCTAATTAACCCAAACAAATGCCCGTTTCAGATTGAGCAATAGTACATTGCTATGAATACTCAGACTACAGGTATCAAAAGATGAAAAATGAATATAAGAAAATTTGTATTACCATATGTCATGAACCCTTCTTCTTTCATCACGTGCATACGCGATCAACCTCAACAACTTAAATTATCTAGAAGCACCGGAATGAACAAGTCGAAATACAACCAGGGAGGCAGTATGAACGTCCACAGCTACATTCCCAGACCCGTCCAGTGAGTCAGAGCAGGAGACACGACTATTACCCGTAAAGCAAAAAGGAATATGAACATGAAGCAAAGATGAATATGTATGTATATATATATATATATATATAGGGTGTCCAGTGTGTCCTCAACCGTTAGTTACAGAGATATACTTCCAATTGCAAAAATGTTTCAAATTTTAAAATTTATTATCTTAGAAACAGTTTAAATCAATAGATGTATTTCTGAAAGAAATACGAAATATAAATTTTTATACGGTACCCCGGTCTTACCAGTTATATTTAGAAAAATCATCCTCATACAATTTCATGCAAAATAAAAAAAAATCATCCTTTTACGACCAAAATGGATCGCCTTATAGCTGCTTAAAGTGAGAGCACTTTTTGTGCTGAGAAATGGGGGTTATACACAAAATAATTATACACACAAATCTGTTATTTTTTAGGTGTTATATGCTTTTATTATTTTAGATTTAATGTGCGTAATTTTTTATTTTCGTCTGCAGGTACGCTGCAACTAGTCTCATTACTGGTCTATTACCGTATAAAAATTTAAATTTCGTAATTTTTACAGAAATACATTTATTGACTTAAACTACTTGGCTTAAAAAATAATGTGTTACCTCATTTACAATAAAGATCTTAGAAAGACCCTGACTATAATACTCTTCTAAACGAATTACTATTTGATAAAAAGCTTTGCTTCATTCTCGACATTGTGTCAGTAAATACAATCGAAACATAATACTTTGAATACGGAATTTCAATATTTCCACGGTCCCTTAAAGGTTGCCTGAAACGGGACATTTTTATGCGTGGAAAAGAGACTTAAGTCATAAAGTTTAATGCTTCATAACTCGGTGAATTTTGGTCGTAAAAGGAGGATTTTTTTTATTTTGCATGAAATTGTATGAGGATGATTTTCCTAAATATAATGGGTAGGACCGGGGGACCGTATAAAAATTTATATTTCGTATTTCTTTCAAAAATGCATTTATTGATTTAAACTGTTTCTAAGATAATAGATTTTAAAATTTAAAACATTTTTGCAATTGGAAGTATATCTCTGTGACTAACGGTTGAGGAACTAACCATTGGGCACCGATAGCACTGGACACCTTGTATATATAAATGTAATGGTTGTTGAGATAATCCCAGGAAGAGACCTTTCTGATTACAAAAATATACTTGTCTAGGTGACACGTTTAAAACATCATTTGTTACATTGGGCTGAGCTCTCCGTCGGCGTCCATCTCGTAAGAGATCTCAGAGCAGTCTGGGTTGGTTCACACAATTTACAGTTATAGCGGGGGAATGAAAACATGGAAAACATACTGTCTTCGCGTTATTATGCTTTTAAAATGGGATGGGGATGCAGTTTCATATGAGAAAGTTTACGCAGAGGTTAAGATGAGTGACCCTATAGGGTATGGTCGAGGAAAAGAGGAAGTGCTGGCAGACTTTGTTAATATGAGTGGCGTGGGATAGAATTTAATAGAGTTGCAATACGTGCTGGTCATGAAATGGGAATTTGGAATAAGAATTGGGAAAATTAAGGCGAAGCGTAGGCAATGGCGACTTCGTTGTATGCGAGGTTAGCCAGAGCATATAAAAAAATTGTTAACTAGTTTTTTCCCATCAAAGTTTCCAATACTTCCGAAATTCCCGGTTTATTCTCCCAAATTCCCGGTTTATTCCCCCAAATTCCCGGGTTTATTTCCGCATCTCAAAATTCTGGGTTTTATTTGTTACTTTACCCACAATACGCAGGGTATGAATAATGTATAGGGAGAGTATTGGAATCGTGACAGAAATCGCAACTGGAGTTTTTGACGGATGTTTCGGGACCTCTAAAACACGAAAAACTATTTTTAGCGTCACGTCTGTGTGTATGTATCCACTCTAAGTAAAGAACGAATGTAACTCATTTCGCAAAATTGGGTACATAAGTCACTGGGTGACCCTGGTGCTGATAAAATCTTGGTACGATGTGGGGAAAAGAATCTCCCTTTTTCCTTACAAAATTACCCACAAAAATCATCAAAATCTAAATAAAGGACTACGTATGCTCAAATGTATGAATTAAGTGATTGGTTTATACGTAATTCCTGACGAGAAAAATAATAAAACCTGACCCATTACTCTAGAACGAGCCTTAAGATGTTTTATTTTTTTTTCGCATAATTGCTACGTCCCCTTTGAAAATGCGCCCCTTTACACAATAAAAACGAAACTTGAATTAAAAGTGCAAATTTAATGCTATCCAAATTAACTGAATGATTATTGAAGAAATAAAGAGTAAATGAAAGTCTGTAGGGAAAGTCATGTGCTGTCTACATAAGATTTTTTTTGTCTTAAATGAGTACCGATTTATAAATTCGGTGCTTGTGCGTGCGCCAAAGCGACACACAGCGATGGTTCACGTACTTTGCCATCCTCTGCAAGCCAGCCAATCGATCCAAATCCTCTCGTATGTTTGAAGTTGGCAACAGAGTGGATATTTAATGGAAGTATTATGAAAGATTTTCATTTTAACGCAGGGTCACGTCAAACCTGTGTTTTTGGAAAAGGATCGCTCCTGTGTGGGAAGCATTTTATGAATAGGGAATATCTGCAAACAACTTCTGTTCTACATTGTGCTGTCTATAAAAAATAAAAAACCCAAAAAAGAAACAGCTGCTGCAAGCGCTGGCGGTCTTCCTTTTTGTATAAACGCCCATAAGAATGCTTAATTACCTTTCGAACACAAAACGGCGATGATTGACTCTAAGCAACAGGTGTCTCCAATTCCGAGGAAAACATCAGTATGTTTTCTTTGGGATTCACTCTCTCTCTTTCTAATTGCAGCTGCTCCAGGTCAGCCCCGGAATACGTTTAAGAAAATGTGTCGTTGGTATTAGTTTCAATTAAAAATGAACTCTTTTTAAACCCAATTTAATTCTTTATTGATAGATGGGTTCATCTCCATAATTTGTTTTTTCGTACGTGAGAATGTGACATGCTCCATCGCTCTCGTATATATCGCGTAGAGTTTAAATGTTTGCAGTAGTCCTTGTCCTATTTGTATAATCGTGATAATATTCTGCAATAAGTATCACAGATGTAACTGTATGCAATTCTGGGATTGGCCCGTCTGATTTGCCTTTACATTTTGAGCTGGCGGGTCACCCGTGACTTATTTGTAAGTTGTAAATTAGATATTTATGGACATTTTTTTGCGGGAGAAAAAACTCCTGCACTTTTATGCAAGTAAACAAGTTAAAAAAATGATTTGTCTTTTTAAATATCATGTTTGAAAGTCAGTGAAATAATATATTTCTACCTTAATGTGTGCTTCATTTAATGTATACCCCTGACCTTTTGCACGAAGTGTTTAATTCCTGTTACAAGCAGAAGGTGATTCGCTTCGCGTATAATACTTCAACGTAAAATCTCATCCCGGTTTTCAATTTTCTATTTCAGTTTTAACATTTTACTGTTTTATTTAATATTTAACAATATTCTATTGGAATATTACATATTTTTTTAATATTTAATAAAAAAGTGAATTTAGTTTAATAATTAAAAACTACAGCCAAGAGTTGCGAGCTTGAAACAGAATCCACTGAAGATAGAAATCTGTTGAAAACAAACTTATGGGGGGTTGTAAAAAAATTGACACATTGCGCAACATTATCCAGACAATCATCGCATTCATTTTATATAGTGTAACTAATGTATTTGATATCCGGTACTTGTTCCACTGGATGCATA
Source organism: Amaurobius ferox (assembly GCA_951213105.1). Classification (NCBI taxonomy): domain Eukaryota; kingdom Metazoa; phylum Arthropoda; class Arachnida; order Araneae; family Amaurobiidae; genus Amaurobius; species Amaurobius ferox. The sequence goes on along the minus strand of OX578135.1, from coordinate 5,211,450 downwards.
TTAATACTGCTGTCTTCTTTACAGGGAGTTCCTTGGACGTGGAAAGCTCAAGAAACCGAGTAAGTGGCTGCTTGTTTTTTCTCATTCATATTTCGTAACTTGCAATATTCTTCGTACGGAGTATATAATACCAGAAAGATCAATCATGCATAAAGCATTGATTATGAAACACTTCCCAACTCAAATGCTGTGCTATTTAAACATCTATAAAATGCGATCCATTCAGCGGTGATATTTCTTAATGATCACAGAACTACAATCATTTATTTTACTTGAAAACTTAAAACATCATCGAAAAAAATGAACTGGATTCAAATGACGTCATTGAAATATAAATCGTCTGACTCTCTATGTAAAAGCAGTGAATATTATACACTTTTATTATACACTTTTATTCCAGACTCCAGAGTTAAATAATTTTGCGTGAAAAAAATTCAGCCATTCTTATACAACTCATCTTACAATCACGTGCTTACATTCTGCATCCATTGACTTGAGGCTTCGTTGTAGAAAAAATCAAAGTGGGTTGATCATTTAAACTCAAAAATAGTGTAATTGGGTTGGCGCAGAATAGAGATGCACAGAAAATACGCGAAAATAAAGCGATTTTAGGACGGATGCAACACTCAATATAAATTTAAAAGAACTTTAAAAATCACGATTTTGACTCCGGGAAATAAAATTGGATGCCCGATTTTATTTTGAAGCGGGTCACATGACCTCTTCGTATTATAGGGCTGTCATTAGTATTTTAATTTTTATTTAAAAAAAAAAACAAAAAAAAAAACTACCTAATCTATTTTGCCGAATTTTTTTTATATATTTTATGGGATAATTTGAATATTCTCTAAAATTTTCGAAGCCATTTGTGAATTTTAATTTTGCTGAAAAACGTTTGAAACATGAGGTCCCATAGGGTTCAATGTATTCCCTTTTTTCAACCCGGGTTCAATCCAAAACTAATTGGGTGATATTATTCATTTACATTTACATCTGTCCCGTAGACCGTTTCAACAACATACTAAAATTTCATTTAGATAAAGTCATTTTTACGGCAGTTATTGTGCGAATGGATAGACAGACAGACAGACAGAGTAACAAAAGTCTTCCCATTTTTCAACTATGTTGTAAAGTGTTAATAAAAAATTCACAATTCGTGGTCTTTCTTTTTGAAATTTTATAATAATAAATTTAACGAAAAGGAAAGAAGTGATTTCTCAGGTAAAAAACAGACAGATAAAAGAATAAATTACTGATTTATTTATATAGATAATAGCAGATACACCCGAAGTTGCTTTTGATTTAAAATAGGTTCAAATTCCTGCAGTATTCTAAATGACATTGTTATGCAAAACATTCTACTAAAATATTAAAATGCATTCTCCTAAAAAGAAGGATAAGAATACCTATTTTTGCTCAACAAAATTATCTTCATAGGAGAGTCTGAAGAACAAGGCCTGATTTAAGGACCGTGGGTCCCAAATTATGGGGCCCCGAATTTTGCCATAATGACCTAAAACTCCCAAAAGTTTTAAAAATAACTGGGAATATCAGTGACGTGCAAGAAAGACTCATCGAAACAAAATTATTCAATATCTCAGCAAAATCAGTGTTGTATTATGCAAACTCTTATTGTGCCCTTTGCTCTAAACGTTTATTTACTATTGAAGGTATTCGTTCGTATTAAAACGTCCAGTGTGTGTGGGGGGGGGGGAGGGGGGCCAAATGCAAATAGACCCTGGGCCGCATTTACTATATTTCCCTGCTGAAAAATAAAATATCCTGGTCCGACTTGTAAACAAATTTACAGAAATACATAATTGGATCCATATATGCCAAAATGAAGGCACTCAAATGGTATTCGAAGATATCGTAGATAGACTCGTACCACTTTTATTCTGTTTCGACAATTTGCTAAACGCAATTTATGAGTTTGAAAAATCTTTGACAAAATAAAACAAGAAAGAACAATCATGCTTCAAGCATTGATTATGAAACATTTTCCAACTTCAATGCAGTTTTATTTAAACATGTCTAAAATGAAATACATTCCTCGGTAATATTTTAAAACTTATCACAATACTACATTAATTTATTATATTTGGAAATTTAAAACTTCATCGAAAAAAAATGAACTTCATTCAAATGACGGCATTGAAATATAAATTGCCTGCTGTAAACATTTCTAAAATGCGATACATTCCTCGGTTATATTTTTAAAATTATCATAATACTACAATAATTTATTATATTTGAAAACTTCATCGAAAACAAATGAACTTTATTCAAATGACATCATTGAAATATAAATCGACTGGCTCTCTCTAAAAAAGCAGCATTTCATTCATTAACTAATTTCCATCACAATACTATAATAATTTATTTTATTTAAAAATTTAAAACTATGGAGGTACAATTAATTTAACTCTATGTTTAAAACTTCATCGAAAAGTTCGTCTGGTTAGTTCTCTGTGTAAAATCAATGAATGTTTCATTCATATCAGCTATATTGCAGACTCCATGAGTTAAATAATTTTGCGTTAAAGAATGCAGCCATTCTAATACAACTCATTCTACATATTTTGCTATTTACATTCTCCATAAGTGAAAATTAGGCTTCGTTGTAGAAATAATGAAAGTTGAATGATTATTTAAACTCAAATATATTGTAATTGCGTTGTTTCAGTATGTAGATGCACAGAATTTACGCAAAAATAAAGCGGTTTTAGGACGGACACAACACTAAATATAAATTAAAAAGAACTTTAAAAATCACGATTTTCACACAAGATGGATGCCATATTTTATTTTGATGGATGCCATATTTTATTTTCTGGGCTTTTATTTTGAAGTAGGTCACGTGATCTCTTCATATAATGGTCACGTGATATCTTCATATAAAGGTTGTCAATATTATTTTAATTTTTATTTAAAAAACAACTGAATATATTTTGCTGAATTTTTTTTATATATTTTATGGGATCATTTGAATATTTCCTAAAACTTTCACTAAAACTACAAACTTTCCTAAAACTACAATGTATTTCATTTTTTCAACCCCGGTTCAATCCAAAACTAATTGGGTGATATTATTCATTTATATTCCCATAGGTCCCAAGGACCGTCTGAACAACATACTAAAATTTCATTTTTATAAAGCCATTTTTACGGCAGTGATCGTGCTAACGGACAGACAGGTAGACAGACAGATAGAATGAACAAAGTCATAAACACTTTTCAACTATGTTGTAAAGTGTTAAAAACTTCAGTTTCCAATCACATTTAGCACAGGCTTTGAACAAGTTGAAGGTAATTTGTGTGTTGGATTTTATATCATACCTCCTCGCTCAAATATTGATATTATTTGCTGGGCATTGAAAAGTATTTAATTGTTAAACCTATATAAAATTAACAAAGAATTCATTGGCACTGTAATGGGGCAAGAAAAATAGTATTTTGAGCAGAACACAGTTTGCAGACTACAATTCTCGAAACTTTTGAGAGATGCAAAATGCTATATTAAATCGGCTCCGCAAACTACAGACACAGCACAAGTCAATGGCTTGGGCAAAATGTTTCAATTTTGTATGAATTCTTTAAAAGATAAGAATCTTTGGGTATTGCTAATCGCAAAATGGAAATGAGTGTCAGATCATGAATACAATTTAACCCTGAGAAGACAAATTAGGTGCTTATATTTATTTGTTTTATTTCATTTCTAATCTGTAAATTTAAAAATTTGCCCAAACTGTCCCGAATTAAGCATTACAGTGGACGAAATAATTGTGCCCTTGTCTTTTATTAAATTAAATCCAAAAATATTACAATATAATAAATCTAATATTATAATATAATAATAGAATATAATGAATTTCCGAAATGTACAATAAAGGTTAATAGTTGTTATGCTCCAAATAAAGTTTGTACACGTACGGGATCAATAAATGGCAAAATTATTATCGCTCTCTGGGCTTTTCATTTATTTTGGGTCGCTTTTAGAAGCAGGTAATTTTCAATATTTTCTCCGTCCACCGTCGGCATTGTAGTTTGCATTTTCAAATTTTAAATTTTCAAGTTTCCATTCGATGATGTAAGTTTTGAATGCTTTTCATACTAATGGAATTCTATGATTCTAGACGAGCGCTTTTCACAATGAAAGGACGCTCATTTTTAACACTTTACACAGTTGAAAAGTGTTTATGACTTTGTTCATTCTCTGTCTGTCTGTCCGTTCGCACGATCACTGCCGTAAAAATGACTTGATCAAAATGAAATTTCAGTAAGTTGTTGAAACGGTCTGTGGGAGCTATAGGAATGTAAATGAATAATACCACCCAATTAGTTTCGGATTGAACCTTGGTTGAAAAAGTGAAATACATGGAACCCTATGGGACCTCATTTTTCAAACATTTTTTAAGAAGTTAAAATTCGCAAATGGCTTCGAAAATTTCAGGAAATACTCAAATTATACCGTAAGATATATATAAAAAATTCAGCAAAATAGGTTCGGTAGATTTTTAAATAATGACACCCTTATAATGTAAAGAGATCACGTGACCCACTTCAAAATAAATAGGTCATCCATTTTCTAAATTTATATTGAGTGTTGCATCCGTCCTAAAATCGCTTTATTGTTGTTCATGTGTATTCCGACCCAACTCAGTTACACAATTTTAAGTTTAAATGATCCTCCCACTTTGATTATTTCTACATTGAAGCCTCATTTTAATGGATGCAGAATGTAAACAAGTGACTGTATAAGAATTGCTGAATTTTCTTTCACGTAAAATTATTTAACTTTGGAATCTAGAATAAAAGTGCATGAATGAAATATTCACTGTTTGTATGTAGAGCCAGACTATTTATATTTCGATGACGTCATTTGAATAAAGTTAATTTTTTTTTATAAGTTTGCATGTAAAATAAATGACTGAAGTTCTGTGATCATTAAAAAAAACCGCCGTTGAATGTATCGCATTTTAGAGATGTTTAAATTGTATTTGAGTTGGAAAGTGTTTCCTAATCAATGCTTTATGCGTGACTGATCTTTCTTGTTATAACCTTTTGGAGTCAGCGTGTTATATGTTTTTTCTGTTATATTAGATCAGATTATTTTGTATGTAAATGTTAGAGTCATTTTATTTTTATGCGACTTAACTGTTGGGTGAATTCGACACATGCTTTTGTCCCGCTTAAGTCCATTTTGAGGAAAGTGTTTGTGTAACATTTGTTAGTAACCGTAAATATTCATTTTCCGAATTTAACATCGTTTTTCTTTTTCCCGCCACATCTTGACCGAGCCGGGCCCCCTCTTCAACAGTTCTTGTTTCTTATCTGTCCAATAACTTTCCCCTAACCTAAGACCCCTACAGATTCCTCATTCTGCAGAGATAATTGCCATCCCAGTAAGGAATCCCAGTAGAATCAATCTATGCACGGAACTGTAGCAGGCTTTTCTTGTTCCCTTTGCATGAAGAAGATCGAAAAATTGCAAGATCAATGGCTCACAGGGTTGTGGTCGTCTTCACGTCACTCCGTTTCACATATCTGCACTTGATATGGTTTCTGGATCATTTTAAATCAATTTTATAATGATGGAATTATAATATTGGCAGATATCAATAGCAAATTGTATTACCATTTTTTTTTTAATTCAGAATATTTTAATAACAATTACCATAGTAATAAATTGGGTTTCAAATGGGCTAAAGAAGCCTCCTAACGGATATTTCGTTTGTGATGCCAACTTTTAAATTCATTTTTGAAGCACTTTAAATTTAAATATGAAAAAAAATCTTGAGATTTTTTTTCATTTTTTTCTCATTAAGTAATCAGAATGAAATATACGTTTTTCTTCTTTAATATTGCGCAGTTGAACATTTATAGGCAAAATTCACGGAGAAATCTTCTAAATAAATTTTCCCAATAGGTAGCATGTTAACTAAATCATTCGGGAGGTATGAATCTCCTTAAGTCAGGACTAACTCACATTTTACATTCTTATTGTAATCTGAGAACTAAGCTGCAGTATCAAAGCCAGTGGCGCAGTCCGGACGGGTTGGGAGGGAGGACGGTTCAATCTTCCCCCAGCGGCCGTGCAATTTCATTAATTCTGCCGACAGCCCATATTCTTCTTCGGCCCAGACCGTCCGATCTACCCGAGGGTGTAAGGCATCTGTTTGGACAGTCGGAAAGTGGCACCCAATTTAGACGGGAACCCAGTGGGGGTGGCATCCACAGGGACCGTGCCCTCCTTCCCCTAACACCCATTTCTCGGAAGGACTTACGGACCCAAATGTTTAACGTGATCGTACTCTGCATAAACATGGCGACAGTTTGGGCTGAGGTGGGACTCTAACTCGGATCGTCCGAGTGCCAACCACTGGGCTGTCTCGCCCTTACAGCCCATATTCGAAAACGCAATCCATCACTTATGTATGTATTTATTACTCAAGGCCGTTCATCTCTCCTTAAGGGTGTTGAAGGCCCAGACCACACGACCAACCCAGGGGTTTATGGTAACAAGTTGTGTGGCCGGGAAACTCCTTAAGGGTGTATAGCAGTTACAAGGAGCGGCCGGAAAATCACAGAAAAACACATAAACAAGACAATACACATAAACAAAACACAGAGACATACTTAGATAATATACATAGAAATGTAATACGTTTAATCCCAGGTAACAAAGAACACAAGAAGCAATAATACAGGATTATGCAAGAAACTATGAAAAACATTTTTTTAAAAAGAAAATGCCCAAACAAAGAAGAGGGAGAAAGAAAAAGGTTAACAAAATCACAAAAGAAAACACGTGTTGATAAACACACAAAGAAAGAATATAAAGAAAAGACAGTGAAACAATGATTCATGGATCAGGGCAGGCAACATAAGTAGCTGATAAATTAAGAAACATTATTTAAGATACATAACTTTCTCAATAAGAGTACAGTTCTTAATCCTATCAATAGAAATCGTCATTGTAAACCTTCTGTATTCTATTGTCCCCCATTTCTGATATCCTGGCTATGGTCCAAAGTACCATATATATCCATATGGTCAAAACTGACGGAATCATTCCGTGCGGCGATGTCCAACAGCTAACTCCCAAGGACTTGTTTAAGTGGTACAGAAAAACTTCTGTCTTGAAACTTTCGGTCTTGAATGTTTTTTTACTTAATATAAAAATGAATGTTTCTACGTTTTGAATGTTTCTATTTTTTGCATATTTGTACTATTTTAATATTTTTATTGTCTTGAATGTTTTTACTTTCCCTGCAATATATGGTAATGCATAGGAAAAGGATTAGAATCGAGTATTCGACGGATCGACACGTTTTGGGACATTTAGAATACGGAAGAACTATTTCTGGCGTGACGTGTTTTGACCATGTTTGTATGGCATGACGTGTTTTGACCATGACGTGTTTTCTGGCGTGACTATTTCTGGCGTCTATGTGTGTGTCTGCCTGTTCAATGTTCACTGTAACTCAAACTAATGGACCCAATTTCATAAAATTGGGTAGATAAGCCACTTGTGTGTGACCCTGGTGCTAATTAGTTTTGGGTACGATTCGGGATAAAAGAATCTTTTTTTGCGAAATGGCCTGTAACCGCTTTAGCTGAAAAGCTAATAGAACCAATTTTACAAAATTGGGTAGATAAGTCGCCTGTGGGTTACCCTGGTGCTCATTCGATTTTGGTACGATTCGGAAAACAATAACCTACTTTTTTTTGCTAAATGGTTCGCAAAAATCGTCCAAATCTAAAATAAAAGACTACGTATGCTCAAATGGATTCATTCAATGCTTGTTTTATATGAAATTTTTAACGATGAAAATAATAAGACCCACTCCATGACACTAAGACTAGCCGTTCTCGAGATAGTTTAGTTTTTTCACATTGACTTTGCGCCCCTCCCCCACTGGGTTCCGGTCTAAATTGGGTGCCACTTCCCGGCCGTCCAAACAGTTACGTTACACCTTTCTGGTAGATCGGACGGTCTGGGTCTCAACATTGACTTTGCGCCACCCTTAAAAATAAGTCCAGTCACCCAATGAGAACGAAAATAGAATTAAAAGTGCCTATTCAGCGTCATTTTAAATAATTATGTGTGTTATTTTGTGCAATCAAACTCAATATAATGAATTGTTGAAGAAATGACGAGAACGTGAATATGAGTCTGCAGGGAAAGTCATGTGCTTCCCACATCAGATATTTTTATTTAGTATAAAATGGAACCTTTCAATGAAGAGTCGAGAGGATGTGAAAGCCTCAGGCCGTCCGGCTCGTCCAGAGGACTTGGAGCAACAGAATGGAAGTCGAGAGGATGTGTCGTAGCGAGTTCTTTTTCAAATGTATAACTGGACGCGGGACACCTGACAACAATCGAGTGCTTTAACAGATGTTATGGTCGATGTGTCATGACACGCCTACCCATAGCAATTTAAAACGAAACTCTCAAAATAATACCGGTCGTGTCGTATATTTGTGGAAGCACCTAAAAGTTATTTCAAAGTGGAGGGGTCTTGCTTGATGAGGGCCTATCTTGCTCTACTCATGTGTCGAGCGGGAGATCATGCTGTCCCGACGACTGATCGTCTCACCGTATACCTTCGAGTGGGACGGATGCCTATTATGCCGACCCATTTTATCATGAAACGCGTTCTAATTACAATATTTAGATAATTATTTTATAAAAATATTCTGAACCATTTATTCAATATCTACATAAAATAAGAAAAGCCTCCCCCACCCTTAAAGAATTTTGCCCTCAAAGCCCTTTTCCTTTTATCGTTTGCAAACTAAAACATATCTGATGCGGGCAGCACATGACTTTCCTTATAGCCTGCAATGAATTGACTACTTTTTACAGTCAAAAAATAATGTATAAGATCCATGGTACTGTGTTTTTATCGTTGAATTGTACAATGGGCGATTTACCGGATGACAACACGTAATACTATTTTAAAGCACCCAAATAACTTGGATTTTGCGCAACTGTAAACAATTATTAATATGGATAGCATCCTCAATAAGCGACATAGTTCATATATGTATTAAAATATTTTAATAATGAATTCATCAATGAGCCGTCATTTTCATTAATTTAACGTTATTTTTGCAATTTTGACAATATTTTCGTCAATATGGGGGTGAAATATCGCCAAATGGGCGATATGTCGCTAGATTATTCGCCGAGTTCGCCAAATGCATCATTAAGTGTTACAGACAAACGGAGAGAAGAGCGTTTCTTATGGTATGCGTGGCATAGGACGGAAATCGGAATTTGCGAAACATGACTTCCCATTTGACGTCATGTTAATCAGTTTGGCGACATTTTTGTCATTGGCAGCATTTGAAATAGTCGCCAAGTTGTCGTTAAATTTTTCGCCAAGCGTTATGGACAGACGAACTGAGAAATGGGTTATTCTTATAGTTGTGGCAGCAGACGACTTTGCTCCTGCCAATGACATTGATCGAAAATGCTAGGAACCTGTACCAGAATTATAAGTTCGGGGTCGAAACTAGCTTTTGCTCCAACCTTATAATGTCGGTCTTGTAAGCACGGGGTCCCGAGTTCGGGCCTGGCTCGGGACTAGCAACATCGATTCCTACAATGGTGACCTGGACGTGATGAGCATGCGGCCTTTTCTCTCCAACGGTCTCGTCTCTCAGCAAAAGATGGCAGCACCACGCTGAGCCAGAGGCGTCGATCACTCCCTTCCTGGTTGACCACGACTAACGTCACGGCGCCTGAGATACGACACACCTTCCGGCTATTCAGCCCTCGACTGAGTTTCGGATGGGGACACGCGGGGGTTTTCTGGGTGCCCCCCCCTCCTCGCTGAAATTCGACCGGGCTTCTTCTTATCAGGGGTGGAGTGTGTGACAACAGACGACTCTGCTCCTGCCAAAGACATTGATCGAAGATGCTAGGAACCTGTACCCGAATTATAAGTTCGGAGTCGAAGCTAGCTTTTGCTCTAACCTTATAATGTCGGTCCTGTAAGTACGGGGTCCCGAGTTCGGGCCTGGCTCGGGACTAGCAACACCAATTCCTACATAGTCTATTCTTATGTTCTTCCCAAGATATTGAACTCAATTAGTCGTCATTTCATTGATTCAGCGTTAGTTTCATCAATTTGGCGACATTTTCGTGAATTTGAGAACATTTGAAAAGTCAGCAAGGTGGAGATATTCCGACAAATTCGTCACAAAAATTTTACCAAATGTAAAGGACGGAAAAATAGGTTATTCTTATAGTAGATACTTATATTCTTTCCAAGATATTGAATTTTCGTCAATGAGTCGTTATTTTCATTGATTTAGCGTCATTTTAATTAATTCGGCGACATTTTCGTTAAATTGTCAACATTTAAAAACGTCGCCAACTAGGCGACATTTCGCCAAATTTGCCTCCAAAATATCGCCAAGCTTTATGAACGGAGAAATGAGTTATTCTTATAGCAGATTGCTATTGGCGTTCAAATACAAAAGTATTACCTAAAGTATATTTTTTTCATGAATGGAATGAGCTAGATCCACGAGAATGATGTCACCTAATTTATCGTAGGATATTGCATACAAAAGTGAACATATTTCACAATAGTTAATATTTTTTTTTTTATTTTATGTGATTTTTTGATACATTTATTTGAAAAAATGTGCAATATCTCGAGAACGGTTCATTCTAGCATTTTAAAGTTTATGTCAATCGTTTTCTGACGAAAAATTACACAAAAAATGTCTATTTGCTTGACATTATTAAAAGTTTTGATTTTTGATGATTTATTCAAAATTTCACTCGAAAGTTTAAGGGGTGGGGTCCTAAACGTTTGATTGCGGTTCAAAACAATAGGCTTCCAGTATTCACGGATTGTAACTTTTGTACCAAATTTCGTTCGAATCGATCCATTCGTTCGTGAGATATTGTTTCCACACACAACACACAATCACCTAAAAACCGTTTGATTCATATTGAGGGATGCTTGAAACGTGCTCTCCCGTCGAAAACTCGAATTCGAATGTTCGACTACGTCACACTACTTTCCTTATACATTATACTAAGTATATAAGGAAAGTAAAAATCCTTCCCGTTTTCATCCATCCCAATTTCTGTTTTCCGTTTCCTGTCTGAACATCATACTAAAATTGTATTTTGATAGAGTCATTTTTACGTCAGTTATCGTGCAAACGGACAGACAGGCAGACGGACAGAATGAACAAAGTCATAAACACTTTACAACTAACTATGTTGGGAAGTGTTAAAAAAGGTTTAAAGAGATGCCTCCCCTTAAACAATTTTGCCCTCAGTGATCATTTTATCGTCTGCACACTCAAAAAATAGGGTTGAAAATACACAAGACACGGTGTTTAATGCCACTTTTAAATAGGTCCATTTGCAGTGACACACTTAAAAAGATAATTGTATATATACATGAATGTGTTATTTTACTCTTTTATATGAGAATGGAACGGAATTAAAGAACCTATTTTATTTGATGCTGAAAGATCCTTTCAAACAGGTCATTTTACACACCTGTTTACCTGTTACCCGCTTTATGATGTGCTTATATGGGTTCTTTAAGACTAACTCATTTAAGCGGGTAAACAAGTACGTAAAATGAACCCATTATTCCGTGCCATTCTCATATAAATAAATGAATAAAATAACACATCCATATAGATATGATTGCCTTTTAAAATGTGTCACTGAACATGGACCTGTTTAACAGTGTGTAAAGGGCCTTGCTGTCTCAACTGGGATTCGAATCCTGGATTCCCGAACCGGCCAGCCGATACTGTACCGTTGAGCTACTGGGACGAAATGGCAAGTTCTCATTGTCGAAGTGGACACTCTCTAATGTCAGATTAGATGGACACTGACCATCTGACTGACCATCTCCTGCAATTTTTATCTCAGGTTAGCTTAGGTTTTTATCGGGGTTGTTATCCCCTCAATTTTGAAATCAACGTTTATTCCTCCACAGTTCACTGAATCCGTACTAGGACCACTTTCAGACCTCCGACGTACTTGCAGTAACCTACAGGGTGGATTGGTTCGGGCGTCATTGTAAAGAGTCTTCCTGTCCCAACCAGGAATCGAACCCTGGTTCTCCGAACTGGTCGGCCGACGTCTACCTTTGAGCTACTGGGATGAAATGGCAAGCTCATCGAAGTGGGCCCAGCAACTGTCATTCTAATAACAGTAAACCCATGCCTTTTGTGTCTTTTTACCCAGATTGTTTTAAGGGTGTCTTATGCTGACGAGAGGCAATGAGCTCGAAACCATGGTCCACAGGTGGCGAGCAAGGCTCTGTTATAAGCAGAAGCGACTTCAATGCGTGTACTTTGTGTCGCGAAAGGCTTCAATTAATAGAAATTCAGATATGAAAAAAAAAATCGCACAATGAGCGGGTTTTTGAAACTCTCGTATTTCCATTGATTTATCATCAAGATCGAGAAAACGCTCTTCGAATTCTAATTTTAACTCCGTATGATTATTTATTCCGCATTTTTAAAGTGACACTTCCGTGGGCGCGATTCGACTCGAGGTCAGATCGACCGGCCACAAGTATGCAGAAGACGTGCTATTCTGCTGTTACGAATACGGAACAAGAAACAGGTGTTGTAACTTGACATATCTATCGACCTTACAGAGTCCATTTCGACTGTAGAAGCTTGCATTTTCGTTCCAGTAGCTCAACGGCCAGTTCGGAGATCCAGGGTTCGATTCCCGGTCGGGACAGCAAGGCTCTTTACAATAGCGCCCGAGCATAATCGACCCTGTAAGTGAGTGCAACAAGGTCTGCGATCTGAAAGTGTGGGAAAGGGAAGTTAAAGTTGGGCTTTTAGATTAATTATCATTAACATATCTATTATCTTAACATGGCCGTAAATTACTCGTATAGTGATACTTATTTATTAAATTGTACATTGCTTTGTTGTGCCGCTATATAAAACCCTCCAATTATTTACCTTTCGCGCGAGCTCTGTAAAGGAATTACTAATTAATATAATACTAAATGTATCACACCATTTTAGCTTTAACAATAAAACATTTATTAACAACATAAAATACTTATTAAATTCATTACACAATTATTATATTATTTCGGCGGAGGGAACACGTGAGACCACTTAAATTGCCTAAAATATGTTTAGACCTAGATATCTTTTTCCATGGGCACATACCTTTAAGTCTTTTTTGAACATAGACCATAATGCTTGCATCAGTAACTTGTACCGGCCATAACTCAGGGTGTTTGGCTCCGTGTCGTACGTCTGATTTGCACTGCACACATCAACAGATCTAGCCATTATTTTGGAACATCTACGGAACATTCTGCATCTCTAGTATTGTCGTTATTTCATAATGTCGCACGGGTATATCTATGAGAACAAGTGTCGTTCTTAAGTCACAGGTTGTGGCTCTCTTTTCCTCGGGGGTGTCACTCCCCCTTTTCTCTGATTTGCACTATTCAGGGTGACGCAACAAGCACTTTCTCCATTGGCTTGCCTTTCCATCCAATGTCGTGTTACCTCACATTTTCTTAAAGGTTCGACCCCTCTTCGGGATCATCGGGAATGTCTTCCGCAGCAGTGAGTGACGCAATGCAGCCCCGCTACAGGAGATAACACTCCTGTGAATGAAACGCTTGGAAATGCTTTGAGAATGGTAGTCGTTGCTCGTGTTAGTTGACGCAACAGAAAGGGATAGTATTTAATATATGCATTTTTGATTGTTTCCCTCATTATGAGCATAATTAACTAGTCAGTTTTCGGAGTTGTAGGATAGAATGCGAAGTAGAGGGAGATAAAAATAAATAAAAAGGTAAAATAATTTTGAATACGTAGGAGTATTCTTGATTGTTTCCGTTTTACTTGGCATTACGTTAATCATTAATTTTTATAAAAAGGCTTTTGAAATAAATATTTTAGCCTTTTCGTCCTAGAAATACATTCAATGCAGGATTCTTTCCTTATCTTATCCCAGTGTCACATGAATGATTGTCTCAAACGTTATGAGCGTTTTCTTTAAAGGAAGTTTTAACGCCTTACTTTTACCTCCATGGTTCAAATTTAGAACATGCCACTTTTAGGTGTTTTCTTGTCCTTTGGGTTTAGATCTGAAGAAAGATTCGTGGTAGTATAGCTACTCTCTTTTCCACACAAGTTTCCCTTTTATCGTGTGGTCCTCAGCACACAGATTTGTTCATTTTTCTTCCCCAGTGAGATCGCGGGCCAGATCGGAGCATGTCGCGGGCCTTATTTAGGAGACCCAGCGCAGTAGCCAGAGACGAAATTCAAGGGGGGCTCAACAGTCTGGAAGGAGGGGGTTCACCCAAAACATAATTATTAGCATTTATAAATCATAATATATTTCAATTCATACCAATTATTAACAAATAATTGCATATTTATAGTTGCAAGCTAAGAGCAGATTATTAATATCCGTATATAGCTACTCTACATCCATATTAATATATAACAATTACAATTGATTTTATTATAAGCATTGACTAGTAGTAAAGCTGTTAATGAATCGAAGAAAATGTCTGAAGGTCAATACAAGTTAACGCTTAATATTAACTCTTAACTACTTATCAGTTGATTTTGACTCTATAATCTATAACAGTGAACCTCGCAATAACACAAAACTTGCCTAAATACTATTGTCATCATTTTAAAAACTTTTAAATAATTTTAAATTAAATATAAAAATAAATGGATCATTCGTATAACCACTCAATTAAAAATTTTTTAAAGCGAAGTCATTTATAAATAAATATCAAAGAAATTTTTTATGCAAAATTTGGGTGACATTCTAGATGAAATTTCATATAAATACTAAAAATTTAATATTTTTATCAGTGGGGGGAAGGGGTTCTGAGTATACCTCTCAAGGTTGCTGAGCACCCTCTGGCTGCGGGCCTGATGAGACCCTGCATAAAACCGATGAATGCAAGCTCTTCTAATGGCCAGCCAGCCTCCGTAGAACTCTGGGAGGCGTCCAAAATCTACGCACAGCTTTGTGTACATTTTAACTATTTTTGACAACGCGCTTTGAAAATGGCTGGCATCGCTTAAAATATAGCCTCTCTTCCGGTTCTCTTTTCCCACTATTTCTGGGAATTTTTAGCCAAAGTCTAAACATTGCTCCGAGGAACAATGAACCTGTCATCGGTGTTTTCATGTTCTGCTCAATCCAGCGAACATTTCACGGGATCATTGAAAGTACACGCGTGTGTTATCGGTGTCTTGGGAGTCCTGAAAAGTACAGGCGCCCATACAACTTTTTAGAGGGAGGGGGATGCTCAAATTCAAGGAAAAGTCTAGATTGATAAGACGTTATTGACTAGTTTGTCAGCTTGGGTGACTTTGAACCTACAGGGGGGGGGGGTCCCCCCCTTTTTTACCTTCCCATATGAAGGGTCCCATGCAGGGACCGAATTTTGGAGGTTTCATATTGTGCATTTTTTTTATAGGGTAAAGTATTCTGGGCCTCCTTTCAACTCTATTTCTAGCGTATTCAGGCATCACAATGAATAGTAGTTTCAAATAGGTTATGTTGCAAGATTGAAACATGAATTTCATCAATTTGATTAAAAATGGTTTTTTTTTCGAATTTAGCTTAAAAAAAATTGGGCAAATCTTTGATATTATGTAAAATTTTCTAATAGAAAGTTAATACAATTACAAAATTACCATAAAATTCGTCATTAAGTCCCCCCCCCCTCCAAAAATTTTGAGAAAAAAAAAATCCGTTTGCAACCCTTCCCCCTTTCCTCTTTTGTCATGAAACCTCTCAGTGTTCATATTTTCTTGGATAAGAATTTTTATTTAATAGTTAATAAATAAGTTGTAGCCTGGTTGTATACTTCATTATATAGTTAATTAATTATGTTTTGTTAATTTCCTCAGAAAGTCCTAGTGTTTCCTTTTTATTTAAACAATTCTATTTTTGCCCTTTTTGTATATTGCTAGTTTTTTTTGGATAAAGTTGTTTTTTTAACAATTTGTTATTCTTATAAATGGCATTTTTATGTTATCACTTTTATCGTTCCTTAAAATTCTGTTCATGTCCAAATGCAATTATTTTATGAACCGCCCTCTGTTTTATTTGAGTCGCACATAACCAAGAATGGTTTGATAACTAAAAACTATATTTTACATTTTAGTGTATTTTGCTAAACCTTGTTACTTAAAACATTTTTTTCATAATATTTTATTTTATACTTTTGAGTCTTTTGCGATTTTGTAATCCATTTTTCATCCGATACCCAAACAAACTTTTTAAAATCTATTATTGAATGTGTCTTGACGAATAGTCGTCTATCTGTATGTCTGTTTCAACTCCTTGGATGTCATTTTTAGCACACTTCCCTACGTCCTAAAGATCTGAAATTCGGTACACAGCCTAGTCCAGTGGAACATTTAAATCTATTAAAATTTGGCCGAAGCTAAATAAGTTCAATATGCAGCCTTTATATATATATATATATATATATATATATATATATATATATATATATATATATATATATATATATATATATATATATATATATATGTATATATGTATATATATATATATATATATATATGTATATATGTATATATATATATATATATATATATATATATATGTATATATGTATATATATATATATATATATATATATATATGTATATATATATATATATATATATATATATATATATATATGTATATATATATATATATATATATATGTATATATATATATATATATATATATGTATATATATATATATATATATATATATATATGTATATATATATATATATATATATATATATATATGTATATATATATATATATATATATATATATATATGTATATATATATATATATATATATATATATATATGTATATATATATATATATATATGTATATATATATATCTATCTATATATATATATATATATGTATATATATATATCTATCTATATATATATATATATATGTATATATTATTGTTATTAATATCAGTTAATAACTACAGTACTACAGATTCAATATAGAACTAACATTTGTAAATTTGCGCATATGCAGCAGATATTTTACAATGTGTCAATAATAAATAAGATAAAATAAAAATAAAAATAAAATAGTTATACTAATTTAAAACATGATAAGTGTCATACCCTGGTTCAAAAACAATACGGAGGAAAATTAATTAAATATGATATGATAGGAAATATCAGCAAAAGGAAAACAATGCTACCATAAAAGACAAAATGATCTTAATTTCAAATATGAATATTACACATGAATTTCTCAGCATTCAAGAGCGAAGCATACTAATCAAGTTCAAACAACAAAGGATTATCAAAACCTGGAGGCTCAAAATATTAAAATGACAAAATAAGAGAAAAGATACAATCCGAAAATATGAAATAGGATAGAAGCTCTGTGAATCCAGCTTATCAAGGATCTTTGCATCCACAGAGGTTCCAAATGTGTTTCGCTCAACGATACAGCCACATGGCCGAAATAACGTCAAAAGATCCGACACATTTCCAGACAATAACATTAACGAAAATAACAAAAATAAGCAAAAGGAAATTGGAAGGAATATAATGAAAGTGCATTAAGCAAACATATAAGCAATCTAACCAACAATCCACAATGATTCAGATAGAATTAAAGTCTTACCTTTCTTCACCATTATACAAGACACATTTTCGTTGCACTAAACAAAGTATTAGGAAAGAGTACAAGAGAGCGCCATCTGATGTGAATTATAGGAAATACTTCTGCATGTTTAACCAAAGGACTATACAAATTTATAAGTTTCAAACCCAAAAATTAGAGATATAAAGATAAAATAAAAAAAAAAAATATATATATATATATAAAATAATTAAAAAAAAAAAAAATATATATATATATATATATATATATATATAAAAATAAAAATAAATTTATGCGCAATAAACTAAGTAATAATTAATAATTAACAATTATATAATATGTATCCAAATCTTATTATTAAGAAAATAAAATCTCAAAGAATATTTTAAAGTTCAAAGTATACAATAGCAATTTCAAATTAGACTAAAACAATAAATAATATATTATAAATAGTATTCAAAATTTCTAAAGTGATATTTAACAAAATTAACTGGATATGATTCATTCTTACAGTATCGAAATAAATCTGCAAGATGGTTACTGTATTGTGTATTTTCACATAACCTAAAAATCCTATGAAATTGATTTATTAAAATATTTTTATATACCTGTTTACTCATACATGAGTTAAAATTGATTATCTTGTGAATTTTAAAAGGAAAACTTTTTCTTTTATCATAAATGTTTGACAAAAATGAATATTCATTATCAAGAGATAGAGTTAAATCTAAGAAATTAACGCTAGACGAGAAGTTGCTTTCGTTTGGTAAAAGGGATAGATTTGGAGGATAAAAATCAAAATCTATATCATTTGATGAGGGAGCTATTTTAATGAGAATAACATCGTCAATATATCTGTAGAATGTATATGCAGAGTTTATAAAATTTGACTCGTAGAAGTGTAGATAAAGATTTGCGAGAGCTGAACTGGCAGAGCCACCCTGTGGAACACCCTTAATTTGCATATAAATTTTATTGCCTTGCATCAAGTAATTATTAAAAATTACACACTTGAGAAGGTGGTGCACGAAAGAATGATCTATATTCAAATTTTGTCTATTATAGAAAGATTTAACAATATCCCAAGTTACTTTATATAGATCTTTTATGTCAATATTGTTGAAAAGGTCCTTAAAGTCATACGTTTTAAAACCCAAAATATTAATCGTATCCAACTTTTGAATTAATTGATAACTGTTATTGATAATATGAGAAGTTGAATTATCATTTATATTAGAGATGATTTTATTAAGAATAACCAAAAGAGATTTACTAGCGACAGTTGCATATGATTTATGTCCTATAGTTACAGATCTAAAAGAGATAGGATTTTTATGAAATTTTGGGATCATGACAATATAAGGGAATCTTAGATTCTTGCAAGGTAATTTTAATAATTTATGAAAAGCAATAATTTTCTTAGATATGGATGTTGCTGAAGAATCAATTTTTTTAAAAATATCATTGTGATTTAAGAAATCGTTTAAGATTTGTACATAATATTTTTTACATATGATGGCGTAATTGTTGGCAGCTTTATCCACATATGTGATGACAAATTGTGATTTTAGTTCATTAATTTCCTGCTTCAAGTTTGTATAGTTTAATGTAGGTTTAGTTTTAGGCAAGTTACCTAAAAGATGTTTGATGTTTGTCAGAATGCTAACCTTCCACATATCGAAAGCTTCAATAGGATAGTTTTTACTGCAAGAAATTTTGTATATGAATTTTTCTAGATCAATATTTAGTTGTTTAATTAAAAGAGAGTGATTTAATGTATTTTGGATTCGGAATTTGGTACCATAAAGCATAAGATTTTTAAGTGCTACATTAGTATAACTATTTTATTTTTATTTTTATTTTTATTTATAATTTTATCTTATTTATTATATATGTATATATATATATCTATCTATATATATATATATATGTATATATATATCTATCTATATATATATATATATGTATATATATATATATATATATATATAGATAGATATATATATATACATATATATATATATAGATAGATATATATATATATACATATATATATATATATAGATAGATAGATATATATATATATATATGTATATATATATATATCTATCTATCTATATATATATATATATATGTATATATATATATATCTATCTATCTATATATATATATATATATGTATATATATATATATCTATCTATATATATATGTATATATATATATATCTATCTATATATATATATATGTATATATATATATATCTATCTATATATATATATATGTATATATATATATATCTATCTATATATATATATATATGTA